>CM053792.1:139465993-140065993 GCA_028749045.1 Cupressus sempervirens
TCATTCTAGCGGATACTGTATCTACTTTTGGGCAAGCAAGTGTTTGACGTCATCACGGACACATGTCACCATTGCACTTCCCTGCATTACTTAATAACCTGCATCTTTATTATGCGGGGATGCGTCAACCGTTGATCAAGACAAGATCAATGGTGATACTGCTTCTTATTCATTAAGCAACCAAAAACCTTCTGTGCATACCTAGCATTACACATCATCAGTCATTTGCAGTGTAGCATACTAAAATACAAACAGTTGACCCCACATTGCCATGTGTCACCACTGCACTTCGCCGCATTACTTAATAACCTGCATCTTTATTATGCGGGGATGTGTCAACCATTGATCATGACAGGATCAACGGTGATATGGCTTGGTAAGTAATCTTCATAGCTCTGCCAATGAATCCACCAATGATATCACGAAAAAACAAAACGTGTGCAAAAGTACTGACAAATCTAACATATAGGAGCTTTTGCAGCATACTAGATCTCATAAAACATCAAGGGCTACATGTCATCATCACACCTCCCTGCATTATTTAAAATCCTACAACTCTATAATGTGAGGATATGCTGAGCCTTGATCTCTGATAGATCAACGGTGGTTGAAAAACACTTCAACTTGGCATCCTTTCAAATAGAATATCGCAATTAAACGTAGACAAAGGGTTTTCAAAAGGCATTCTGATGTAAATAAAATATTTAGGATAAAAAACTTGCCAGAATATTTGAAGAAAATACCTTTTTTTAAAAAATTTGAAAACAAGGGCATCACAAAACAAAGACATAACTGATTTTTCACCCACGTACCAGAAAATTTTCCTATACTATGAAAAATCACACCAATAGTGGTTCTGTCAGGGGATGATAGACTACCTGAGTCTATGCAAGAATTCAAAATCTCTGGGAGAGTAGACCACATATTTGGTAAGATAATAACTTTTGCAGAGAGCACAAAGCAACACACAAAAATAAGGAACCAGACTACACAAGGATATTTATAAGGATTTATAGAAAGCACAAAATGCACAAAACAACAGGAAACCCTAAAACTACTGTTCATGGAAGTAAATAAGTATTTTTCAAGAAAAATACCTCTTCAAGAACTGTCCATGAACTGGAAATTCAAGAATATTGTCAAATATATCTTTGAGTATATAAGAATCTTCACCCCAAGTATTTTCAATGAGATATGGGCCTAACCAAATAGGATCAAATTTGCGATGTTTTCCTTTATCTTCAATTCTGGCATTCCACATTAAGACTAAATCCCCACTTTCAATTTTTTTGCTTACAGTTCTTTTATCATAGAGTGTCTTGACTTGCAATTGCAACTTTTAGTTCCTTAAATATGCTTCTCTTCTGGTTTCGGTCAGTCCTACCAATTCATCAATTCTTTCCTACATTTCATCTGTAGTGTCTTCATCATATAACTAGATGTAATTGTATAGTCCCATCAAGTTATTTTGAGGCATTCTGGCTTGAATCCCATAAACTAAATCAAATGGAACTACACCAATTACTTTCTTTATAGTTACTCTGTCAGCCCATATTGCCAACTGTAACCTGGAATCCCATGCCTTTTTATTATCATCCAAGGTTCTCTTAATGACCTTCAACAGGCTCTTATTTGTGGACTCAGCTTGTCCATTCCCTTGTGGATGATATGGAGTAGATGATGACCTTGTCATTCCATATTTATCAAAAAACATGATGAACTCCTTAGATCTGAAGCACATAGCATTATTTGTGACAATTCTCTGTGGACATCCAAATCTAGAAATAATATTATTCAACAGGAAATTATTTACCACTTTACTTGTTGCATTTCTTCTGGGGATAGCCTCTACCCATTTTCTAAAGTAGTCAGTGGCAACTAGAATCCAAGAATAGCCAGTGCTAGACTTGGGGAAAATCTCTCCTATGAAGTCCAGACCCGATTGTTGAAAAGGTGCTTGAATCTCAACTGGCTTCAATGGAGTATTTCCTAAGAATTTCAGCTTTCCAGCAAACCTCTGACAAGGATCACATTTCCTAACCATAACTTGAGCATCCTTGAATAGAGAAGGCCACCAGAATCTAGCTCTCATTATCTTATGTGCAGTAGTTTTGGCCATGTAGTGTCCCCCACATACTCCAGCATGCATTTCTTTCAAAACCTCTTTTGCCTTTTCTTTATCAACACACTTCAACAGAATTCCCTCAAAATTTCTCCACCATAGGTTATTTTGGACAATTACATACATGATGGTTTTCAATTTATTATTCCTCTTTTCATTGTCAGGCAGATGGGGAGGAGCTTCCATATGTTGCAAATAATATATGACATTGGTGTACCAATCACATTGGTCCATGTCACATAGGTCAGTTCTTAGATCATCATTTACCAAATTTATCTGATTAGCCTCTAGATTAGTTTCAGCCATGAGTTTGGCAAAACCTTGACCTCTTACAAATTTTGTTATTTGTATATCAATGTTAAATTCTTGGATTCTATTGATCCACCCACACCTCTTGCCTCAAACTTCCTGCTGAGAGAATATATATCCTTGACTGCAGAACTAGGTACAAAACCGATAACAATAGCACCTACCAAGTAACTTCTAAAAGCTTTTACAGGTTTTACCAAAGCATAAGCTTGCTTTTCATTTATTTCATACTTCAATTCAGCAGGCTGTAGTGACTTTCTGAAAAAGGCAATAGGCTGCTAATATCCTTCTTGATTTTTCTGTAATAAGACTGCAGCTATAGTATGAAATGATGCAAAAGAGAAAATATGCATGGGCTTTGCATAATCTGGGGTCCTCAATACTGGATCATTCTTTATTGCACTTTTTATATCTTGGAATGCTTGTGAAGGTTCACCATTCCAATCTATAATGGCTCCTTTCTTGAGCATCTTTGAGATTGGTCTACTAATTTCAGCAAAATTGGTAACAAATCTCCTCAAAGAATTTACTTGGCCAAAAAAGGACTGAATTCCTTTCACATTTTTTGGTTTGGGGACTTTGTCAATAGCTACTACCCTTCCAGGATCTATTTTTACCCCATCTTTAGACACTATGTGTCCTAATAATTTTCGTTCTGTGAACCCGAATGTGCATTTCTTTGGGTTTAAAGATACTCCATATTCCAAGGCTTTGATAAAGATTTTTTCCAAATGTTTGCAGTGATCTTCAGCCTTATTAGAATATGCTGTGAGATCATCATGATGCACAACCATAAATTTGTCAATATCCTCATGAAATGCTACATCCATGGCTCTTTGGAAGGTAGCTACTGCATTAATGAAACCAAAAGGCATCCTCACATACACATATGTTCCCTAAGGGGTTGTGAAGGCTTTCTTGAACTGTTCACTTTCTTTTACTAGAACTTGATTATATCCAGAAAAACTATCCATGATTCACATCAATTCAGAGCTAGTCATTTGTTGTAACATGGCTTCCATATTAGGTAAGCCATAATTGTCTTTCAGAGATGCAATGATTAAATTTCTAAAATCAACACAAAGCCTAATATGTCCATTCTTCTTCCTGACAGGAACCAAGTTTGAAACCCAAGTGGAATGCCTAATTGGTTTTATTATCCCACCATCTCTTAGTTTTGTCAGTTCTTCCTGCATTTTTGGGGCAAGGGTAGGATTGATTGGTCTCTATTTTGGCCTAAAAGCTCTTACATTTTCCTTCAATGGTATGACATGTTGGAAAAGATCCTCCCTGTAAGCCTTAAGGTCATCATATGACCAAGCAAAAACATGTCTGTATTTTCTAAGTAGGTCAATCAATGTTTTCTTGATTTCAACAAGAAGATGTTGGCCAATATAAACCCTTTTAGGAATTTCATCAGTACCCAGTTTATTTCTTCTAACTCCTGGGGTTTGGGGTCATTAACTCTCGATTTTACTCTATCTTGGCTATCAAAAATATTTTCCAAGACTACTAACCCCTTCGGCATTTTATTTGTTTTCAATTGCATTATTTCTTGACCAAAAATGGTTTCCTTCCCATTTATGGTTTCAATCAGTCCACTGCAATCCATCTCCTGACCGTGATACTTGTCTTCATTTAACAAAAAAATTGTAATATCTTTGCCATCTTCAAAAACTTGCCGATTTTCAATATTGTCAGGTATGGAAGGCCTGTTTTGCACCTCAATCTAGGAGATTCTTGCAAATGATATTTCTTTTGGCTTGATGGCTACATTTGCCAATAGATCAACCATCTTATTTTTGGTCCTATCTCTCCATGAAATCCCAAATGCATCAAAGAATTCTATCTAATCCCAGACTACATTTCTATGTTGTTTCAATCTCCTATTTTTGGGTGAGTAGGTTCCTTTGATCTTAGAGATAATTAGTTCAAAATCCCCTATGACATATAATTTCTTAATTTTATGATGTATGGAAACTTTGAGCCCTAGCAACAATGCTTCATACTCTACAATATTATTCGTGCAGGCAAACTTTAAGGTGAATGAATACCTAAAAGTGTTAATCTCAGGGGACACAAAAACTACACCTGCCCCTGCACCCTCTTTAGAACTAGCCCCATCAAAGAACATTGTCCATAATTTCGGTGAATTCATGCAACATTCAACTTCATTTTCGATGATAGCAGGTAAATTTTCAACTTCCTGAATAATTAATTTAGCCTTGAAAGCATTAATCCCAGTATCTAGGAAACAAGTGGTATCTTTGTCAATTTCTTCACCTAAGATGTGGTTAACCCTTGGTTCCCTATTTACCCTGACAACTTTGTCCCCTATATGAAAAGTGGCATAAGTGAGATCACATTATAGGCTTCCCCCCATGGCAGCACTCCATTTTCTGGAGAGTAAAATTTCATAGTGTGGAGGTATATCTACCACAAGGATAGACATGGTCAATTCTACTTCAGGATATGCAGCCAGTTTGAATGGTAGGGCATTTATAGTACCTATGACTGGGACTTCTCTAGCATCCATCCTCTACATCTTCCTTGCTTTGTATCTACCTTCAATCCTAAGGCTTCCATTACCTTGAAAGGCATTATAGTATTGGAAGCTCCTGAGTCTATCATGCAATTTTTTAAGGTCTTCCCCTTTATGATTAGACTGAGGAAAAAAGGATCAATATCTTCTATGAATGCCACTGAGGAATCATCTCGAAACATTTGAGGAATCTGGGATATGATATCACTGTCCTCTATTACTAATGGGGTCTGTTGGGACATAGTTTGATCTATAATAATATTATCGTTTGCTATTCCACCCAACCATGACAAAGCCGTATTCTTATGCTCTTCAATTCTAAAAAGTTTAGACAAGGGCACTTTTACAGTAATTTGAGATAACCTGGATATCATATCAATAGGTTCAACCACAATAGGTTTTACAATAGTACCTGGAATCAGAGTCTTTTGAGTAGTAGGCACCACATTTTGCTTGATAACATCCGGTTCTGACTTCTTTGGTTGTACAACTAGTTCTTTTGCTTCACTTATCTGAAATTGAACCTTCTTCTTTGGTTCCCATTTCTTACCCTTGTTCTCCTTGATTTTAGGCACATCTACACTGACTTTCTTGTCTAGATCATTCATCTTATGAGTGATGTCCTTGATGAAGACACTAGATGGCCTTCCTGCATCATTATTTATTGCTCTATTTCTCAAATTATAATTACTATGGACTTGTGAAATCATTTCGGCCGTAATTCTGTCAATCTCATCCTTGGAAGGCATTCTTAAACTTGTGAGACCTACATCAAAAAATGTACTGCATACCTTATCTGTATCATACCCTTCATCATCTAAAAGTACTTGCTGATGATGTAGTTGGTACGCAATTCTTTGGCTAGTAACATCATTTTTAGGCTCTTCTGAATCAGAATCTATCAAATTATCACACATACTCACCATATTGCAGCTTATATCGTCATGGTTTTTCTCTTCTCTTTCTTCTTTAGCTTCTACTCCTTACGCTTGGGCAAATGACTGAGCAATAGCACAATAATTAGCATAATGAGGTAATTGGCATATAATGCACCATGGCACATCATCATTCATATTTATGGTGTTTCTTTGTAGGGGGTCTGGAGTACCCTTATCCTTCACATTTTGGATCTGGTTGGGAACTAGTTTACCATCTTTCCACTGAGAGGTGTAAGGGTAATTCTGCATCCTAGGTTGCCTATTGAAGTTTTTATTATTCACAGGGGGTCTTTTAGCAACATTTGGCTTATTGAAACTAGTGGGATTCATCTTCTTGAGCATTTCTAAAACCTGGCCTATAGTAGGTTCTTCGAGCTTTTTTCCTATAGGAGTTTTGTCACCCTCCCTTTTATTATTGTTTTTAGGATTAAAAAGCTTAGGATCATCCCTCCTACCAAGTTTTCCAGATGCCTTTCTATTATTCTCTATATTTATTGCAACTCTATAGGCATCTCTCAAAATTTTAGGATCTTTATCCCTCAATTGATAAGCCATTTTGCTATCAAAAGCATTGAAATAGGTTGTGAGGTAGACGTCTTCATTTAACCTCATGAATTGAAAAATTTTGTACATACCTTTTTGGAATCTCACATTGAAATCAAATGTGGACTCATTTGGATTCTTTTTGATATTGTTGAACTCATTCAACATGAATCCTGCATTGGTATTGTCCCCATACTGCTCTTTGAGCAACTTCTCCAAATCACTCCATGAGGTAATACTATCATCAGGCAACCTCCTGAACCAATCCATTGCATCCTTTGTTAGTGAATGCACAAACAATTTCATTACCATGTCTTCGTGTTCAACTTCATAATCATTCAACACGTCAATGAAAATCCTCAAATGCTCTACACCAGTAACAACATTATTTCTAGAAAACTTAACCACTTTATCCCTTAAATCAAATGATATGGGATGGGGGGCACCAAGAATACCAGCAAATGATATATGTCTATACTTTTCCAGGTATATAGGTTTCTTCTAGAAACTAGGAACATTTGAGGTACTAGCTATATTAGCTTGACTCAGTGGAGTGGCTTGGGACTGTTGTGGTGGGACAAATGGGACTTGGGTGCCAATATTGGAATATGAGGTAGGAGCAGATTGGGGTATTCCCTGAGTTGAAATTGTGGGAGCACTAACTCGTGCAGTATTTGTAGGTGGGATAGACAAATTGGGCCATGAAGCCAATGCAGAATTAGACTTTATGAATTGGATTTTCCTTTTAGTTTCTGCAACTTGAGCTTCATTCTCAACCTTCTCAAGCTCTTTTGCAAGATCTTCCCTCTCTTTTTGAGCCTTCTCAAGATCTAAATCTAACTTCGACATGGAGGGTTGTATAGGTTTTATTGGTATAGCTTGAGGCTCATTTATTTGGATTCCTATAGCCTTGCCTTTCCCTTTATCTAGAGCTTTTGCAGTGGGCTCTATAGGATCAACTTGAATAGGTTTATAGGCATGAACTTGAGCAATAAATGGTTCTTGCCTTTGATTTAGGTGCTTCTCATGTTCTTGCACTTTAGCTCTTAGATTATCAACATCTCCACAAACATCCTTATGGAGAGTTGTGGTATTCTCTTCTAATTTTTTATTTTTCTCTTTCAAAGCAGCCATCCTTCTTAGCAGAGCATCTCTTTCTATTATGGCATCTAAGGTGGCTTGCTCCTTCTCTTTTTCAAGACAAATGCATTTAGCTTCTTCCTCAGCAATCCATTTCTTCAAAAATTCTATCTCAGAGTGCACTTCTTTAGGATCTGTAGAAGTTGCCTCAGAATTAGCAGGGTCATCCAGATCTATAAGGTTTGGTTCTACATATGGGGCGACTTTGGGATTAAAAGGATTATCAGATGAACTCCTAAATCCTAGCCTATAATTCATTTCTGCTACAGGATCTGGTCTTAATGAAGCAATTCCCATAGTAGACATGTCCTTGTCTTGAAAAATTCTCTCATCTGGTAATGGGGTACTGAAAATGCCTCCTAAGAGTCTTGTAGTTTCAGATTCAGAGCTAAGCGAAGAAGACTCTCTTCCTATTACTGGTTGATAATGGGAATTGACGGATGCATTACCTCTGGGTTTCCAAGTGGGATTTGGATCTATCTTTTTCTTATTTTGGTTCTTCCTACCACCTTGGGGTAAATTAGTATACATTGATACATCAGGATTGGCTCTCATCTAAGCTCTTGTGTTTTTTCTCTTGTTAGCCATATTCACCTTTTGCTACAATAAGCACTAGCTTCAAAACCCTGACTGTGTCACGACCCTATTTTGAGAAAAAATATAATGACACTTTAGCTGACCAAAGGAAAATAATACACAAGTAGGAACAAAAATAAATGGCATAGACAGACCAATCACTGATATAGTAAGACTGCAACTCTTGCTTGTTAGATAAGACACTTGGATAGGCTGGGTATGTCAGTGTGTAGCAATGGTACTTAGGCTCTCTCTTCTTTAAATTCTAAAGGTTTGACACTAAAATATTCCCTTATAACCACAGAAAAAACATAGATCGCATGACACACACGTACATAGCAGGACCAAAGAAAATTGTAGTACTTTTCATAGATGTGTTGGACAAATCCCCAGCAGAGTTGCCATTTTGTTGGTGTTTGAAAAAGTACCAAAACTACTAAGTGACAAAATGCTTAATACCAAAATGACAGTACATACATGATCTAAAGACCAGCCTATTATTATTAACAATGGCATATGTAAGGTATTTGGACCCAACTTCAACAAAACCACAAATGATTTTCTACTCTTTTGGGTCTGCAAAACTAGGGTGGGTATACCCAGGGATGGTTCAAAACTGAAACTAATGTATGAGGATTATTCTTAGTTTATTTTTTATTCTCATTTCAAGATCCTCAAACATATACATAATTCTTACTAACTTGATAAACACATCCCATAAACAGATATGGCCAAGAAGTCTTATATAGATCTGCAAATGTTTTCAACAACAATGGCTAAATGAAGCTAAAACATTCCATGCAGAAAAGTGCTGGCCAACTTTGAAGATCTATAGGAAATAAAAGTAAAATTTGATTTGATGATGCATTTGAAAAAACATTTGTAAGATATTTCTCCTTCATCTGAAATGACTTGATCAATGCCTAATCCATTGGGGTTCAGAGTCTATAGAAAATTTTTAGATCTAATTTGTTGCCTTACAATAAATTCTATCAGCAATTCTTATTAGAACTTATCATTCAAAAATCATTTTCAATAATTAAGGAATCTTATCACATTCATTAAAGCCTTTATTTAATCCATTGAATTAACAGCAATGATAAATGGATATACAACCTAACTAGATTGCATTCTATTGTACAAGCTTTTACTCATACAACATCAAGGTAGCTAAGTATTTAAAAGGAGACAAAGTTCAAAAAGAACTGATATGGGGATAGTTCATAAGTTGTATTCATTTCCTTTGAAAATGGTATATCCTTTATAGTAGACTTAGAATGGTCTTCAGAAAGAAACAGAGCTCATTCAATATTCATGCACTCTCAGAGAATTTGCAGAAAAATACATTACAAACTTACTTTACAAATTTGGAGCAAAAACTAGACTAAGCACAACACTTAGAAGAAATAGAATTTGGACCATTCTTTAGCCTCGGAATCTCACTTAAATAATGTGAGATGCAACCAGCTTGAGGCTAAAGAGAGTGACATGTGTCCCCTAAAAGATACTGATTAATGTCTATAGTAAAAGACAAAAACAAATAACAGAAAAGCTAACTCATGCATCCTTGTACTTTCTCTCTTATCTATGGACCACAAAACAAGGGCTTGGTGGTCATCACTAAATTTGATCCCTCTATGAGCATGTAAGACTTCTTTAGCAGTTGTCAGTTGAACATCCTTCTGCTTCCTTACTAAAGCAAAAACAATAGCATTCGCTATATCCCATTCTGGCAGAAGGAGGACTCCTAATTGTCTAACTATTTGCCTTCCAGCTTCAGGAGTGAACCCGAAAAAATCACTCAAAAACTTTGATTTTACTTCTTCCTTGATAATCAGGTCAAATTTATCTAGTTGCTCAGCCTTGATCTTCTCACAGGCTTTCTCAAAATTCTTTATGTTTAATCTCCATAAAAATTGAGCAAAAGCCCTAGATCTTACAAAATTTTCATCATTAATAAATCTTTCAGAAGCCTGGGAAACAATTGGGTCAATTTCCTTACCTTGGTAATCAGCAATGGTTAGGTCCAAGGAAGGTGTAAGAGGTTCTTGTGGCTCTCCAACATTCAGGTCTGTAGAAATGACAATCACATCCCCATCTCCTCCCATTTGTCTAAGCTGTTCCTTTAGAGATGCCTCATCATCTATTTGGATTGGAGACTGGCTTGGGGAGCATTGTTCCTGTTGAGAAGAAGAAGACCCCTGCTCCAATTTTTGTCTTTTTGGAGAGTTGGCTGCAGATGGACATCTTGGCCTTGGCTTCTCATGAGTGGGTACCTATTGCACACTCTGAACCATGACATACCCTGCCCTTTTTAGCAATGTATATTGGCCAGGAGTTACTACATTTCGACCACTTATTCTTCTTTGTATTTCTACTGCCTTGTCTGAGTGTGCCTTAATAAATATATCTTTCTTTTCATTCATAGTCTGAATTATTATAGCAAAATTATTCATTAATGCCTGTATTTTATCTCCCTAGTATTTCTTATCCTTCAATGGGTCATACTAGGAGTCAAAAGGATTAATGAATTCCGAGTCTTTACTGAAAACTATCCATTTCTCTTTCCTTAATTCTTGCTCTTGCAATGTGAAAATATTTTTGATTATATCCTCCAGATAGTAAACCCGATGTACCATATGGGAAGCTCTCACCCTTTCTCTTAATAGATCATAGAATTCTCTAGGGTCAATGAATCTGGCATGAGATTCTGCCATGTTATATTTATTCAAAAACAAATTTAAATGCTTCCACCCCTTTTTAACAAAAACAAAATCATGCACTACAGCAACCATTGGAAAGAAAGTGCCCTTCTTGACCAATTCCCTCTCATCTATAGTACCTATCTACCACAAGAGCTTGGCTATCCCTATCTTCAAAGGTACATGAAAAGGTAACACATGAGGTTTTCCTAAGAAACCATAAACTCTTATTACTATTGAAACAATGTAGGGAATTATATCCCCCCAGTTGTGACTGACAAGTAACCCTTTAGCATGGTCCTTGGGTCTGATCAATTCTAATAATGCTTGTGGGATTCTAGGGCTATCTCCTCTTAAAAGTAGTCTAAGCTTTGATGTAAAATACCTATCAAATCTTACATAACTAGCATCAGTGGCCTTTGAAGTCATATCCACACTCCATAATTGCACTAGATTTCTTTCTCCATCCTTTGTGGTTTCTAACTCCATACCTTTGGAGAAGAAAGCATATCCTTTGTATAAACATACATGCATCATCAATGAATACCAACATAATGGTTTGTTTACTTTTCACTTTGCTATTCCAACTAGCCTGTTGTGAATCTCTTTTGCTAGGAAAGTGGCAAAATTTAGAATGGTACTCATTCCAAATTGAAGGGTTTGAGCAATTATAAGGACCATAGAACCTAGAATTTGATCACCCTCATCGATCCCCAAGATCTTGTAAAGAGAAATATATATTGCTTGAGCTCTCAGATTGAAATGTCTTCTTAACAATGGCTTTGGATTACTGGCTGTGATCACAGGCAAATTTCCAAGCCTATCAGCATGCTCTTGTAGTGGCCCTTTTCTCAAGTACACTCGTTGTGCATCATATCTAGCTTGCAAATCATCCAAATCAATGATTTCATGCACAGTGTGGTTAGGGTTCAGGTTGAAAACCTCACTGAATAATTCATGGAAAACCCTAAAAAGGCTGACCCCTAAATGATTTTTTACCCACCCTATGATAGGATCATACCTCTTTTCCAGGTCCATCAATAAATCGCTATCAAAGAAAACACTGGGGACTACTAATTTTCCAATGTCAAATTCCCATACATTGCTCATAGGAGTGTCCAATTTTTGCTCTGAAAACCATTTCTTAAACAACTCCAAACCTCCCATGGAAACCTAGGCATCCCTTATCCAATTAGATTTGTCATAAAATCCTTCTGCCACAACCAATCTAGGGTTTTTTGGAATGAGCTCCCTTCCCTTTTTTATTTCATCCACTGATAAAGGGAATTGTTCGAGAAAATCATCATGCACTGAACGTTTTAGATAATCTTTTTGTCCAGTAAACTCTTTTTAGGATGGCATTTCTAATGAAACTTTGGAAAATTCACAACAAAAGATGCTTCAAACTTTACTCAAAAAGTCACAGAGCACTTACCTGCCAAAAATCGCACTTCTACACTATATGATGTCTTCTGCAATTTTATTGGAGTATTAACCGAGAAATTCCATGCCTTAGCTCTGAAATCTTGAACGCCCTTTTCTTTCTGTACTTTGATGATTCATTAATGGTGAAATTGCAAGCTCTTTTTATGAATTAAAACTACATGCACCAGGTCTGGATAACATTTACTCTCAGTAATCGTTGCCTGCAATTTGCACTCAAATTTGAATCCCATCCATAGATTTTATCAAATCGCACGGTCCTGATTTAAAATAACAAGGCTTTACAGTCTTTTTTGAAAAATGCTACATGTCATCATTATGCTTCCCTGCATTACTTAATAACCTGCATCTTTATTATATGGGGATACATCAACTGTCAATCAAGAGAAGATCGATGATCAGAATAATCCATTTCATATTAACGACCAGCTAGCTATATTTTCCAACAGGAAATTGCCATATTAGCTTATACTGTTTGACAACACTTCACACCAGCGGATACCATATCTACTTTTGAGCAAGCAATTGTTTGACATCATCATGGACACGTGTCACCACTGCCCTTCTCCACATTACTTTATAACCTGCATCTTTATTATGTGGGGATGCGTCAATCGTTGATCAAGACAGGATCAATGGTGATACTGCTTCTTATTCATTAAGCAACCAAAAACATTCTGTGCATACCTAGCATTACAAGTCATCAGACATTTGCAGAGTAGCATACTGAAATACAAATAGTTGACCCCACATTGCCACGCGTCAAGACTGTGCTTCCCCGCATTACTTAATAACTTGCATCTTTATTATGCAGGGATGCGTCAACCATTGATCAAGACAGGATCAACGGTGATATGGCTTGGTAAGTAATCTTCATAGCTCTGCCAATGAATCCACCAATGATATCATGAAAAAACAAAATATGTGCAAAAGTACTGACAAATCTGACATATAGGAGCTTTTGCAGCTTACTGGATCTCATAAAACATCAAGGGCTACGTGTCATCATTGCACCTCCCTACATTATTTAAAAACCTACAACTCTATAATGTGGGGATGCACTGACCCTTGATCTCTGATAGATCAATAGTGATTGAAAAACACTTCAACTTGGCATCCTTTCAAATGAAATATCACAATTAAAGGTACAAAAAGGGTTTTCAAAAGGCATTCTGATGTAAATAAAATATTTAGGATAAAAACCCCACTAGAATATTTGTAGAAAATACCTTTTTTCTAAAAATTTTAAAACGAGGGCATCACAAAACAAAGACATAACTGATTTTTCACCCAAGTACCAGAAAATTTTCCTATACTATGAAAAATCACACCAACAGTGGCTCTTTCTGGAGATGATAGACTACCTGAGTCTATGCAAGAATTTGGAATCTCTAGGAGAGTAGACCACATATTTGGTAAGATGACAACTTCTTCAGAGAGCACAAAGCAACACAAAAAAAAAAGGAACCAGACTGCACAAGGATATTTACAAGGATTTACAGAAAGCACAAAATGCACAAAACAACAGGAAACCCTAAAACTACTGTTCATGGAAGAAAATAAGTATTTTTCAAGAAAAATACCTCTTCAAGAACTGTCCACAAACTGGCAATTCAAGAATATTGTCAAATATATCTTTGAGTATATAAGAATCTTCACCCCAAGTATTTTCAATGAGATATGGGCCTAACCAAATAGGATCAAATTTGCCATGTTTTCCTTTATCTTCAATTCTGGCATTCCACATTAAGACTAAATCTCCACTTTCAAATTTTTTGCTTACAGTTCTTTTATCATAGAGTGCCTTGACTTGCAATTGCAACTTTTGGTTCCTTAAAGATGCTTCTCTTCTGGTTTCGGTCAGTCTTACCAATTCATCCATTCTTTCTTGCATTTCATCTGTAGTATCTTCATCATATACCTGGATGTAATTGTATAGTCTCATCAAGTTATTTTGAGGCATTCTGGCTTGAATCTCATACACTAAATCAAATGGATCTACGCCAATTGCTTTCTTTACAGTTACTTTGTCAACCCATATTGCCAACTATAACTTAGAATCCCATGCCTTTTTATTATCATCCAATGTTCTCTTAACGACCTTCACCAAGCTCTAATTTATGGACTCGGCTTGTCCATTCCCTTGTGGATGATATGGAGCAGATGATGACCTTGTCATTCCATATTTATCACAAAACTTGATGAACTCCTCAGATCTGAAGTACATAGCATTATCTATGACAATTCTCTGTGGACATCCAAATCTAGAAATAATATTATTTGACAAGAAATTATTTACCACTTTACTTGTTGCATTTCCTGTGGGGATAGCCTCTACCCATTTTGTAAAGTTAGTTAGTGGCAACCAGAATCCAAGAATAGCCAGTGCTAGACTTGGGGAAAATCTCTCTTATGAAGTCCAGACCCCATTGTTGAAAAGGTGCTTGAATCTCAACTGGCTTCAATGGAGTATTTCCTGAGAATTTCAGCTTTCCAGCAAACCTCTTACAAGGATCACATTTCCTAACCATAACTTTAGCATCCTTGAACAGAGAAGGCCACCAGAATCTAGCTCTCATTATCTTATGTGTAGTAGTTTTGGCCATGTAGTGTCCCCCACATACTCCAGCATGCATTTCTTTCAAAACCTCTTTTGCCTTTTCTTTATCCACACACTTCAAAAAAATTCCCTCAAAATTTCTCCACCATAGGTTATTTTGGACAATTACATACCTGATGGCTTGCAATTTAGTATTCCTCTTTTCATTGTCAGGCAGATGGGGATGAGCTTCCATATGTTGCAAATAATATATGACATTGGTGTACCAATCAGATTGGTCCATGTCACATAAGTCAGTACTGAGATCATCATTTACCAAATTTATCTAATTAGCCTCTAGATTAGTTTCAGCCATGAGTTTTGCAAAACCTTGACCTCTTACTAATTTTTTTATTTGTATATCAATGTTAAATTCCTAGATTCTATTGATCCACCTACACCTCCTACCTCAAACTTCCTGCTGAGAGAATATATCCTTGACTGCAGCACTAGGTACAAAAGCAATAACAATAGCACCTACCAAGTAACTTTTGAAAGCTTTTATAGCTTTTACCAAAGCATATGCTTGCTTTTCATTTATTTCATACTTCAATTCAGCAGGCTATAGTGACTTGCTGAAAAAGGCAATAGGCTGCTCATATCCTTCCTGATTTTTCTGTAATAAGACTGCAACTACAGTATGGAATGATGCAAAAGAGAAAAAATGCATGGGCTTGGCATAATCTGGGGTCCTCAATACTAGAGCATTCTTTATTGCACTTTTTATATCTTGGAATGCTTGTGAAGGTTCACCATTCCAATCTATAATGGCTCCTTTCTTGAGCATCTTTGAGATGTGTCTACTAATTTCAGCAAAATTGGTAACAAATCTCCCCAGAAAATTTACCTAGCCAAAAAGGGACTAAATTCCTTTCACATTTTTTGGTTTGGGGAACTTTTCAATAGCTACTACCCTTTCAGGATCTATTTTTACACCATCCTTAGACACTATGTATCCTAATAATTTTCCTTCTGTGACCCTGAATGTGCATTTCTTTGGGTTTAAAGATACTCCATATTCCAAGACTTTTATAAAGATTTTTTCCAAATGTTTGCAGTGATCTTCAACCTTATTAGAATATGTTGTGAGATCATCCTGATACACAACCATAAATTTGTCAATATACTCATGAAATGCTACATCCATGGCTCTTTGGAAGGTAGCTCCTGCATTAATCAAGCCAAAAGGCATCCTAACATACACATATGTTCCCCAAGTGGTTGTGAAGGCTGTCTTGAACTATTCACTTTCTTTTACTAGAACTTGATTATATCCAAAAAAACCATCCATCATTGACATCAATTCAGAGCCAGTCATTTTTTGTAACATGGCTTCCATATTAGGTAAGCCATAATTTTCTTTCACAGATGCAATGTTTGAATTTCTAAAATCAACACAAAGCCTAATATCTCCATTGTTCTTCCTGACAGGAACCAAGTTTGAAACCCAGGTGGAATGCCTGATTGGTTTGATTATCCCACCATCTCTCAGTTTTGTCAGTTCTTCTTGCATTTTTGGGGCAAGGGTAGGATTTATTGGTGTCTATTTTTGCCTAAAAGGTCTTACATTTTCCTTCAACGGTATGACATGTTGGAAAAGATCCTCCCTGTAAGCCTTAAGGTCATCATATGACCAAGCAAAAACATGTCTGTATTTTCTAAGTAGGTCAATCAATGTTTTCTTGATTTCAACAGGTAAATGTTGGCCAATATAAACCCTTTTAGGAACTTCATCAGTACCCAAGTTTATTTCTTCTAACTCCTGGGGTTTGGGGTCATTAACTCCTAATTTTACTCTATCTTGGCTATCAAAAATAGTTTCCAAGACTACTAACCCTTCGGTATCTTATTTGTTTTCAATTGCATTATTTCTTGACCAAAAACGGTTTCCTTCCCATTTATGGTTTCAATCAGTCCATTGCAATTCATCTCCTAACCATGATACTTGTCTTCATTTAACAAAAAATTTGTAATATCTTTGTCATCTTAAAAAACCTGCCAATTTTCAATGTTGTCAGGTATGGAAGGCCTGTTTTGCACCTCAATCTGGGAGATTCCTACAAATGATATTTCTTTTGACTTGATGGCTACATTTGCCAATAGATCAGCCATCTTATTTTTGGTCCTATCTCTCCATGAAATCCCAAATGCATCAAAGAATTCTATCTAATCCCAGACGGCATTTCTATATTTTTTCAATCTCCTATTTTTGGATGAGTAAGTTCCTTTGATCTAAGAGATAATTAGTTCAGAATCACCTATGACATATAATTTCTTAATTTTATGATGTATAGAAACTTTGAGCCCTAGCAACAATGCTTCATACTCTGCAATATTATTAGTGCAGGCAAACTTCAAGGTGAATGAATACCTAAAAGTGTTATTCTCAGGGGACACAAAGACTACACCTACCCCTGCACCCTCTTTAGAACTAGCCCCATCAAAGAACATTGTCCATAATTTCGGTGAATTCATGCAACATTCAACTTCATTTTCGATGATAGCAGGTAAATTTTTAACTTCCTGAATAATTAATTCAGCCCTGAAAGCATTAATCCCAGTATCTAGGAAACAAGTGGTATCTTTGTCAATTTCTTCACCTAAGATGTGGTTAACCCTTGGTTCCCTATTTACCCTGACAACTTTGTCCCCTATATGAAAAGTGGCATAAGTGAGATCACATTATAGGCTTCCCCCCATGGCAGCACTCCATTTTCTGGAGAGTAAAATTTCATAGTGTGGAGGTATATCTACCACAAGGATAGACATGGTCAATTCTACTTCAGGATATGCAGCCAGTTTGAATGGTAGGGCATTTATAGTACCTATGACTGGGACTTCTCTAGCATCCATCCTCTACATCTTCCTTGCTTTGTATCTACCTTCAATCCTAAGGCTTCCATTACCTTGAAAGGCATTATAGTATTGGAAGCTCCTGAGTCTATCATGCAATTTTTTAAGGTCTTCCCCTTTATGATTAGACTGAGGAAAAAAGGATCAATATCTTCTATGAATGCCACTGAGGAATCATCTCGAAACATTTGAGGAATCTGGGATATGATACCACTGTCCTCTATTACTAATGGGGTCTGTTGGGACATAGTTTGATCTATAATAATATTATCGTTTGCTATTCCACCCAACCATGACAAAGCCTTATTCTTATGCTCTTCAATTCTAAAAAGTTCAGACAAGGGCACTTTTACAGTAATTTGAGATAACATGGATATCATATCAATAGGTTCAACCATAGTAGGTTTTACAATAGTACCTGGAATCGAAGTCTTTTGAGTAGTAGGCACCACATTTTGCTTGATAACATTCGGTTCTGACTTCTTTGGTTGCACAACTAGTTTTGTTGCTTCACTTATCTGAAATTGAATCTTCTTCTTTGGTTCCCATTTCTTAGCCTTGTTCTCCTTGATTTTAGGCACATCTACACTGACTTTCTTGTCTTGATCATTCATCTTATGAGTGATGTCCTTAATGAAGACACTAGATGGCCTTCCTGCATCATTATTTAATGCTCTATTTCTCAAATTATAATTACTATGGACTTGTGAAATCATTTCAGCCATAATTCTGTCAATCTCCTCCTTGGAGGGCATTCTTAAACTTGTGAGACCTACATCAGAAAATGTACTGCATACCTTATCTATATCATACCCTTCATAATCTGAAAGTACTTGTTGATGATGTAGTTGGTAAGAAATTCTCTGGCTAGTAACATCATTTTCAGGCTCTTCTGAATCAAAATCTATCAAATCATCACACATACTCACCATATTTCAGCTTATATCATCATGGTTTTTCTCTTCTCTTTCTTCTTCAGCTTGCACTCGTTGGGCTTGGGCAAATGACTGAGCAACAGCACAATAATTAGTAGAATGAGGTGATTGGCATATAATGCACCATGGCACATCATCATTCATATTTACGGTGTTCCTTTGCAGGGGGTCTGGAGTACCCTTATCCTTCACATTTTGGGTCTAGTTGGGAACTAGTTTACCATCTTTCCACTGAGTGGTGTAAGGGTCATTTTGTATCCTAGGCTGCCTATTGAAGTTGTTATTATTCATAGGGGGTCTTTCAGCAACATTTGGCTTATTGAAACTAGTGGGATTCATCTTCTTGAGCATTTCTAAAACCTGGCCTATAGTAGGTTCTTCGGGCTTTTTTCCTATAGGATTTTTGTCACCATCCCTTTTATTATTGTTTTTAGAATTAAAAAGCTTAGGATCATCCCCCCTACCAAGTTTTCTAGATGCCTTTCTATTATTCTCTATATTTACTACAACTCTATAGGCATCTCTCAAAATTTTAGGATCTTTATCCCTCAATTGATAAGCCATTTTGCTATCAAAAGCATTGAAATAGGTTGTGAGGTAGACGTCTTCATTTAACCTCATGAATTGAAAAAGTTTGTACATACCTTTTTGGAATCTCACATTGAAATCAAATGTGGACTCATTTGGATTCCTTTTGATATTGTTGAACTCATTCAACATGAATCCTGCATTGGTATTGTCCCCATACTGCTTTGAACAACTTCTCCAAATCACTCCATGAGGTAATACTATCATTAGGCAACCTCCTAAACCAATCCATTGCATCCTCTATTGGTGAATGCATAAAGAATTTCATTCTCAACCTTCTCAAGCTCTTTTGCAAGATCTTCCCTCTCTTTTCGAGCCTTCTCAAGATCTAAATCTAACTTCGACATGGAGGGTTGTATAGGTTTTCTTGGTATAGCTTGAGTCTCATTTATTTGGATTCCTATAGCCTTGCCTTTCCCTTTATCTGGAGCTTTTGCAGTGGGCTCTACAGGATCAACTTGAACAGGTTTATAGGCTTGAACTTGAGCAATAACTCATTCTTGCCTTTGATTTAGGTGCTTCTCTTGTTCTTGCACTTTAGCTCTCAGATTATGAACATCTCCAAAAACATCCTTATGGAGAGTTGTGGTATTCTCTTCTAATTTTTTATTTTGCTCTTTCAAAGCAGCCATCCTTCTTAGTAGAGCATCTCTTTCTATTATGGCATCTAAGGTGGCTTGTTCCTTCTATTTTTCAAGACAAATGCATTTAGCTTCTTCCTCAGCAATCCATTTCTTCAAAAATTGTATCTCAGAGTGCACTTCTTTAGGATCTACAGAAGTTGCCTTGGAATTAGTAGGGTCATCTAGATCTATAAGGTTTGGTTCTACATATGGAGCTACTCTGGGATTAAAAGGATTATCAGATGAACTCCTAAATCCTATCCTATAATTCATATCTGCTATAGGATCTAGTCTTAATGAAGCAATTCCCATAGTAGACACGTCCTTGTCTTAAAAAACTCTCTCATCTAGTAATGGGGTACTGAAAATGCCTCCTAAGAGTCTTGTAGTTTCAGATTCAGAGCTAAGTGAAGAAGACTCTCTTCCTATTACTGGTTGATAATGGGAATTGACGGATGCATTACCTCTGGGTTTCCAAGTGGGATTTGGATCTGTCTTTTTCTTATTTTGGTTCTTCCTACCACCTTGGGGTAAGTTAGTATACATTGATACATCGGGATTGGCTCTTGTTGGTGTGATTTTTCATAGTATAGGATTTGTTCTGATACTTGGGTGAAAAATCAGTCATGTCTTTGTTCTGTGGTGCCCTCATTTTCATTTTTTAAAAAAAGAGGTACTTTCTTCAAATATGTTGGCGGGGTTTTTTTATCCGTAATATTTTTATTTACATCAAAATGCCTTTTTGAAAATGCTTTGTATGCATTTAATTGCAATTTTCCATCTGAGAGGATGCCAAGTTAAAATGTTTTTTAAAAAATCACCGTTGATCTATAAGAAATCAAGGGTCAGTGCATCCTCGCATAATAAAGATGCAGGTTTTAAGTAATGCGAGGAAGTGCGGTGGTAACGCATGGCAATGTGGGGTCAAATATTTGTATTTCATTATGCTACACTGCAAATGACTGGTGACGTGTAATGGTAGGAATGCACAGAAGGTTTTTGGTTGCTAAATGAATGAGAAGCCGTATCACCATTGATCATGTCTTGATTAGCGGTTGATGCTTCCTCGCATAATAAACAAACCAAGTTTTTATGTAATGCAGGGAAGCACAGTAGTGACACGTGGCCGTGATGATGTCAAACACTTGCTTTCTCAAAAGATGATACGGTATCCACTAATGTGAAGTGTTATCCATCAGTATAAGCTAATATGGCAGTTTCCTATTGGTCTATACAGCTAGCTGGTCATCAATATTAAATGGATTATTCCAATCATCGATCTTGTCTTAATCGACAGTTGACGCATCCCCGCATAATAAAGATGCAAGTTTTTAAGTAATGCTAGGAAGCGTGATGATGACACGTAGAACTTTTTAGAAATGACTGTGAAGCCTTGTTATTTTAAATCAGGACCGTGTAATCTGATAAAATCTAAGGATGGGATTCAAATTTGAGTGCAAATTGCAGGAAACAGTTACTGAGAGTAAATGTGATCCAGACTTGGTGCGTGCGGTTTTAATTCATAAAAAGAGCCCATGATTTCACCACTAATGAATCACCAAAGTCAGAAAGAAAAGGGCGTTCAAGTTTTCAGAGCTAAGGCATGGAATTTCTTGGTTAATACTCCAATAAAATTGCAGAAGACATCATATAGCACCAAAGTGTGATTTATGGCGGGTAAGTGCTCCATGACTTTCTGAGTAAAATTTCAAGCATCTGCTGTTGTGAATTTTCCAAAGTTTCGATTAAAATGCCAACCCGAAAAGAGTTTACTAGACAAAAAGATTATCTAAAATGTTCAGTACATGATGATTTTCTTGAACAATTCCCTTTATCAGTGCATGAAATAACAAAGGGAAGGGAGCTCATTCCAAAAAACCCTAGATTGGTTGTGGTAGAAGGATTTTATGACAAATCTAATTGGATAAGGGATGCCCAGGTTTCCATGGGAGGTTTGGAGTTGTTTAGGAAATGGTTTTCAGAGCGAAAACTAGACACTCCTATGAGCAATGTATGGGAATTTGACATTGGAAAATTAGTAGTCCCCAGTGTCTTCTTTGATAGCGATTTATTGATGGAGCTGGCAAAGAGGTATGACCTTATCATAGGGTGGGTAAAAAATTATTTATGGGTCAACCCTTTTAGGGTTTGCCCTGAATTGTTCAGTGAGGTTTTCAACCTAAACCCTAACCACACTATGAATGAAATCATTGATTTGGATGATTTGCAAGCTAGATATGAGGCACAATGTGTGTACTTGAGAACAAGGCCACTACAGGAGCATGCTGCTAGGGTTGGAAGTTTTCCTGTGATCACAGCTAGTACTCCAGAGCCATTGTTAAGAAGACATTTCAATTTGAGAGCTCAGGCACTATATTTTTCTCTTTGCAAGATCTTGGGGATAGATGACGGTGATCAAATTCCAGGTTTTGTGGTCCTTATAATTGCTCAAACCTTTCAATTTGGAATGAGTACCATTCTTGATTTTGCCGCTTTCCTAGCAAAATAAATTCACAATGGGTTGGTTGGAATAGCAAAGGGTAAAGTAAACAAACCATTCTGTTGGTATTCATTGATGATGCATGTATGTTTATACAAAGGATATACTTTCTTCTCCAAAGGTATGGAGTTAGAAACCACAAAGGATGTAGAAAGGAATCCAGTGGAATTATGGAGTGTGGATATGACTTTAGAGGCCACTGATGCTAGTTATGTAAGATTTGACAGGTATTTTTCATCAAAGCTTAGACTGCTTTAAAGAGGAGATAGCCCTAGAATCGCACAAGCATTATTAGACTTGGTCAGACCCAAGGACAACTGGGGGATATAATTCCCTACAATGTTTCAACAGTAATAAGAGTTTATGGTTTCTTAGGAAAACCTCATGTGTTACCTTTTCATGTACCTCTGAAGATAGGGATAGCCGAGCTCTTATGGCAAACATGTACTATAGATGAGAGGGAATTGGTCAAGAAGGACACTTTCTTTCCAATAGTTACTGTGGTGCATGATTTTTTTTTGTTAAAAAGGGGTTGAAGCATTTAAATTTGTTTTTGAATAAATACAACATGGCAGAATCTCACGCCAGATTCATTGACCCTAAAGGATTCTATGACCTATTAAGAGAAAGGGTGAGAGCTTCCCATATGGTGCATCAGGTTTACTATCCAAAAGATGTAATCAAAAATGTTTTCACATTGTAGGAGCAAGAATTAATGAAAGAGAAATGGATAGTTTTCAGTAAAAACCTAGAATTCATTAATGCTTTTGACTCCCAATATGATCCATTGAAAGATAAGAAATAATGGGGAGATAAAATACAGGCATTAATGAATAATTTTGCTACAATAATTCAGACTATGAATGAAAAGAAAGATATACTTATTAAGGCATACCCAGACAAGGCAGAAAAAATACAAAGAAGAATGAGTAGTAGAAATATAGTAAGTCCTGGCCAATATACATTGCAGAAAAGGATAGGTTATGTCATGGTTCAGAGTGTGCAATAGGTACCCACTCATGCGAAGTCAAGGTCAAGAAGTCCATCTATAGCCAACTCTCCAAAGAGACAAAAATTGGAGCAGTGGTCTTCTTCCTCTCAAAAAGAACAATACTCCCCAACCTAGTCTCCAATCCAAATAGATGATGAGGCATCTCTAAAGGAACAACTTAGACAAATGGGAGGAGATGGGGATGTGATTGTCACTTCTATAGACCTGAATGTTGGAGAACCATAAGAACCTCCTACACCTTCCTTGGACCTGACCATTGCTAATTACCAAGGTAAGGAAATTGACCTGATTGTTGCCCAGGCTTCTAAAAGATTTATTAATGATGAAAATTTTGTAAGATCTAGGGCTTTTGCTCAGTTTTTATGGAGATTAAATATAAAGAATTTTGAGAAAACCTGTGAGAAGATCAAGGCTGAGCAACCAAATAAATCTGACCTGGTTATCAAGGAAGAGGTAAAATCAAAGTTCTTGAGTGATTTATCCTGGTTCACTCCTGAAGCTGGAAGGAAAATAGTTAGACAATCAGGAGTCCTCCTTCTGCCAGAATGGGATATAGTGAATGCTATTTTTTTTGATTCAGTAAGGAAGCAGAAGGATGTTCAACTGACAACTGCTGAAGAGGTCTTACAGGTTCATAGAGGGATAAAATTTAGTGATGACCACCAAGCCCTTTTTTTGTGGTCCATAGATAAGAGGGAACATACTAGGATACATGAGTTTCCCACTGCAGAACATACTGGCACATTGACAGTATACAAGCCTGATGAGGTAAGTAGCAAACAAGCAATAGGAATGGCTACAGAAATGCTAAAATTGGGTGGTGTTGTATCAGAACAAGAAGAAGATAAGTTTTCCCAACTCAATGCTAGGTTTGAAGAATTTTTGAAGGCATATGAGGAAAGGGGTATACGGATACAATCATTGGAAAAAAAAATGTCTCAAATGGAGAGGATACTGGGGAAGAGAAAAATGGGAGAGTCCAGTGCACCTACAATTACATACCCTTCACAGCCATTGGTTGGATCTATATCAACCCCTATTATTTAAATACCTAACACCCCTAAAAGGCCACAATTCTATACTACAAAGGAATTTGAAGAAGAAAAAATAAAATTGCATGAGGTGCAGATAAAATTGAGAAATCAATATGAAGAAAAGTTAAAGTAGGGTGTAATATATTTGAGGGATAAAATACAATGGTCAAATTTCTTTGATCAGTTGGCAGGAATTGCAGCCCTCATGGATGAGTTGAACAAGGATAAGGATATGTTGACTCTTCTTGCATAGAAATGGAGGGAGAGAAATAATGATATTACAATCATATGTATATCTGCAGTCCAAATGCCTTATCATCAAGTTGAGAAGATTTTTGATTTATTAAATAAGCTAGAGAATTTTGATGATGAAAGGGATTCTTTACAGAGAAGATTAACAATCTGTTTTTCCCAATACATCACTAAAAAATTCACACTATTTCCTTGTGCTTTAGAATCTGTTGATATACCAAAAGAAAAAGAAAAGTGGAAAAGGGAGATGGATGAATTATTAAATGAAAGAATGATAAACATCATGAGTGAAACTAGCCATTGGTTCTGGGCAAAGACAAATGAGGAGCTAGTAAAAGTACAGTTATTTTAGACTACTATGAGGAGAGAATTTGATGTTTTAGAAGAAAATGAAAATTCTTTAATAATGATACAAAGAGAAGCTCTAAGCTTTGATTGGCCAGATGATGATGCTTTTAATAAATGGAAAAATTAGTTTCTAGAACAAATATCAAAAGATGATGAGAAAGAAAATGAAAAAGTAACAGTCACCCCCAAAGTTAATAATAAGGACATGGAAAATCCCCAGGTTGAAGTAAATTTATAGGTAACTGAAGACAATACATCACTTTCAAACCTCATGGCTACTTACTTTGAGGATGAAGAATAATTGGAGAATCAGATCCTATCTTCTTGTTAAAACAAATGAGAAGTATAACAGAAAGGGACCCACCCAGGATGTTTTGATGTGTTAGCTTTTCTGTTATTTGTTTTTTGTCTTTTATTGCAGACATTCGTCAGTGTCTTTTAAGGGACACGTGTCACTCTCTTTAGCCCTAAGCTTGTTGCATCTCACACTATTTAAGTGAGATCCCAAGGCGAAAGAAGGACCCGAATTCTTTTTCTTCTAAGTATTGTGCTTAGTCTAGTTTTTGGTCCAAATTTTGAAGGCAAGTGTGTAATGTATTTTTCTGTGAATTTTTTTGAAAAGACATGAAGATAGAATGAATTGTGTTTCTTTCTAAAGGCTATTCTGAGTTTATTGTAAAAGATATACCATTTTCAAAGGAAATGAATACAAACTCTGAACTGTCCCCATATCAGTTCTTTCTGAATTTTGTCTCCTTTCAAATACTTAGCTACCTTGATGTTTTATGAGTAAAAGCTTGTACAATTGAATGCAATCTAGTTAGGTTGTATATCCATCTATCATTGCTATTAATTCAATGGATTAAATAAAAGCTTTGATGAATGTGATAAGATTCCTTAAGTATTGAAAAGGATTTTGAATGATAAATTCTGATAAGAATCGCCGATAGAATTTGTTGTAAGGCAACAAATTCGATCTTAGATTTTGCTATAGACTCTGAACCCCAATGGATTAGGCACTGATCAAGTTATTTTAGCTGAAGGAGAAATATCTTACAAATGGTTTTTCAAGTGCATCATCAAATCAAATTTTACTTTTATTTTTGTAGAGCTTCAAAGTTGGCCAGCACTTGTCTGCATGAAATTTTTTTAGCTTCAGTTAGCCATTGTTGTTGAAAACATCTGCAGATCTATAGAAGACTTCTTGGCCATATCTGTTTATGGGATGTGTTTAGAAAGTTAGTAAGAATTATGTATATGTTTGAGGATCTTGAAATGAGAATCAGAATGAAACTAAGAATAATCCTCATACAGTTGTTTCAGTTTTGAACCATCCCTAGGTATACCCACCCTGGTTGTGCAGAGCCAAAAGAGTAGAAAACCATTTGTGGTTTTGTTGAAATTGGGTCCAAATACCATACATATGCAATTTTTGATAAGAATAGGCTAGTCTTTAGATTGTGTATGTACTGTCATTCTGGTATTAAGCATTTTGTCGCTTAGTAGTTTTAGTACCATTTAAAACACCGACAAAATGGCAACTCTACTGGGGAGTTGTCCAACACATCTATGAAAAGTACTGTAGTTTCTTTGGTCCCACTGTGTACGTGTGTGCCATGTGATCTATTTTTTGCCCATGGTTATAAGGAATCCCTTAGTGTCAAACCTTGAGAATTTAAAGAATATAGAGCCCAAGTACCATTGCTACACACTTATGTACCCAGCCTATCCAAGTGTCTTATATAACAAGCAAGAGTTGCAGTCTTACGACATTAGTGATTGGTCTGTCTCTGCCAGATATTTTTGTTCATACTTATGTATTGTTTTCCTTTGGTCAGCAAAAGTGTCATTATATAATTTCCCGACATAGGGTGGTGACTCAGTCAAGGTTTTGGAGCTAGTGCTTATTGTAACAAAAAGGTGAATATGGCTGACAAGAGAAAAAACAAAAGAGCTTACATGAGAGCCAATCCTGATGTATCAATGTATGCTGATCTACCCCAAGGTGGTAGGAAGAACCAAAATAAGAAAAGGACAAATCCAAATCCTACTTGGAAACCTAGAAGTAATGCATCCATCAATTCCCATTATAAACCAGTAATAGGAAGAGAGTCTTCTTCGCTTAGCTCTGAATCCGAAACTACAAGACTCTTAGGAGGCATTTTCAGTACCCCATTACTAGATGAGAGTTTTTTTCAAGAAAAATATGTGTCTACTATGGGAATTGCTTCATTAAGTCCAGATCCTGTAGCCGATATGAATTATAGGCTAGGATTTAGGAGTTTGTCTGATAATCCTTTTAATCCCAGAGCAACCCCATATGTAGAACCAAACTTAATAGATCTAGATGACCCTGCTGATTCCGAGGCAATTTCTGCAGACCCTAAAGAAGTGCACTCTGAGATAGAATTTTTGAAGAAATGGATTGTTGAGGAAGAAGCTAAACACATTCATCTTGAAAAGGAGAAGGAGCAAGCCACCTTAGATGCCATAATAGAAAGAGATACTCTGCTAAGAAGGATGGCTGTTTTGAAAGAGCAAAATAAACAATTAGAAGAGAATACCACAACTCTCCATAAGGATGTTTTTGGAGATGTTGATGATCTGAGAGCTAAAGTTCAGAATAGGAGAAATGCCTAAATCAAAGGCAAGAACCAGTTATTGCTCAAGTTCAAGCTTATAAACCTATTCAAATTGATCCCATAGAGCCTACTACAAAAGCTCCAAATAAAGGGAAAGGCAAGGCTATAGGAATCCAGATAAATGAGCCTCAATCTATACCAAGAAAATCTATACAACCCTCCATGTCGAAGTTAGATCTAGACCTTGAGAAGGCTCGAAAAGAGAGGGAAGATCTTGCAAAAGAACTTGAGAAGGTTGAGAATGAAGCTCAAGCTGCAGAAACTAGAAGGAAAATCCAATTCATAAAGTCTAATTCTGCATTGGCTTCATGGCCCAATTTGTCTATCCCACCTGCAAACCCTGCACCAGTTAGTGGTCCCACAATCTAAACTTAGGGAGTACCCCAATCTTCTCCTACCTCATTTTCCACTATTGGCACCCAAGTCCCATTTGTCCCACTAAAACAGTCCCAAGCTGCTCCCCTGAGTCAAGCTAATATAGCTAGCACCTCAAATGTTCCTGGTTTCCAGAAGAAACCTATATACCTAGAAAAGTATAGAGAGATATCATTTGCTGGTATTCCTAGTGCCGCCTATCCCATATCATTTGATTTAAGGGATAAAGTGGTTAAGTTTTCTGGAAATAATGTTGTTACTGGTGAAGAACATTTGAGGACTTTCATTGACATGTTGAATGATTATGAAGTTGAACATGAAGACATGGTAATGAAATAGTTTGTGTATTCACATACAGAGGATGCCAGGGATTGGTTCAGGAGGTTCCCTGATGACAATATTACCTCATGGAGTGATTTGGAGAAGTTGTTCAAAGAGCAACATGGGGACAATACTAATGCAGGATTCATGTTGAGTGAGTTTAACAATGTCAAGAAGACTCCAAATGAGTCCACATTTGATTTTAATGTGAGATTCCAAAAAGGTATGTACAAAATTTTTCAATTTTTGAGGTTGATCCAAATCCAACCAATGGCTGTGAAGAGTATGCAATTGTAGATGCACTGGATTCTCCCATTTTTCTTTTCCCCAGTATCCTTTCCAATTGAGACATTTTTTTTTCCAATGATTGTATCTGTATACCCCTTCCCTCATATGCCTTCAAAACTTCTTCAAACCTAGCATTGAGTTGGGAAAATTTATCTTCTTCTTGTCCAGATACAACACCACCCAATTTTAGCATTTCTGAAGCCATTCCCATTACTTGTTAACTACTTACCTCACCAGCCTTGTATATTGTCAATGTACTAGTATGTTCTGTAGTGGGACACTCATGCATCCTAGTACTTTCTCTCTTATCTATGGATCACAAAACAAGGGCTTGGTGGTCATCACTAAATTTGATCCCTCTATGAGCCTATAAGACTTCTTCAGCAGTTGTCAATTGAACATCCTTCTGCTTCCTTACTGAATCAAAAATAATAGCATTTTCTATATACCATTCTAGTAGAAGGAGGACTCCTGATTGTCTAACTATTTTCCTTCCAGCTTCAGGAGTGAACCGGGCAAAATCACTTAAAAACTTTGATTTTACCTCTTCCTTGATAACCAGGTCAGATTTATTTGGTTGCTCAGCCTTGATCTTCTCACAGGCTTTCTCAAAATTCTTTATATTTAATCTCCATAAAAACTGAGCAAAAGCCCTAGATCTTACAAAATTTTCATCATTAATAAATCTTTCAGAAGCCTGGGCAACAATTGGGTCAATTTCCTTACCTTGGTAATCAGCAATGGCCAAGTCCAAGGAAGGTGTAGGAGGTTCTTGTGGCTCTCCAACCTTCAAGTCTATAGAAGTGACAATCACATCCCCATCTCCTCCCATTTTTCTAAGTTGTTCCTTTAGAGATGCCTCATCATCTATTTGGATTGGAGACTGGCTTGAGGAGTATTGTTCCTTTTGAGAAGAAGAAGACCCTTGCTCAAATTTTCATCTTTTTGGAGAGCTGGCTGCAGATGGACTTCTTGGCCTTGGCTTCTCATGAGTGGGTACCTCTTGCACACTTGGAACCATGACATAACCTATCCTTTTCAACAATGTATATTGGCCAGGAGTTACTACATTTCTACCACTCATTCTTCTTTGTATTTCTGCTACCTTGTTTGGGTGCGCCTTAATAAATATATCTTTCTTTTCATTCATAGTCTAAATTATTATAGCAAAATTATTCATTAATGCCTGTATTTTATCTCCCCAGTATTTCTTATCTTTCAATGGGTCATACTTTGGTGATTCATTAATGGTGAAATCGCGGGCTCTTTTTATGAATCAAAAATGCATGCACCAGGTCTGGATCACATTTACTCTCAGTAACCGTTGCCTACAATTTGCACTCAAATTTGAATCCCATCTCTAGATTTTATCGGATCGCACAGTCTTGATTTAAAATAACAAGGCTTTACTATCTTTTTTGAAAAATGCTATGTGTCATCATTGCGCTTCCCCGCATTACTTAATAACCTACATCTTTATTATGCGGGGATGCGTCAACCGTCGATCAAGACAAGATCGACGATCAAAATAATCCATTTTGTATTAACGACCAGATAGCTGTACTAACCAACAAGAAATTGTCATATTAGCTTATACTATCTGACAACACTTCACGCTAGCGGATATCGTATCTACTTTTGAGCAAGCAAGTGTTTGACATCATCACAGACACGTGTCACCACTGTGCTTCCCCGCATTACTTAATAACCTGCATCTTTATTATGAGGGGATGCAACAACCATTGATCAAGACAGGATCAACAGTGTTACTGCTTCTTATTCATTAAGCAACCAAAAACCTTCTGTGCATACCTAGCATTACACGTCATCAGTCATTTGCAGTGTACCATACTGAAATACAAATATCTGACCCCACGTTGCCATGCATCACCACTGTGCTTCCCCGTATTACTTAATAACCTACATCTTTATTATGTGGGGATGCGTCAATCGTTGATCAAGATAGGATCAATGGTGATACAACTTGGTAAGTAATCTTCATAGCTCTACCAATGAATCCACCAATGATATCATGGAAAAACAAAACATTTGCAAAAGTACTGACAAATCTGACATTCAGGAGCTTTTGCAACGTACTGGATCTCATGAAACATCAGGGGCTACATGTCATCATCATGCCACCCCACATTATTTAAAAACCTACAACTCTATAATGCGGTGATGCGCTGACCCTTGATCTCTGATAGATCAATGGTGATTGAAAAACACTTCAACTTGGCATCCTTTCAAACGAAATATCACAATTAAAGGTACACAAAGGGTTTTCAAAAGGCATTCTGACATAAATAAAATATTTAGGATAAAAACCCTGCCAGAATATTTGAAGAAAATACCTTTTTAAAAAAAATTTGAAAACGAGGGCATCACAAAACAAAGACATAACTGATTTTTCACCCAAGTACCAGAAAATTTTCCTATACTATGAAAAATCACACCAACAATTAGGATGTCTTATAAGAGGGAAATTCCAAGACTTAACAAAGACAACTTCTCAACATGGGAAGGGTTGATGAGACTTCATCTAGTTTCTATTGGAAATACAGGACTAAAATACCTTGATGAAAAATATGTAGAACTAGTTGGTACACTATCTGTCAATGATATTTCTCAAAAGAAGACCCACAACATTATGATGATAGATATAACATCTACTCTGAGTTACATCAAGGACTATAAATCTTCCTTTGAAATGTGGAAAAAGCTGAAAGAAATCCATGGAGGAGATGATAACATAAGAAGAGCTAAAGAAGAAAGTTTGAGAGGACAGTTTGATCAAATGAAAATGAGAGAGGATGAAAACATTTCCAAATATGTTGAAAGAGTCAAAGTGTGTGTTAGTGCAATAAAAGCATCTAGAGGAGATATCAAGGAGGAGATGGTTATAAGTAAAGTTTTCATAAAATTACTACCCATTTATGCAATTAGAGTCTCTGCAATTCAAGAAAGAAGATGTGAAGCAAATCATAAGATAAATCTAGAGGCCATAGTTGGAAGATTATCTGAATTTGAACTAGATGACTTTGACAACTATGTTCCAGCTTCAAAGAACATTGAATTAGCATTTGAAGCCAAGCTTTCACTCAAGGAGAAAAGAAAAAAGAAAAAGGAATCTCAGTCAAAAAGTGAAGGTGAATCTGACCAAGGTTTAGACAGTGATCTTGAGGTGATTGAAGCTCTACTAACAAGGAAATATTCTAGAGGCAAAGGAAAATATAAAGGTAAAGTTCATCTAATCTTTTTTTCATGTGAAGAAGTTGGTCATATGTCTACTAGGTGCCCAAACAACCTGAACAAAGATGAGAAGAAAGGTTACAAGTACAATAACAAGAAAGACATCAAATCATTGAAGGATAAAGGTAAGAAAACTTGTTTTATGGCTAAAGATGCTAATGATTCTAATTTTGAAGAAGAAGATGAAATTGTCTACATTGTTGTGAAAGATGATTTTGATAGTGATGAGGAAGATAAGATGGCACTTATTTCTTATGTAAGTAAAAATGATGCATGGATTATAGACAGTGGTTGCTCTCATCATATGAATAGTAATAAAACTAATTCTGAACACTTTGAAGACTATGATGGTGGTAGTGTAAGGTTTGGTAATAATGAACCTTGTTACATAAAAGGAAGAGGAAGAATCTCTCTAACAAAAGAACTTATATGTGATAATGCCTATTGGGTTGAAGGTCTCAAACATAATTTGTTAAGCGTGGCACAGTTACTCAATATTGGATTCAAGGTGGAATTCATGCATGGAAAAGAAAGACTGTTGAATAACCAAGGAAAACTAATTGGATCAGACACTCAAACAAAAGGTAACTTATTATATCTTGAACTTGGTGAATGTTCATGTTTTATTAATCAAATTGAAGAAAGTTGGTTATGGCATAGGAGGTTGTGTCATGTAAACTTTGACAACTTAATGAAGATTAGTAAATTCAAGAAAGTAAGAGGCATTCCTAAAATAAAGAAACCTGAGGTCGGCCTATGCAAGAATTGTCCGATTGGTAAATGGGAGAGACTAGTTTTAAAAGTAAAAACTATCAATCTGAAGATATATTAGAAATTGTGCATACTAATTTATGTGGAGCCATTGGAATTGAAAGCTATACTGGAGAAAAGTTCTTCATTCTTTTTGTTGATGATTACTCAAGAATGATGACTTTCATGTATCTAAGGAAAAAATCAAAATCATTTGAGAAATTCAAATGGTATTTGACCAGAGTAGAAAAGAAAACAGAGAAAAGATTGAAATGCTTGAGGTTAGACAGAGGTGGAGAATTCATTTCACATGAGTTCAATAACTTTTGCATTGAAAGAGGAATCAAAAGATAGGTACCAACCCTTGGAACTCCTGAGAAAAATGGAATAGCTGAAAGGAGGAATAGATCTATCATGGATTGTGCAAGAACCTTAATGATTGAAAAGAGCATTGCTATCAAATACTGGAAGGAAGCTATCAGCACTGCAATTCATACCTTGAACAGAGTACAGCTAAAAAAGTATTCATTCAGAACTCCCTATGAGCTATGGTATAGCTATAAACCTAATGTAAGTTATTTAAAAGTATTTGGAAGTAAATGTTACATTTTGAAAGAATCTAGAAAAGAAAAATTTGATGTGAAAAGTGATGAAGGAATATTTTTGGGATACTCTTGCAAAAGTAAAGCATATAGATGTTTGAACTTGTCTACTTATAAAGTCATAGAAAGTGCACATGTGAAAGTTGATGAGTTTGAAAAAAGCACTAAAGAAGAAAGTGTTGGCACTAAAAATTGTGTGGTCAAATTTGACCACTTTTATAATAAAATCAAGCCCTTAAACGCTTTTAAAAATGCATATGTGCCTGGTTGTACTCGGCTATCCATTCGAGACCCCTTAGGTGTTCAATGCTCCTAGCACCTTTCATTCAGTGCGTCTAAGTGTTTCATGAAGATCAATCAACATCCCGAGTCATTTGGCAAAGTTCTGTTTCAAGCATTTGTCAAAATTGCAATTTTCACTAAAGTGTCAAACAGCGACATGAGGCTTTGTTTGTAAATGAATATCTCACACCCAGAAATGTTTTGTGATCCACCACTTTGGGAGTGTCTAGTGTCCATAATTGAGAACCTATGTCTCAGATTTTGAGTTGTTTCGAGTTTTTTTGAATAGGTTTTGAATCCCTCAAAGTTGGTCAGTTACTGCTTGTAGGCTTTTGCACTTTGCACCTAATTCTGGGTAGCCTTTTTTGACGTGCAATAATTTTTGACCAGTTGACCGAAATGAGAAATTTACTTTTGTGTTGTATTGTAGATGTAAGAGAATTTTTATGTTCCAAGTTTCAACTCATGACGAATCCGTTTTGTCAGTTTTCAAGCATAATTCCAAACGCAATTTGTAAGTTTTAACTGGTGTCAGTAATTGCAGATTGATTGTAACCCCTGTTTGGGATGTCATATCTCCTGATCTATGATAGGTGTGATTGAGTGGTTGGTTTCCCTATGTTTTATACTGAAAATACTTTAACTGTGCCAGTTTTCAAGTTATAATGAATCCATTTGCATACTTTTTTAGGTCAATTCCATTCGCAAAATAATGCTCTTTGTCAGCATGCCCAGTTTACAAATTTCTGAGTAGCCCACTTTGAACGTCTTCCATTTGTGTCTTGTGATTTTTCATGAGCCTAAATCATAGATTCACAATGTCTTCGTGACAGAGAACCAACGCCATGAGTTTCATTTTCCCATGTGTCTGTTTACCTAGTTTTCTGAGCCAAATACGAACCCAGCTTGTTGTTTTCTGACATATGTTCTTGCAGGAAATTATAAGAAGGCAACTTTGATAGTGAATATTTTTTGATCCTAGATTCGTCATGAGATGAGATTTGATAGGGTACAAGAGTGCAGAGCAAAGAGTCGATGTGTCAATTTTTAGAGCCTAGTCAATTGTTCGGGTCAGTTTTTAAAGGCAGTCAACAGGCCTCCTGACACCAGATTTGACAATTTGCAGTTAAGTGGTAAAATGAACTCTAATTGATCAATCAATGGTTAAAATTTGTTTTCAGTCAATATCAGGTGGTGAATAGATTAGTTTGACGATTTAGTTGTGTGAAAACAAAAAAAAAATTTAGCCGGACCCACTTTGGGGCCCAACTAAGTGGAGGCAGACTGATAAGGTATATTAGGGAATTGGTGTTTTAGAAAATACTAGCCACACTTGAGAAGTTCAGAATTAAATCCTGAAGGGTTTATACTATCTAGCTCACCCCAAGTCAGATTAGCATATTTTAAAGTGTCTATGATCTCCTGGAGGAGATATAATGTCTATACTACAGGGTATTTTAAATAATGTTGTTTATTCACTTGTGAGCAAAGTAATCAATATATGGTCATATTTTGAAGATACATAAGCTCGGCATGGTGGCTTAGATATTTCTCGCCAAGATTAGATAGCACTTCAGCAATGTTAGAAATCATCATATGATAGAGCAGAGGCACTTGGATCTGTAGGAAATACTTCATCAGAATCAGGGAGAGGAAATATCAGTATGACTAAGAACAGATGATCTTAAAGGCTTCAAGAAGTATGAGAGTATTAAGAAAACTTTACTGTACGAACTTGCTCACATAGTGCACTCAAAACATGATGCAAATTTTCATGCACCAGATAAACAATTGAATGAGGAAGCCACGAGTTTTAAATTGAGGATGTGGCGATGCATTTAAAAGAAAGCCATAGTATTTAAAGCAATTACCAAGAGCATAAAAAAATGTGAAAGAAAGAATCCGCAGTAGCATATACTTGAAGCCATCAATGCCACATGAAGACTACCAGTTCAATGGCTCAGTCAGATTGATGAGAGTTGTCGACAGTGTAATGTTCTGTATCTTTTCACAAGAGTGAATATCAATCGTTTCCAGGAATCTCAGTCTAGAGAGAGTTGGTAGCTCCTTAAGCTGAAGGTTATCACTTATAATCAGCTGTGATGTGCGACGGCTCCAGCAGGAGGCACTATTGTTTTTAAAGTCGCCCATACATTCATGAGAGATGCGGAAAATGCCAAGACGTCCATGGCACAAGAGGTCCATCTGCAACCAAGGAGGATTATGCAAATAATAGAAAGAGACACCACACGTTGAGGGAGCTCTAGCAACAATCAACACCCAATCACGCAGTCAACCAAAAAGCTCATGTTAAAAGAGCTTATGACTCCCACACTTTCAGAGCAGACTCAGACCATGTGAGCTTAGTATGGGAGCTTTCAGGTAGAGTAGCACACCAAACCAATAAGATATTAATTAATTAAAGAGCTCTAGGCTCACGCAAGTCAAAGAATAGAGGACCTGCAGATTCAAGACAAAGGGTGGTTGTTTTCAAAGGCATTCCATTTGGTACCGTCACCAAACAAAGTTCACACAAACAACAGATCACGCCATTATCCAAGGAAACCTATGTTTCAAAGAACCTCCATGCTAAGAGGAGGGAAAGTTGCGTGTATCCAATAAAAGAGCCCCTCACATCCAGAGCAACCCGTACCATGTAACACTGGAAGGAGATTCAAGCAGGTAGCTGGCCAGCGTTGTGGAAGAAGATGCTTACTCCAAAAACCACCCACATCCATAGCAGGTTGAGAACAGAGGATGCCAGGTGAAAGTATGTAGCCGCAGGCAGTTATTGGAAGAAGCCCCATGATAGAGATAGTGGCTTACACCTAAAGAAAAGGCAGTCAAATAATAGATAAACCCACACTAATAAATGAAGAAACCTGCAAATAATCAGAGGGGAAGACCATGAAAAGTTTTTAGTCCCATATTGACTGGGGGCTAGGTTTTTCAATAGGTTAAATACAACTCATTGCGAAAGCAATGTGTCTTAAAAGACACTGCCTTTTCAAGGCAGCGCTTAGCCCAGTGGTGGGGCCTGTGGTCAATCGGCAAGCTAGAGGAAAAGATGATAATATTTTGACAGGAAAAAGGTATGCCCAAATGATGACATCATCAATTTGAAGCTCGTCGAAAAAGCAAAAATTCGGCTAGTCGCCATGGCGCTAGCTAGAAAATTTAAGAAATTCTTGCTAGCGACATAGCGAATGGCTGGAAAATTCATGCAGGAGCAACAACGAATTGGATGGTGACAAGTGGCAGCAACAGAGTGATTGTGTATGATGTGGTGACCAAATGTCAAGAGTGCACCAGATTGCGCCACACGGAAAATCTGACAGCTTTTGTTAACTCGCCAAGCAGAAGATGCACGAGGTTTAATATATCAAGGTAGCGAGGATGACATGGCGTAAGTGACTAGGCAATCACTATGCATTAAAGGAGTGAATCAGTAAGTGACACGTGTCACTCGGTCAAACTTCAGGTTGACCCAGATGGAATGAGATGGAGAAATATGAGATGTTTGAAAAATAATATTTTTAGTGATGTGCACATTCTTTTAAATATAAAGGGGCTTATAAGCTAAAGTTAAAACTTTAGCTTATTTTAAATTTTGAAATTTAAAATCAAATGTGCAGACATGAGTTTCTAGCGAAGGGGACTGTTTTTCAAACAAAGATTTCAGGCATTTCCCAGAGGCTAGATATGCCTTATCATATACCATTGGAATCGTGAGAATCTAAGTTTTCCATTTCTGAAGTCATTTTTTGCGTAGGTGCTTCCTAGTTTGAGCTATAGCTAAAAACGTTAATTTTGGGGCTTTCTCAATGGAATAGGTAAAAATTTGAAAATCCAGTTAGGGGATTAGTAAAACTTGGTAAGAATGTAGTTGGAGTTCACGTTTCTCACATTCACTCAATTTAACCTGATTTTGCCAAACTTTTCAATGGGTAAATCAGATATTGTGGTGACTCAGCAATGTTGCATCATTTCAACAGAGATATTGTGCAAATGATGAAACAAGATTAGATTAGAATGAGAGATGGAAGAAAGAATTTTTTAAGTTACAGAGGATTTCTTTTCAAATGGACACTTGTCACGTGAAGATCAGATCCGAGATTCTTTCCTTCGCTATATCTTTCTATCTTTCATTGTTTGATGGGTTCCATTTTTTTGCACTGAGAAACCATTCTTCAGCATTTCTTCTTGTATTGAACAGCATTTTAATTTTTATGCAGATAGTTCTATTCTGTTAGGTGATCTATGAGTTACTTTCTGTACAGTTCATGTATTTGATTTCATGGAAAACAAATAAAGTGCAACAAAAGTTTGAAGTTCAGTTTGAATCTTGTCTCCTGATTATGGCTCTGTTATTTCTTCTAATTTGTGATCAAAGAGCATGGATTAGGTTGCATTACATTTTGAAATGTATGTGGTTAAAATGTCTTGCTTATGGAACAAAGAACCATGTAATTGCTTCATATTTGTCACAGGGTTTGCAGATTTCATGATAGGATGTTCTGAGTATGAGATTCATTCTATAGCAGATGTCTATTCACAAGGTGAAAGATAGATCAGGGATCTTAATGTAGAGATACGTTTGAGGTTTCCAGGAGATGTATGGTTATGATTCATTTAATTGCCCAACAGATAAGGCACTGGTCAGAGATAGGATCATTAAGTTCAATTGCTCATACTTAGGTCTTGCTGATATCAATCTATTAAATCATTTTCATTTTATTGTTGAAAGGTATTCAAAGTATAACCCGCACTTAGCTTTCCAGTTTCATGAGTCATGTCCTTAGCTATTTCATGCTTGTGATCTCCTGGTTAAGCATAGAAGGATTAGGGGTTTCATCTACTTTTATAGATCCTGAATATGGTTTATGCACTGGTCACATAGTCATATCTAAAGAGGTTCACCCACCTAGGTTTTGCAGAGCCTGAAGTGCAGAACGAGTATGGCCTTATAGTTGGCCTGGTGTCTGAATGGATGTGTTGATAATGGGAGTTAGCTGCCCCTAGATGCATCTTGTTCTCATCAGGGTAATTGGAAATGGGTAACATTTTCATACTCCAACAAAATGGCGACTCTGCTGGGGAATGTATTGAATCAGATTTAAGACAAACCTTGAGAATTTGAAAAATAAGAGATTCAATACAGCAAGAGAGGTGCATTAAAAAGTTTCAGCAGTAAGTTCTCTGATGTTCTTTCCATTTTTCTTTCTCTAAATCATGCACCCCAGTTAAGTTTTATCCATCACCGTAGTATTTTTCAAGGTTGAATATAGATTGTGTTGCTAAGAATGTTCATATTCAGTCAAGTCAGCCGGTTGTTGCTTCCAAAATACTGCTGTAAGATCAGAGTCAAAATTGTTGAATAAAGGTTCTCCCTTCTAAGTGTTTTAAAGATGTACAAATTCTACAAGTTGGAATTGCAATTCAGATCTGCCATGTTATAAATCATTGTTTCAAATCTTTCTCACAATAGTGAGTGGCGACTCTATCTAAAGGATCTCTGAATCATTGTAGATCAGTGATGTATAAATTGTTTTCAAGAGTTTTCAGTGGAATCAAGCAGATCTAAAAGTTAGATGAATTTGCAAGCAAGAAGAGAAACCTACTATAAGTTTCTGACAAATAAGTCTAGAAGTGTTGTGTGATCTGTTGTCGTAAGAATTTGTAATGATAAAGATGAATCACAGCCGTGATTTCATTTCTCTCTTCAAGGAGATGGCGACTCTATAAGGTTATGATCAGTGGTGTGAGGAATTCATGTTAGCACCAGGCCAATCAGTAGATCAATGGTTTCATACAGCAACACTTGAGGTATTTTATACTTTCATGCAATTTTCTTTCCCATGAAATTTAGTTCTACATATGTATTCTCCATCAAGTGAAGTTCGAGCACTAAGAAGAGGAGATTAGTTTTGTGTTTTATACATTTCACTGGATTTGGTTTCAATTGTTGTTTTGAAGTTGTGAAGTGTATTTGAAACATTCATTTGGTAGAGGGTTGTGAAGAATCTGCTGCAAGTTATGAATTCTGAAAGTATTTAATGGTGAATGAGTCTTGAGTTGAAGAATGTCGAGTTTCATCTCATCTAGTATATAGCCTTTTAGTGAAGTTCCTAGATCCATCTCTACCAGGAGGTATATGCCATTGAATTTTAATGATATCCATGGTTTCCCAAATACTATGCCTTGTAACCTCAGACAATATTTGCCTAAGTTTGGTGGAAACCATGAAAATTCAGCCAGTCATCATGTTCAACTGTTTAGTGACTTGGTTGGTGATTTTGAAATTGCTCATGAAGACATTCAGATGAAATTGTTTGTTCAAACTTTAGAGGATGATGCTAGGGACTGGTTTTCATTTTTACCAGCATGTTCAATTTCATCCTGGGATGAATTACTATCAGCCTTCATGATGCAGTTCGGGAAAAGAGTAAGCATCTCTGAATATTTTGATAAGTTTTTGAAAATTGAAATCAGGAATGGTGAGTTAGTTCCTGAATTTAATATCAGATTTGCAAAGATTTTGAGTGGATTTCTTGAAAGTTACAAGCTGGATGATCAAATGTGTTTAGTGGTTTATCTCAGTGCATTTGATAGGAAGATGAACTATCTGTTGAGAGATAAGGAACCTAGAACTTTGCATCAGGCATTCATGATAGCTATAGAGATTGAGAATAACATAAAATATGGCTTAACCCGGAGTCACTTCTCTAGAAATATTGGCTGGCAATATGAGGTGCAAAGCACAAGCCAATGTCATAAGGAGTGTTTGCTTTCAGATCAGCAAATAAGCACTCCTGCTGTTGTAAATAGTTTTGTTGAAGCCTCAGAAATAAAAACATGTGCCATTCATGCTGAAGTGAATGCACATGTTTATGGTATTACAACAGTGAATGATAGAATTGATTCACTTGATGAGTCAACCATGCAAGATATAAATCAAGCCATTCATTTTCCCATTGATAATTTGCATTATGTTGAAAACATAATGAATCAGGAAGAGGAAAGGTATTCATCTCAGTATGAGGAGGAAGAAACCAGAAGTGATCTATCAAGTGATAAAGGTGAAATTGCTGATCCGACATGTCATGGCAAGATGACACAATATAAAGAATGTAAATCATATGTATCTCAGTCACAGTTAGAAGAACTAAGCTCATATGTTGATAATATTTCAGTGGTAGAGATGCATTCTCTTGACCAACAGGATAGGCAAGAAATGAATTATCTCATTGAGAGATTGCATCGTGTTGAGAATGTTATTAAATCTGAAGTTGAAAGAAAATCATATCAATGTGAGTATGATAAAGCTGAGAGTCATTTTCCAAGTGATAATGAAGTTTCTGATCCAATATATTATCAAGAGGTTTCATATGAAGCTGATGATGAGAGTTATTACTCAAGACAAGAAGAGGATAGTGCTAGTGTGTGTCCATCTTCATGTGAATCAGATGCTGATTAGGAAGAAGAGAGCAATGACGAAAGTGAGTGCTCGTATGTCAGTAAAGGTATGAATACTATTTCTAAATCTGAAATTGAGTTTCCATTTCAGAATTGTGTAAATTAGTTTGAGATTGAAAGTTATGAAGAAAATGTGTCTACACAATATGAAGACAAAGAGGTTATTCATAGAGACGTATTACCTAATTGTGTAGAAGAGTGTCTTGAGGATGAGTGCATTGATGATCAGTACGTGATTGGTCCTGAGATTAATGCATCAACACCTATTGGTAAGATAAATGATGATTTTCTTGCAAGACATTTGAATCACCTATATGGAGACAATGAAAGTAACTTTGATCTATTTTCTACATGCTTCGTTGACGGAGTTGATGTTGAGTCTTCATATAATTCTGATTTTTCTTCTTCATATGCTGAAAACGTCCATGACAGTGATGTTGGAAATGGTTTTAAAGTTTTCACTAATCCGTTATATGGTGAGGAGTTTGATGTTGATCAGCAGATTACTTGTCCTAATGTCTACAAAGGCATTTTGCATGGAGTTATCAATCCTCTTTTTGAAGAACACATGGAAGTTTCAGATTTAGAAGAGAATAAGTTTAATGATAATACTTTTTCTTACTGCTGTGAGAGATTAGAATGTTCTTCTTCCAATTTTGATAGTGAAACTAATGATTATGTTGCATCTGAGGAGGTAAATGACAAGGTGTTTGATGAGACGGTTATTGAAAATCTACCTATACCTTGTTATGATTTTTATGATGAACTCTCTAATGTAAAGACTAATCTGTTTGCTGATTGTGAAGAACCATTTGAAGGTTGTTGATTAGCTTCAGATTCTGACATTGATGATATATGTGAGTAGAATTCAGAATGTTCATTTGAATATCATCCGGTTATGCATAAGGAAACATATTTTCAAGGTATGGGTGATCCTTTTTCCCAAGTTGAATATGATGCATTCATAGTCAAAATTGATAGCATGCACGAGTCATTTGTTAGAGAAGGTTTTCAATTACAGTTTGATATGTTCAAGCATGCTGATTAGAACTTTCATAGTGAGCAAGAGAATGAAGCAAGTTTTTATATGCATTATGGAAGTAAGAGTGCTGATTTTGTTTTGCCAAGTGATTTTTTATACGATGATAATATGATTGGTGAAACTAATAGGACAAGAAAATTCAATTTACCTCATGAAAGTTCAAATGAGAATCATGTATATGACAGAGGTTAAAAATTTTGCTGAAGTTCGGTGGCCCAGGGCCATCGTGTGTACATAGTCTTGGTAGTTGTAGTTGTTTCCTTGCTTTCAATAAGCTGTTCGAGAAGAGTTTTGAAGTTTCTGGGAATGGTCTGCTTCCTCCAGAGATCTGAATCCTTGCCATCCCTACAAGGGGCATGCATCCCCAGACAGAGCCACTGTTGGCACTAAAAATTGTGTGGTCAAATTTGACCACTTTTGTAATAAAATCAAGCCCTTAAACGCTTTTAAAAATGCATATGTGCCTGGTTGTACCCGACTGTCCATTCGAGACCCAGTAGGTGTTTAATGCTCCTAGCACCTTTCATCTAGTGTGTCTAAGTGTTTCATGAAGATCAATTGTCATCCCGAGTCATTTGGCGAAGTTCTGTTTCAAGCATTTGTCAAAATTGCAATTTTCACTGAAGTGTCAAACAACGACATGAGGCTTTGTTTGTAAATGAATATCTCGCACCCAGAAATGTTTTGTGATTCACCACTTTGGGAGTGTCTAGTGTCCATACTTGAGAACCTATGTCTTAGATTTTGAGTCATTTCGAGTTTGTTTGAATAGGTTTTGAATCCCTCAAATTTGGTTAGTTACTGTTTTTAGGCTTTTGCACTTTGCACCTAATTCTAGGAAGCCTTGTTTGACGTGCAATAATTTTTGACCAGTTGACCCAAATGAGAAATTTCCTTTTGCGTTGTATTGTACATTTAAGAGACTTGTTATGTTCCAAGTTTCAAATCATGACAAATCTGTTTGGTGAGTTTTCAAGCGTGATTCCAAACGCAATTTTTAAGTTTTAACTGGTGTCAGTAATTGCAGATTGATTGTAACCCCTATTCGGGATGTCATATCTCCTGATCTGTGATAGGTGTGATCAAGTGGTTGGTTTCCCTATGTTCTATAATGAAAATACTTTAAGTGTGCCAGCTTGCAAGTTATAATGAATCCATTTGCATGCTTTTTTAGGTCAATTCCATTCGCAAAAAAATGTTTTATGTCAGCATGCCCAGTTTACAAATTTCTGAGTAGCCCACTTTGAACGTCCGCCATTTGTGTCCTGTGATTCATCATAAGCCTAAATCATAGATTCACAATGTCTTCGTGACAGAGAACCAATGCCCTGAGTTTCATTTTCCCATGTGTCTGTTTACCTAATTTTCTGAGCCAAATCCGAACCTAGCTTGTTGTTTTCTGACATATGTTCTTGCAGGAAATTCTAAGAAGGCAACTTTGATAATGAATATTTTTTGATCCTAGATTCTTCATGAGATGAGATTTGATAGGGTACAAGAGTGTGGAGCAAAGAGTCAATGTGTCAATTTTCAAAGCCTAGTCTATTGTTCAGGTCAGTTTTTAAAGGCAATCAACAGGCCTCCTGACACCAAATTTGACAATTTGTAGTTAAGTGGTAAAATGAACTCTAATTGATCAATCAGTGGTTAAAATTTGTTTTCAGTCAATATCAAGTGGTGAGTAGATCAGTTTGACGATTCAGTTGTGCGAAAACAAAAAAAAAAATTAGCCGGACCCACTTTGGGTCCCGACTAAGTGGTGGCAGACTAATAAGGTATATTAGGGAGTTGGTGTTTTAGAAAATACTAGCCACACTTGAGAAGTTCAGAATTAAATCCTGAAGGGTTTATGCTATCTAGCTCACCCCAAGTCAAATTAGCATATTTTAAAGTGTCTATGATCTCCTGGAGGAGATATAATGTCTATACTACAGGGTATTTTAAATAATGTTGTTTTTTCACTTGTTAGCAAAGTAATCAATATATGGTCATATTTTGAAGATACACAAGCTCGGCATGGTGGCTTAGATATTTCTCGCCAAGATTAGATAGCACTTCAACAATGTTAGAAATCATCATATGATAGAGCAGAGGGACTTGGATCTGTAGGAAATACTTCATCAAAATCAGGGAGAGGAAATATCAGTACGACTAAGAACAGATGATCTTAAAGGCTTCAAGAAGTATGAGAGTATTAAGAAAACTTTACTGCATGAACTTGCTCACATAGTGCACTCAAAACATGATGCAAAATTTCATGCACCAGATAAACAATTGAATGAGGAAGCCACGAGTTTTAAATTGAGGATGTGGCGATGCATTTAAAAGAAAGCCATAGCATTTAAAGCAATGACCAAGAGCGTAAAAAAATGTGAAAGAAAGAATCCGCAGTAGCATATACTTGAAGCCATCAATGCTAAATGAAGACTGCCAGTTCAATGGCTCAGTAAGATTGATGAGAGTTGTCGACACTGTAATGTTCTGTATCTTTTCACAAGAGTGAATATCAATCGTTTCCAAGAATCTTAGTCTAGAGAGAATTGGCAGCTCCTTAAGCTGAAGGTTATCGCTTATAATCAACTCTGATGGGGGATGACTCTAGCAGGAGGCACTATTGTTTTTAAAGTCACCCATACATTCATGAGAGATGCGGAAAATGCCAAGACATCCATGGCACAAGAGGTCCATCTACAACCAAGGAGGATTATGCAAATAATAGAAAGCGACACCACATGTTGAGAGAGCTCTAGCAACAGTCAACGCCCAATCATGCAATCAAGCAAAAAGCGCATGTTAAAAGAGCTTATGACTCCCACAGTTTCAGAGTAGACTCAGACCATGTGAGCTTAGTATGGGAGCTTTCAGGTAGAGCAGCACACCAAACCAGTAAAAAAATTAATTAATTAAAGAGCTCTAGGCTTATGCAAGTCAAAGAACAGAGGACCTACAGATTCAAGACAAAGGGCGGTTGTTTTCAGAGGCATTCCATTTGGTATCGTCACCAAACAAAGTTCACACAAACAACAGATCACGCCATTATCCAAGGAAACCTATGTTTCAAAGAACCTCCATGTTAAGAGGAGGGAAAGTTGCGTGTATCCAATAAAAGAGCCCCTCACACCCAGAGCAACCCATACCATGTAACACTAGAAGGAGATTCAAGCAGGGAGCTGGCCAGCATTGTGCAAGAAGATGCTTACTCCAAAAAGCACCCACATCCAGAGCACGTTGAGAACACTGGATGCCAGGTGAAAGTATGTAGCCGCAGGCAATTATTGGAAGAAGCCCCATGATAGAGATAGTGGCTTACACCTAAAGTAGAGGTAGTCAAATAATAGATAAACCCACGCTAATAGATCAAGAAACCTATAAATAATCATAGGGGAAGACCATGAAATTTTTTTAGTCCCAGATTGACCGGGGGCTAGGTTTTTCAATAGGTTAAATACAACTCATTGCAAAAGCAATGTGTCTTAAAAGACACTACCTTTTCAAGGCAGTGCTTGGCCCAATGTAGGGGCCCGTGGTCCGTCGGCAAGCTAGAGGAAAAGATGATAATATTTTGATCGGAAAAAAGCATGCCCAGATGATGACATCATCAATTTGAAGCCCGTCGAAAAAGAAAAAATCCAGCTAGTCGCCATGGCACTAGCCAAAAAATTTAAGAAATTCTAGCTAGAGACATAGCGAATGGCCAAAAAATTCATGCAGGAGCAACAACGAATTGGATGGTGACAAGTGGCAGCAAGAGAGTGATTGTGTATGATGTGGCGAGCAAATGTCAAGAGCGCACAAAATTGCGCCACGCGGCAGATTCGATGGCTTTTTTTAACTCACCAAGCAGAAGATGCACGAGGTTTAATATAGCGAGGTAGCGACGATGACATGGTGTAAGTGACTGGGCAATGACTATGCATTAAAGGAGTGAATCAGTAAGTGACACGTGTCACTCGATCAAACTTTAGGTTGACCCGGATGGAATGAGATGGAGAAATATGAGATGTTTGAAAAATAATACTTTTAGTGACGTGCACATTCTTTCAAATCTAAAGGGGCTTATAAGCTAAAGTTAAAACTTTAGCTTATTTTAAATTTTGAAATTTAAATTCAAATTTGCAAACATGAGTTTCTAGCGAAGGGGATTGTTTTTCAAACGAAGATTTCAGGCATTTCCCAGAAGCTAGATATTCCTTATCATATACCGTTGGAATCGTGAGAATCTAAATTTTCCATTTTTGAAGTCAATTTTTATATAGGTGCTTCCTAGTTTGAGCTATAGCTAGAAACGTGAATTTTGCGGCTTCCTCAATGGAATGTGTAAAAATTTGAAAATCCAGTTAGGGGATTAGTAAAACTTGGTAAGAATGCAGTTGGAGTTCATGTTTCTCACATTCACTCAATTTAACCTGATCTTACCAAACTTTTCAATGGGTAAATCAGATATTATGGTGACTCAACAATGTTGCATCATTTCAACAGAGATATTGTGCAAATGATGAAACAAGATCAGATTAGAATGAGAGATGGAAGAAAGAATTTTTTTAGTTACAAAGGATTGCTTTTCAAATGGACACTTGTCACGTGAAGATCAAATCCAAGATTCTTTCCTTTGCTATATCTTTCTATCTTTCATTGTTTGATGGGTTCCAATTTTTTGCACTGAGAAACCATTCTTCAGCATTTCTTCTTGTATTGAATAGCATTTTAAGTTTTATGTAGATAGTTCTATTCTGTTAGGTGATCTATGAGTTACTTTCTGTACAGTTCATGTATTTGATTTGAAGGAAAACAAATAAAGTGCAGCAAAAGTTTGAAGTTCAGTTTGAATCTTGTCTCCTGATTATGGCTCTATTATTTCTTCTAATTTGTGATCAAAGAGCATGAATTAGGTTGCATTACATTTTGAAATGTATCTGGTTAAAATGTCTTTCTTATGGAACAAAGAACCATGTAATTGCTTGATATTTGTCACAGGGTTTGCAGATTTCATGATAGGATGTTCTGAGCATGAGATTCATTCTGTAGTAGATGTCTATTCACAAGGTTAAAGATAGATCAGGGATCTTAATGTAGAGATATGTTTGAGGTTTCTAGGAGATGTATGGTTATGATTCATTTAATTGCCCAACAGATAAGACACTGGTCAGAGATAGGATCATTAAGTTCTATTGCTCATACTTGGGTCTTGCTAATATCAATCTATTAAATCATTTTCATTTTATTTTTGAAAGGTATTGAAAGTATAACCCACACTTAGCTTTCCAGTTTCATGAGTCATGTCCTTAGCTATTTCATGCTTGTGATCTCCTTGTTAAGCATAGAAGGATTAGGGGTTTCATCTGCTTTTATAGATCCTGAATATGGTTATTGCACTGGTCACATAGTCAGATCTAAAGAGGTTCACCTACCTTGGTTTTGCAGAGCCTAAAGTGCAGAAGGAGTACGGCCTTATAGTTGGCCTGGTGTCTGAACGGATGTGTTGATAATGGGAGTTAGCTGCCCCTAGATGCATCTTGTTCTCATCAGGGTAATTGGAAATGGGTAACATTTTCATACTCCAACAGAAAGAAAAATGGAACTAGAAGATTATACAAGGTTTGTTTTCATTGAAACCTAATACAGTACCAGTCAATCAAGAATCTTCTACTTCGGAGTCATCAGTAATTGAGTTACAGGAAATTTAGACCAAGCTACAGCAAACCGAGTTACATTCAGATGCTACCGAGCAAGTTTCTACCTAGTTTGAAGGACCTAAGCCAATATCTACCAAGCTAGAACAACCAAAACTTGAAGTTGAAGTGCAAGATGATAATAATAAAATTCATTCAAAAGGCAAGGAACCTGTATTAGCAAAATATGTCAGGAGACATCATTCAGTAGATCAAATCATTAGAGACAAATCTGAAGGAACCATGACAAGAATTAAGTTGAAAGGCATTTATTTACTTGTTGATTTTCAACCTATAAATATCAAAGATGCATTGGGAAATGAAAGTTGGATTGAGGCTATGAATGAAGAGATGGAGCAGATAGAGAAAAACAAGACATGGACTCTTGTACCTAGGCCTAAAGATAAAATTGTGATTGGAACTAAGTGGGTATTAAGAAAAAAGTTGACTAAAGATGGTAAGGTATCAAGAAACAAAGCTAGACTAGTATGCAAAGGATATGCTCAAGAAGAAGGAATAGACTATGGAGAAAATTTTGCTCCTATTGCAAGATTGGAAGGAGTTAGAACCTTGCTTGCATATGCTGCTCAAAAAGGATTCAAAGTTTATCAGATGGATGTCAAGTCAGCATTCCTCAATGGTATACTAGATGAAGAGGTTTACATTGAACAACCTGAAGGTTTTGTTGATCTAGATAAGAAGAACCTGGTCTACAAATTACACAAGGCATTGTATGGTTTGAAACAAGCCCTTAGCAATTGGTTTTCAAAGAACAAATGATAAAATTAGCTTGTCTATAAAGTAAGGACCAGATAATAAGATTTTTTGGTAGAAATATTTGTAGATGATACTGTTTTCACAGAGAATGATGATCTTTGCAAAGAATTTTCAAAGCAAATGAACAAGAAATTTGAAATGTCTATGTTTGGTGAGATCAAATTCTTTGTTGGTCTTCAAATTCAGTAGAATAAAAATGGTATCTACATCACTTAATCAAAATACATCAAGGAGATATTGAAAAATTTTGGTATGGAAGACTATAAACCAGTTGGGACTCCTATGTGTACTAGATTAAAACTTACCAAGGAAGATGAATCAAAAGAAGTAGATCAAACATTGTATAGATCTATGATTGGAAAGTTGCAGTATGTAGTTCATACTAGGCTAGATATTGGCCTTGAAGTTGGTATTGTAGCAAGATTTTCAGAAAAATCAAGAGAAAATCACATGATGGAAATCAAAAGAATAATGAGATATTTGAAAGGAACTAAAGATTATGGTTTATGGTACAAATTTGGAGGTAATCTAGATTTGAAAGTGTTTACTAATGCTGATTGGGCAAGAACCCTTAATGACAAAAAAAGTACAATTGGAGGAGCATTCTTTCTTGGAAAGAGGTTGGTTTCTTGGACAAGCAAAAAGTAGAATTGTACATCCCAATCTATAGCAGAGTCAGAGTAGTTGCAGCAATAAACTATTCTAATATTGTTTGGTTTAAATAGTTGTTGGAAGGCATGAAGGTGGAAATCAAAGAACCAGTTGTTATGTTCTGTGATAATACAAGTGCAATCAACATATCTAAGAATCTAGTAATGCATTCCAAAACCAAGAACATTGCAATAAAATAACATTTTGTCAAAGAATTAGTGCAAGATAAGGAGATCAGATTGGAATATGTCCATGCAAAGGAACAAATTTCTGACATACTCACAAAGCCATTACCTAAGGATGCATTCTTGTATCTAAGAGGTAAGTTAGGGGTCACTCCCCTATCTGAAGTTCACTAAAATGAAGTTTTAGTGATGCATCAATACATACCAAGTTGAAGATCTATCAGTTGAAGTAGCATAATCAGGAAATATTGCATATGAATTAGTAATAAAGGTACATTAAAATTCATTTGAGTTGTTTTGTCTTTAGCATGTGTTGTCAAAGAGGGAGAGTTTTACTATCATATCTTTCTGAAATTTGTTTGAGAGGAAGAGTTTACTATGTAATTCATTCACAGAAGGAGATTACTGAAAGAGGGAGAGTTTTCTATCTAATACAAAAAAATTTTCTAAAAAAAGAAAAAAAAGAAAAAGAAAAAAGACTTGTTTTCAAATTTCATTCTACTATGACATGTTGTTTTGCCATCAATGCCAAAGAGGGAGATTGTTGGATACAATTGTGTATTGTGTATTGTCTTTGATGTTACACAAATGTCATATTAGTCATCAGATAGACTCTACCAAGATCAGATGATTAGCAAAGCAATTTATAATGTCTACCGAATGTTCTTGAACATCACACAGTAAAGTTAGTCCTTATCGAGCTCACTCGTGCATCAAAAGATTGTGTAGTAGAAAGTTAGTGTTAACCAAGCTCCCAAGGTTAAGAAAGAAAATTTAATGTCTACCGAGCTCACTTGGGCATCAAAAGATTTTGTAGTAGAAAGTTAGCGTTAACCGAGCTCCCAAGGTTAACAAAGAAAAGTTAATGTCTACCGAGCTCACTTGGTCATCAAAGAAAATGTGGCAGAAAGTTAGCTTCTATCGAGCTCACAAGGTCAGCAAAGGAAGGTCAGTGGTAACTGAGTTCACTCAGTCTCCAAAAGATTTTTGTAGGGTTTGTAGTATTTACCAAGCTTTGCTTTTTTAACATTAGAAAACTATTCTGGTGTAGTGGTTACCGAACTAGGTCGGCCAGTGAAGGATTTTATTATTTTGATATTGAGTTCAATTGTTTTGTGAAATAAATGTAGCCGACTGATGTAATGATTTTTTCAGTTGTTGTAACTTATATTTGAGCCAACTTGATAATCTGAAAGGTATATATAGATGTCCAAGTTGTGAATTCAAGTGTGAGAGTGAATATATGGATGAGGATGGAATAAGTGAATATTGAGCAAATTTTGATGAAAGATTAGATATCCTGGAGGAGCTGCAAAGTTGTATTTGATCAGTAAGGATCCATTAAAGCATAAAAAAGATAATACCTATAGCCTGCAATCACAAGAGTCAAGAGCAATACCTACCACATATATACCAAGAAGCTCCCACTACAAAAGATAATGTCCAATCTATAACCAATCCACTCACATCATCTCAAAGAAGTGAATCAATGTAGTCTCAAGGACATCCACAACACATTAAACCAATAAGCTACAAGAACAACTCTCATAACAAGTCTACAACACTCTCTCAAGTTGTCCACAACCAACAGAGGAAAGAGATAAAGGAATAACCATGTCATTTCTCACATGACATACATGAACACAAACTAGTGATTACAATCTCCAACCAATCTCAAATCCAATGTAAGTGAAACTGAGCATCTAGGAAGATAACCAGGACTAAAGAGAAACTATGCAAATCATAACCTGCATCAAGTCCTTCTACAAACACCTCTACATGTAAATTGTGCAAGTATGATCTCCTCCATAAAACCCCCAAAAAGAAGCTACAACAACACCTAAACCATATTACATAATTAATCATGGGTGTAAGTCTCTCTCAAGAAGATCAAACTCAAAAACCATTCCTAAATCAAGAAATAACTATTCCTAATCCAAGGAATATGCCCAATACAGAACCATCTCCCAAACTCATCCAACATAACAACATATGCAAATGGAGATAACCAATGCTAAACCATCTCTCAAAGGACCCTCCAAAACTAACTCATGTACCATAACTTAAGATCCATATCCATGAAAGGCAAGCATAAATATAATGCACCTAAGAAAAAAAAGGGGATATATCTCTCAAGTAGCAAACTGCGAAGTAGACCAAGAGTGGGGAATGAGAATGCTCATCAAGATATCTAAGTCTCCAACCAAGACTCATCTAAGAACAATCTCCTCTCAAGTCCATATCAGGTGAGTACCCCTTGGACTTCCTACTAAAACCATCAACTATCCCAACAAATACTTCTTTGATCCAAGAGAAATCAAAATCACCACCATCTTTAAGTATCTATGAGCACCTATAACTAATCAATCCATGCCAACTCCAAATGCAACATAGCAATATCATGAAGTATCCAACTTATGATCAGTGTACTCAATACCAAGAAACTAAACCAAAAATAATGTCAAAGTTCCAAACATGGTCTCATGAAAATAAACATGACAACATGATCAATTCCATCTCAACCAAAGAGATAATATGCTCCATATGAACATACTATAACATGTCATAACTCTAAATGTGTATCAAGAGTATATCATAACATAATAATGAAACCATCCTCACACCAAGGATAACATGTCAAACAAAAGCATAAACCACACCTTTACCAAGAACCTTATGATTCCTCAAGATGCAACCATCTTCACACACTATGAAGATAACCAAGAACCCCATCAGTCCTTAAGGTCTAGCCATCTTCACACACCATGAAGATAACAAGTGCACAATGAAAATGTCAAAGACACTTCTACAATAACAAGATCTAAGACATACCTCCAACATCTGTAAACACTGAATAAATATATCAATACTAAAAACTCCCACTCAACTATGGTATCAAGTCACCTATGGCATCATAAAATCCATCCCCTACATGAAGATCTTCCAATTCTACACTAACACAACCAAAGTGTTAGTACTGAGTGAAACCAAGATCTCCAAACCAAGAAGATACAAACCAAACTAGGAACTAATCCTAAACTATCACCTCATCACTACCACAAGCTCCCACTAAATTATGTATCCAAGCTATCCATGACATCATGATGAAAATACCATCCTCTAACCATGAGAATCAACCAAGGAATCAAACCATCAAAGAACTCAAAGTGCACATCATGAGCTCTTGAAAATAAAACCAAATAACTATGATCCTCAAGTAGGAAGATATACCACCATAACCAAATTAGAAATCCAAGCCAATAAACATCAAGGATGTACCTATATATCTAATCATGTCGTACTAAAATCCATGGCACCATGATCACATCCATGAACCAAGCATTTGACTCTCAAAGTGTCCAACCTATCAGCATAAAATAGTCAACCACAATCCTCCACCATGATTGTACCTAGTAATAATATCTCATCCCTTCTACATAAAGAAAAATTAACAAATCATATGACTTAGGCATAGGCAACCCAAATCCAAGCCACCAATCTAAATATGCATCAATAATGAAAGATCAATGGGTAAAGGCACCCCATATCAAAGCCATAAATGAAACCTGTAAGTATATAATACTTACAACACTATAGAACTTATAGACCTAACAAGTCATCATACATATCCAAAATAAAACATTGATAACCATATCATCACAAGACCAATCTGAAATATAAACTAAGTATACAATGACATCAAATCTTAAATCTCTAATGCCATAAACTCATAATGTTACCATAGTCAAAAAAATATACCATAAACTATTCAAATTAATATATCATCAAATAAACCATGCCAAATCTACACCAAATGTAAACATATGTGTAGATCATTTCGTTGACTACTCGAAGTCCAAAATCTGACTCTGTATGCCCAAGTTATGCCCTAATTTGTGCTCCAAATAAAAAACACCTAGCTTTAGGGATCATAAAACTTAACAAAATATCAAAGTCATAGAACCAAACCTATACCAAGTTGTAGTGCTCTTAATTAGCTTTCTAATGCCTATAAGAACTCTGAAATTTGATATTGTGAGAGAAAGTTATGGTCATTTTACTAAGACAATATTTTTACCATTTTCACTATGATTTTTTTTTTTTTTTGTGATGAAAATTATGATAGGATTAATTTTGATAGCCATCATGAGCTAAAACTAAAAGACTCTTTCATTTCCTCTCAACATGGCCAAAACTAGGACAAATTATATATCAAAATTTATTGAAATGTAGACCCGAATCTAATGGTAACTTATATTTTTACCCAGGAGGTCATTTGTACAAGTTACCCCAAACAACCTTCATTTAAATGAAACATTTGAAAAATCATTTTTTCCAACAATTTCATATGCCCAAATCCCATCATAATAGCAAACACAAAACCCTCAGATCTATAATAAATAGATCATATATCTTGCTCTTTCTTTTAGTCTCATGCATTCCCATGGATTCAATCTAGTGTTACATTAATAAAATCATAGCTCTAATACCACTAGTAAGGAAACTTGCAAGAAATAATATAACTATTTCCACATAACTAATAATAGATCTGAAATAAATATGGAATTAAAATCCACATGCAAGAGAATAGACAACATAACCACAAAATTTTGACACAAGATATACTATGGGAAACCCTCATTGAGGAAAAAACCTAGCCTCCAAAAGCATTCATCACTATGTATTATTTAGCAAAAACACCATTGCAATACAACCATGGAAGTCTTCAAAGGCATAGCCACCACTGAGAAATCTATTTGAACAAATATGAATCCCCACATCTCATGCCATGCTTCCAACCTTCACAATTGATCCCTTGGCTAACCTGTCAAGTCTTGTCCCGCTCGACTCTTGCCCTTTTTCCTTCTAGTATTAAAACAACTACCCTTGTGGCTACTTAGTAGCAAGTCCCACAAAATCAATAAGTGCTATTACATAAACCATGTGCTAAAACCATGTCCTACCTAACCCAGTGACCCCACATTTAATATTAGGCATTTAATTCTTTTCCCCAATATTAAATAATTACATAAAATATTTGTTAAAAATATAGATGAAGTAACTGAGAGGGGATGGGTGAATAAGTTACCACAAAAAACAATTGCAAAAATCTCTTAGATGTCTATTATGCTTAATTACTCTTAATACTCAATAAATAGTCAAGGAGTATTGTAACTCGGTAGTTTAACTAGTTATTAATTATCTAGCATTCATTGTAGTTAATATGCATGCAAAGGTTAAATAAATGAACACAAGAGACACCAAATTTAATGTGGAAACCCAATATGGGAAAAACCACCAAGTAACTAGTCACCAATTTTTACTTTTCTGAAGTGAGCCTTGTTAGGAGCCAACCTTGTTAAAGGTTACAATACACACTGTTAGGTGCGACCTTGTTAGAGGATTTAATCACCCTATTAGGAGTGGCCTAGTTGGAGGTCTTAAGAACAATTCAACTGAACTATCACCTGGTTAGAGGATTTACAAAATGGCTATTAAACCAACTCTGTAAAGAGATTCTATATTCACCGTTACAATGATTAGAAATCAACAATGAAGTGACTTAAATGATATGCAACTTATCTTTTGCTGATTACAGATCTCTGTTCTGCTTTACTGGATCCTTACTGATCAAATACAACTTTTTAGCTCTTCTAAGATATTTAATCCTTCATCAAAATTTTCTCAATATTCGCTTATTCCATCTTCATTCATATATCTCCACACACTTCAATTCAAAACTTGAACATCTATATATACACCTTTCAGATTATCAAGTTGGCTCAAATATAAGTTACAACTAAAAAAATCATTACATAGATCAGCTACACTCATTGCACAAAATAATTGAACTTAATATCAAAACAATAAAATCCTTCATTGGCCAACCTAGCTCGGTAACCACTGCTCAAAATGGTTTTCTAGTGTTAACCAAGTGAAGCTTGGTAAACACTGCAAACCCTACAATAATCCTTTGGAGACCGAATGAACTCGATTAACACTAACTTTTCTTTGTTGACCTTGTAAGCTTACTAAAAGCTAACTTTTTGCCATATTATCTTTGATGACCAAGTGAGCTTGGTAGATGTTGACTTTTCTTCGTTAACCTTAGGAGCTTAGTTAACACTAAATTTTTGCTACAAAATCTTTTGGTGCCTGAGTGAGCTCAGTAAGAACTAACTTTTCTTCATTAACCTTGGGAGCTCAGTTAATACTAACATTCTATTACAAAATCCTTTGATGTTTGAGTGAGATCGGTAAGAACTGACTTTACTATGTAATGTTGAGGAACATTCAGTAGACACTATAAATTGCTTTGTTGATCATCTAAGCTCGGTAGACTCTATCTGATGATTGATATGACATTTGTGTAAAATCAAAGACAATACACAATTAACAATTATATCCAACAATCTCCCTCTTTGGCATTGATGGAAACACAACATGTTATAGCAGAATGAAATTTGAAAACAACTCTAACAAGTCTTTTTTTGTCAGAACAACTTTCTCTATTAGATAGAAAACTCTCCCTTTTTTAGTAATCTCCCTCTTTGAAAGAATTACAAAGCAAACTTCTTCCTCTCAAAAAAATTTCAGAAAGATATAACAGTAAACTCTCCCTCTTTGACAACACATTCCAAAGACAACACAAATCAAATTAATTTTAATGTACCTTAGTACTGATTCATATGCAATATTTCCTAATTATACTACATCAACTAATAAATCTTCAACTTGGTATGCATTCATGCATCACTAAAACTTCATTTTAGTGAACTTCAGATAGGGGAGTGACCCCTAACTTATCTCTTAGATACAAGAATGCATCCTTAGGTAATAGTTTTGTGAATATGTCAGCAATTTGTTCCTTTGTATGGACATATTCCAATCTGATCTCCTTATCTTGCACCAATTCTCTGACACAATAATATTTTATTGCAATGTGCTTGGTTTTGGAATGCATCACTGGATTCTTAGATATGTTAATTGCACTTGTATTATCACAGAACATAACAACTGGTTCTTTGATTTCTACCTTCATGCCTTCCAATGACTGTTTAAACTAAACAATATTAGAACAATTTACTACTTCAGCAACATACTCTACCTCTGCTATAGATTGGAATGTACAATTCTGCTTTTTGCTTGTCCAAGAAAGAATGCTCCTCCACTTGTACTTTTTCTGTCATCAAGGTTTCCTTCCCAATCAGTATTAGTAAATACTTTCAAATCCAAATTACCTCCAAATTTTTACCATAAACCATAATCTTTAGTTCCTTTCAAATATCTCATTATTCTTTTGATTTCCATCATGTGATTTTCTCTTGGTTTTGCTGAAAATCTTGCTACAATACCAACTACAAGGGCAATATCTAGCCTAGTATGAACTACACACTGCAACTTGAGAAGAACCTCCTTATAGCAATGTCGTGAGAATGCTCGAAATAACAGAATACAAAGTGATAGCAGAACTCAGAATAAATCTACTGATCGCAGGCCACTTTGAGGGGGTAACCTCCTTTGAGCAAGCTCAATACAATAAATTCGTCCGTGCCCATCAAGGGCCTCAACCTATTCTTATATACTGGGTACGATCTAGAAAAGTAATACTACCTATGCATGTGGGATAATAAAATAAACTCACGGGACGACTTACAAAGCATATGCGTCCAACAACTCTACTCTAACAAAATAAACAGAAGGAACACACAGGTTCCTAACATCCCCTCTCCCTTAGAAAAAAGCTTTGTCCTCAAAGCTTAAGGTGGGGAAATTGTTGTTGAATCTGAAGAAGGGGTTCCCAGGTAGCATCCTCTGGTTGCATGCCATGCCACTGAATCAAGACCTCAGAGATGGAGCGAGAGCGAAGCTGGCGAGTGCGCTGGTCAATGATTGCCACCGGCTCCAGGATAATGGATCCTTCCGTATCCATTTCAGGGAGAGTAGTTTGTGCTCTGACAGTGGTACCCAGAACTTTCTTTAGACAAGAAACATGAAAGACTGGATGAATGCGGGAAGAAGGAGGAAGTTCCAGTTTATAAGCAACTGAACCAATCTTCTGCAGAACCTGATAAGGCCCATAAAATTTTGGGGCCAGCTTATGACGCCCTTTCAGCTTTAGGGAGGATTGTTTGTATGGCTGTAGAAGAAGAAAAACCATATCCCCAACTTGAAATGAGCGCTCAGAACGATGTTGATCTGCTTGCTGTTTCATCCGATTACGGGCCATGTGAAGATTATCCTGTAAGGTACGAAGAATCTGATCCCTGCTGCGGAGAACTATGTCAACTGCCTGAACTGGTGAGCTGTTGGGAGTGTAGGGAAGGAGCACTGGAGGTTCCTGACCATAGACTGCTTCATATGGAGTCATTTTAGAGGCAGTGTGGTAAGAGGTATTGTACCACCATTCAGCTAAAGGGAGCCACTTGGCCCACTGATGTTGCTGTTCGGAAGTGAAGCAACGAAGATAAGTTTCCAAGCATTTATTGACAATTTCCGTTTGACCATCAGTTTGTGGGTGATAGCCCGAACTCATCTTCAGTTTGGTGCCAATTTTCTGAAACAGTTCAGTCCAAAAATGACTGGTAAAAGTTGCATCACGATCAGAGACAATGGAAGAAGGGAGTCCATGAAGACGAAATATCTGGTCCATGAAGATTTGTGCAACAGAGGAGGCAGTATAGGGGTGGCTGAGGGCACAAAAATGTCTATATTTCGAGAGACGATCAACCACAACCAAGATCACTGTCTTGCCACCGGATTTAGGAAGCCCTTCAATGAAATCCATAGAAATATCAGTCCAAATCCGTGTAGGGATGGGCAATGGTTCGAGCAAGCCAGGAAGGAGGGTCGTTTCACCCTTGTGGCGTTGGCAAGTATCACATTCAGCCACCATCTGTTGAATCGTCTGTTTCATTCCTTTCCAAAAGAAGTTTCTCCTTGCTCGCTCATAAGTTTTGAGGAAGCCTGAGTGCCCTGCTGAAGGAGAAGCATGGAGTTCGTAAAAAATAGCCTGATGTAGAGCTGGGTTCTGAGGAAGCACTAGCCGACCCTTGTATCGAAGAGAAGCACCATCCCAAGAGTAATGTGGTATAGCAGAAGGATTATTGGCTAGCTGGTGAATGATTTGAGATAAAGAAGAGTCACTGTCATAGCCCTGCTGAACAGACGCTAACCAATTGGGAATGGGCTTAGAAATAGCGGAAAGGGAAGCTTGATTATCAAATGTGCGAGAAAGAGCATCTGCCACAATATTCTCCTTACCCTTCTTGTAGGTGATCTCATAATCATACCCCATGAGTTTGCTGACCCATTTCTGTTGTGTAGGACAGGATACCCGTTGTTCCAGGAAGTATTTCAGACTTTGGTGATCGGTTCTGATGCAAAAATGACTCCCTAAGAGGTATGGCCGCCACTTCTGTACAGCATGCAAAATAGCCATCATTTCTTTTTCATAAGTAGAGAGGGCTAGATTCTTACCAGAGAGGGCTTTGCTAGTGAACGCAATAGGATGGTCATCTTGCAGGAGAACAGCACCCAATCCATTGCCGCAAGCATCACTCTCAATAGTGAAGGGTTTGGAAAAATCTGGCATCGCGAGAACAGGTGTACTGCACATAGCCTGTTTCAGTTGTTCAAATGCAGTCTCAGCAACAGGGGTCCAGGAGAAGGCATCCTTTTTTAACAGAGCTGTCAATGGTGCTGCAATTTTCCCGTAATCTTTGACAAACTTGCGGTAGTAGCCAGTCAACCCCAAAAAACCCCGAAGGCTCTTGAGAGTTTTAGGATGCGGCCAAGTTTTCATGGCATCTATTTTTGTAGGATCCACCCGCACTCCATGGTGTGCAACAATATGCCCGAGATACTCCACTTCCTCCTGGCCAAACACACATTTAGATAGTTTTGCACAGAGTTGATGATCAGAGAGAAGTTGCAAGACAAGCTCCAGATGATGGAGATGCTCAGCCCAAGTTTTTCTATATATGAGGATATCATCAAAGAAGACTAGAATGAATTTTCGGAGGTATGGTCGAAATATGTTATTCATCACTGCCTGAAATGTTGAAGGAGCATTCGTGAGGCCAAAGGGCATGACTAAAAATTCATAGTGACCATCATGTGTGCGGAAGGCAGTTTTAGGTATATCCTCCTCATTAACCCAAATTTGATGATACCCAGAACGAAGATCTAACTTGGAGAAAAAATGAGCCCCATGAAGTTCATCAAGAAGTTCATCAACAACTGGAATGGGAAACTTGTCCTTTATAGTGAGATGATTAAGTGCTCGGAAATCAATGCAGAGTCGCCATGACCCATCTTTTTTGCGAACAAGCAGAACTGGAGAAGAAAAGGAACTAGTACTAGGGCGAATAATACCTTGCTTCAGTAAGTCACGGACAAGTATCTCGATTTTGGTCTTCTGATGAAATGGGTAGCGGTAGGGCCTGATGTTGGGCGGAACACTGCCAGGAAGGAGCTGAATACGGTGGTCCTCTGGACGAGAAGGAGGTAATCCCACAGGTTCAGCAAATATACCAGAATACTTGTCCAAAATGTGTTGGAGATCGGCAGGAGTGCTAGAGACTGTTGATGGCTGCATCTGAATGGAATGGAGCTGAGCGATGACACCATGTGAATTCTTCTTAAGAAGTTTTTCCATACGGTGTGAACTGATGATGCTGAGAGACCCTGGTTGTAAGCCTTTCAAAGTGTGTTGGTGCCCCTCGGCTGAAAACTGCATCCAAAGTTCAGCAAAATCCCAGAGAATGGGGCCAAGAGTGCGTAACCATTGGGCACCCAAAACCACATCACAGCCACCTAAGGGTAAGGCAAACATGTCAGAGCGCATGTTATAATCTCCAATAGAGAGACGCACATTGCGACATTTCCCTTTACAAGGTAAAGTGCCCCCATTGGCAATCATGACTTCAAAGCTAGAGCAGGGATGGATAAAGCAATCAGCCTGTTTGGCTATTCGTGGATCAATGAAGTTATGAGTGCTACCAGAATCAATGAGTATAGTAAGAGGGATCTTCTTGAAGAAACCCTGGACCCGCATGGTTTGTGGAGTAGTGACTCCTGCCAAAGCATGGACAGATATCTCTGGTGGAGCTTCTGGGGAAGGAGGTTCAGGCTGGTGAGGCTCAACCTCAGCATCCACTGTTTCCTGAGCATCTACATATTCTTCCAGTTCCGGTGGAGAATCCACATCCAAGAGATAGAGCTTTTGCTGAACACATCTATGGCCCCGAGACCATTTCTCATCACAATTATAACAAAGCCCTTTGTCTCGCCTAACTCGCATCTCTGTTTCAGACAAGTGCTTGATCGGAGTAGTTCTGGGAGCTGGTATGACTGGAGGGTTGTGAGAACCTGTATTTCTGAATGGAACAAAATTAGATCTGGAGCGTTGTAGAGCACTAATCTTGTCTTCCGCTAACTTAGCCAACCCAAGGGCTTCCATCATTGTAGTAGGTCGAAACATTTTGACTTCTGAGCGAAGTGCATCCTTCAGACCACTGACAAAACAACTACGGAAGAATTCATCAGACAAGCCCTCTGTGTGATTAGCTAATTTTTCAAACTCTGTCTGGTATTCTCTTACAGTGCCTGTTTGACGCAGTTTAGTGAGTGCTCCTATGAAATCATCAAAGGAACTAGGGCCAAAGCGCTCCAAAATGAGGGTGCACAATTCGCTCCACGTTGGGCCTACATTAGCCTTGATGTACCAACGGAACCATTGAAGAGCTTCATGTTCCAAATGAAAAGATGCAAGGGAGACTTTGTGGTTATCCAAAGTATTATGCAAGCTGAAATACTGCTCTGCCCTATAGATCCATCTAGTCGGATCAGAACCATCGAAGCGTGGGAAATCAAGCTTTGGTCCACAGAAATTGCCAGAAGAGGACCCAGTATCTCCTGAATGGTTTCGGCTCATGGCTGACTGCTGAAAGTTAAGACCCAGAATTTTGTCATCCAGATCTTGAAGTCTGGTTTTGAGGGATGCAATTTCCTCTTCCATGTTTTTTGCTCCTGTACGCGTAACAACCATAAAACAGGGTTTTTTTTTTTTTTTTTTTTTTTTTTTTTTTTTTTTTTTTTTGAAATGGGTAGAAGATGAGAAACAAAAACTTTTTTAGTTACGGCAAACTTGGATTTGGGTAAAACTCATATAGGAAATGGGTGTTCGACGGGTGGTGGGAGACTATCTGGGGACAAGGGAAAAAGAAAAATGAGGGTTTCAAGGGTAGGGAGGCGAAATGAGGCGAACAGTCCAAGAGGGATAAGGGAGCAAAATGAGGAATTGAATCTTGTGGCTCAGTTTGGTGGCGATTGGATGAGAGGTGAAAAAGATAGGGCAAACCCTAAAATTAGATAAATGAGGGATTTAGGGCTTTGATATGTAAAATTTGGGGTTGGGTCGCCAAGGAAGGAAGTATGCGAAATGATATTGCAGACGTTCGGCGGAAGTATGAGCAGAACAACTGAAAAGAGTTATTGCAATAACAAGAGATATTAGAAGTGAGAGGAACCTGAAGGCCACGACAGAAAAAAATTTGATGTAATTTCCACCCAGCGAGCCCAAGAGAGTGCTCTGATACCAGATGAGAAGAACCTCCTTATAGCAATGTCGTGAGAATGCTCGAAATAACAGAATACAAAGTGATAGCAGAACTCAGAATAAATCTACTGATCGCAGGCCACTTCGAGGGGGTAACCTCCTTTGAGCAAGCTCAATACAATAAATTCGTCCGTGCCCATCAAGGGCCTCAACCTATTCTTATATACTGGGTACGATCTAGAAAAGTAATACTACCTATGCATGTGGGATAATAAAATAAACTCACGGGACGACTTACAAAGCATATGCGTCCAACAACTCTACTCTAACAAAATAAACAGAAGGAACACACAGGTTCCTAACACAACTTCCCAATCATATATCTATATAATGTTTGATCTACTTATTTTGATTCATCTTCCTTAGTAAGTTTTAATCCAGTACACAAAGGAGTCCTCAGTAGTTTAGAATCTTCCATACCAAACTTTTTCAATATGTCCTTGATGTATTTTGATTGAGTAATGTAGATACCATTTTTATTATGCTGAATTTGAAGACCAACAAAGAATTTGATCTCTCCAAACATAGACATTTCAAATTCCTTATTCATTTGCTTTGAAAATTCTTTGCAAAGATCATCATTCCCTATGAAAATAGTATCATCTACAAATATTTTTGCCAAGACAATCTTTTTATCTGGTCCTTCCTTTATATACAAACTACTATTATCATTAGTTCTTTGAAAACCAATTTGAATAAGATAGTTATGCAACCATTCATACTATGCTCTAAGGGCTTGTTTCAGACCATACAATGCCTTGTGTAATTTTCAAACCATGTTCTTATCTAAATCAACAAAACCTTCAAGTTGTTCAATGTAAAATTCTTCATCCAGTATACCATTGAGTAATGTTGACTTGACATCCATCTAATAAACTTTGAATCTTTTGTGAGTAGCATATGCAAGTAAGGTTCTGACTCCTTCCAATCTTGCAATAGGAGCAAAAAATTTTCCATAGGCTATTCCTTCTTCTTGAGCATATCCTTTGCATACTAGTCTAGCTTTGTTTCTTGATACCTTACCATCTTCAGTCAACTTATTTCTAAATATCCACCTAGTTCCAATCACATTTTTATCTTTAGGCCTAGGTACAAGAGTCTATGTCTTATTTTTCTCTATCTTCTCTATCTCTTCATTCATGGCCTCAATCCAACTATCATTTACCAATGCATATTTGATATTTCTAGGTTCAAAATCAGCAAGTAAACAAGTACCTTTCAACTTACTTGGTGTTATGGTTCCTTCATATTTTTTTTCCAATGATCTGATTTGGTGAATGATGTCTCTTGACATATTTTACTAATACAGGTTCCTTGCCTTTCGAATGAATTTTATTGTTATCCTCTTGCACTTCAACTTCAGGTTTTTGTCATTCTGGCTTGTTAGATATTGGCTTGGGTCCTTCAGACTTGGTAAACACTTTCTTGGTAGCATCTGAATGTAACTCATGTTGCTAGAGCTCGGTTTGAACTTACCATAACTCAGTTACTGATGAATTAGGAGTAGAAGATTCAATATTGACTGGTACTATATCAGGTTCAATGAAAAAAAAACCTTCTATAATCTTTTGGTTCACTTTTGCTTTCTTCTCCAGTCCTTTCTACAAACTCATCAACTTTCACATGTGCACTTTCTATGACTTTGTAAGTAGACCAGTTCAAACATCTATATGCTTTACTTTTGCAAGAGTATTCCAAAAATATTCCTTCATCACTTTTCACATCAAATTTGCCTTTTCTACATTCTTTCAAAATGTAGCATTTACTTCCAAATACTTTTAGATAACTTACATTAGGTTTATGGCCATACCATAGCTCATAGGGAGTTTTGAATGAGTCCTTTTTTAGTTGTACTTGATTTAAGGTATGAACTGTAGTGTTGATAGCTTCCTTCTAGTATTTGATAGCAATGCTCTTTTCAATCATTAAGGTTCTTGCAAAATCCATGATAGATCTGTTCCTCCTTTCGGCTATTCCATTTTGCTCAAGAGTCCCAGGGGTTGATACCTATCTTTTGATTCCTCTTTCAATGCAAAAGTTATTGATCTCATGTGAAATGAATTCTCCACCTTTTTCTGACCTCAAGCATTTCAATCTTTCCCTATTTCCTTTTCTACTATGGCCAAATACCATTTGAATTTCTCAAATGCTTCTGATTTGTTCCTTAGATACATGACAGTCATCATTCTTGAGTAATCATCAACAAAAAGAATGAAGAACTTTTCTCTAGTATAGCTTTCAATTCCAATGGGTCCACATAAATCAGTATGCACAATTTCTAATATATCTACAGACTGATAGTTTATACTTTTAAAACTACTCTTTCTCATTTTACCAATCTAACAATTCTTGCAGACACCGACCTCAGGTTTCTTTATGTTAGGAATGCCTCTTACTTTCTTGAATTTTCTTATCTTCACCAAATTATCAAAATTGACATGACACAACCTTTTATGCTATAATCAACTTTCTTCAATTTGAGCAATAAAACATGAACATTCACCTAGTTCAAGATAGAAAAAGTTACCTTTAGTTTGAGTGCTTGATCCAATCAGCTTTCCTTTGTCATCTAGCAGTCTTGCTTTTCTATGCATGAATTCTACTTTGAATCCATTATTGAGTAGTTGTGCCACACTCAAAAAATTATGCTTTAGTCCTTCTACCCAATAGGCATTATCACATATAATTTCTTTGGTTAGAGAGATCCTTCCTCTTCCTTTTATATAATAACATTCATTGTTACCAAATCTTACACTACCACCATCATAGTCTTCAAAGTATTCAAACTTAGTTTTATCACCAGTCATGTGATGAGAACAACCACTATCTATGATCCATGTATCATTTTTTCTCATATGAGAAATGACTGCCATTTCCTCATCATTATTAGATTCATCTTTCATAGCAATGTAGATAATTTCATCTTCTTCTTCATCATTAGAATCATTAGAATCTTTAGCCATAAAACATGTTTTCTTACCTTTATCCTTGAATGATTTGAAGTCTTTCTTACCATTGTACTTTTAACCTTTCTTCCCATCTTTTTTCTGCTTGTTTGGGCACCTAGCAGCAATATGACCAATTTCTTCACATGAAAAATAGATTAGAGGAACTTTACCTTTATATTTTCCTCTGCCTCTAGAATATTTTCTTGCTAGTAGAGATTCAATCACCTCAAGATCACTGTCTGAACTTTGGTCTGATTCATCTTCACTTCCTAACTCAGATTCCTTTTTCATTTTACTTTTCTCTTTGAGTGAAAGCTTGGCTTCAAATTTTGATTCAATGTTCTTGGAAGATGGAACATAGTTGTCAAAGTTGTCTAGTTCAAATGCAGTTAATTTTCCAACTATGGCCTCTAGATTTATCTTATGATTTGCTTCACATCTTCTTTCTTGAATTGCAGAAACTTTGATTACATAAATTGGAAGTAGAGTTCTAAGAACTTTACTTATTACTGTCTCTTCCTTGATATCTCCTCTAGATGCTTTGATTTCACTAACACATGCTTTGACTCTTTCAACATATTTTGGGATGTTTTCATCCTCATCTGATCAAATTGTCCTCTCAAACTTTCTACTTTGGCTCTTCTTACATTATCATCTCCTCCATAGATTTCTTTTAGCTTTTTCCACATTTCAAAGGTAGATTTGCAGTCCTTGCTATCATAAAATTCTTCATAACTCAGAGCAAATGCTATATCTATCATCATAATGTTGTGGGTCTTCTTTTCAGCAGTATCATTGACAGATAGTGTACCAGATGGTTTTGCATATTTTTCATCAAGGTATTTTAGTTCTATATCTCCAATAGAAGCTAGATGAAGTCTCATCAACCCTTGCCATGCTGAGAAGTTCGCCCTGTTAAGTTTTAGAATTTTCCTCTTATAAGACATCCTGATCTTTGGCTTAGATCCTTGAAATCTTATCCTATAAGCACCAAAAGCTTTGATACCAATTGTTGGAAATATAGATGAAGTAACTGAGAGGGGAGGGGTGAATCAGTTACCACAAAAAATAATTCCAAAAATTCTTTAGATGTCTATAATGCTTAATTACTGCTGATACTCGGTAAATAGTGCAGGAATATTGTAACTTAGTAGTTTAACTAGTTATTAATTATCTAGCATTCATTGTAGTTTATATGCATGCAAAGGTTAAATAAATGAACACAAGAGACACCAGATTTAATGTGGAAACCCAATATGGAAAAACCACCAAGTATCTAGTCACCAATTTTTACTCTTCTGAAGTGAGCCCTGTTAGTAGCCAACCTTGTTAAATGTTACAATACACACTATTAGGTGTGACCTTGTTAGAGGATTTAATCACCCTGTTAGCAGTGGCCTGGTTAGAGGTCTTAAGAACAATTCAACTAAACTATCACCTGGCAAGAGGATTTAAAAAATGGTTGTTAAACCAAATCTATAAAGAGATTATGGATTCACTATTAGAATGATTAGAAAGCAAAAATGAAGTGACCTAAATGATATGCAACTTATTTTTTTCTGATTACATATCTCTGTTTTGCTTTACTGAATCCTTACTAATCAAATACAACTTTTTAGCTCCTCCAGGATATTCAATCCTTCATCAAAATTTGCTCAATATTCACTTATTCCATCTTCATTCATATATCTCCACACACTTCAATTCACAACTTGAACATCTATATATATATACCTTCCAGATTATCAAGTCAGCTCAAATATAAGTTATGAGAACTGAAAAAATCATTACATCAATTGGCTACACTCATTGCATGAAACAATTGAACTTAATATCAAAATAATAAAATCTTTTGCTAATCGACCTAGCTTGGTAGCCACTGCTCAGAATGGCTTTCTAGTGTTAACCAAGTGAAGCTTGGTAAACACTACAAACCCTACAAAAATCCTTTGGAGACCAAGTGAACTCGGTTAACACTAACTTTTCTTTGCTTACCTTGTGAGCTTGGTAAAAGCTAGCTTTCTGCCATATTATCTTTGATAACCGAGTGAGCTCGGTAGACATTGAATTTTCTTTGTTAATCTTGATAGCTTGATTAACACTAACTTTCTGCTACAAAATCCTTTGGTGTTCGTGCGAGCTCAGTAAGAACTGACTTTTCTTCGTTAACCTTGGGAGCTCAATTAATACTAACTTTCTGTTACAAAATCCTTTGATGCCCAAGTGAGCTCGGTAAGATTTGACTTTACTGTGTAATGTTGAGGAACATTCAGTAGACACTGTAAATTTCTTTGTTGATTATCTCAGCTCGGTATACTCTGTCTGATGACTGATATGAAATTTGTGTAACATCAAAGACAATACACAATTAACAGTTGTATGCAACAATATTATCAAAATGTTACAATACAACTCATCAAGTATATCCCATGGAAATCTTTACATGTTACACATCCATCTAGATACAATGTTACATAACAAAATAATATAATACAATATAAAAATACCATGCAATGTGTGCAACACCCATTATTTCAAAACTGGGAGGGGGGTGGGTGGGTTTGAATCAGTTATACAAGAATTAATCCATTTATCCACTTTAAACAAACTTAACCAAAGTAAACAACAACCATAAATATTCGCACAACAATTACACTAGATATGTTGACTAGGGAAACCCTTGATTAGAGGGAAAACCCTAGTGGGAATGACTCGCACAAGATGATGTACTAATATAAATATTCTTTATTAGAGGATGGACCTTGTTAGGAGTCTATTACAACATTTAGTACAAAGAGTCATTGTTAAGAGACTTTGAATCCCTATTGGGAGATTCTAACCCTATTAGGAGTTGTAAAACATAGCTAAACCCACTATCCAAATAGCTTTAGGATCATATCAATGAACCCACTATCCAATTGCCCTTTGTACCATTCCTTTTAGAATAATAGATGTGGAACAATATTTTGATTCTTCCTTTGTCTAGTACTTTAGACTTCTCATTTAGATCATGCAATCATATCTTGAACTCTACCCTCAACAACAATAACCCTTAAGGTCACTCACATGCATTCATAAAATGATTTTCTCTACTACTTGACAATTCACAAGTCTTCTCTACTCTTGTAATATCCACACCATATATAAAATATGGCAAACATCTTTCTTTTATACCATACTCAATTAAAATCCTTGAGTCAACTACATACTTTATTAACATATATTAATTAAATAAAATACACATTTAATTAATGTTGTCAGCTCACAATTGTACACAAGCTTCCACATGTGTGACTTCTATATATGCACACTCACTGTCATCATCAACAGTTAGTAACCTATCTCCAATTCACTGTGCAAGCCTTCACTTCATCATTGGTAAATTGTAGCAAACAAATAGTAGGAACTACTTTTCTAATACTCTATTTCCATACAATTCTCTATATATCATATATATCTTCTCTATGATGTCGATTCAAGTTTTACACACTTGACCATGTGACCAATACATAATGTAGTATCCACTAGTAACTATGCATAAGTAGATACATAATTGATTGTCCTTAATAAAAACATCATAGTTTACTACTCTGTCAAACTTATAACTATATTGTCATCAATGAAAAACATAGTTTGCTTCATCGCATTAACATTCATGCTAACAATCTCCCCCTTTGGCATTGATGGAAACATAGATGAAAAACATCTAGTTCCAAGAATACCAACAAGTCTTTTCAAATCTTCTTCATCAATCAAATCCTACTTCATTAGTGCTTCTCCCCTATAGTACAATATTTCCATAGTACAATGTTTTTCATGCCATACTTCTCTGCCATTAACATCAATGTCAAAGGTTTCAACAACCAATATCTTTGCATCAAACTTTGCAACAACTTGCTAGCTCAAGTGCCAAAAGACACTATTCAAAACAATATCATCAAGAGTCTTAGATGACTCTGTTCATCAAAAATACTACCCCATATAGGAAGCATCAATATTCAGTCCAGTCTAACAATGGTGTTATATACCCTAGACTCATGCACTTTTATATCTTCTATTCTAAAGTAGGCAGGGGCATAACCCCAAACATACCTCTTAGGTACTCAAAAGTATCCTTTGGTAAAGACTTTATGAAAATATCTATGATTTTTTCCTTAGTGCTAATGTACTACAGTATGATTTCTTTCTTTGTAACTTTCTCTTTCAACACATGATAATTGATAGAAATGTGCTTAGTCTTAGAATGGAAAATAGGATTCTTAGACATGTTAAATATGCTTTTATTTTCACAATAGATAATAGCAGGTTCTGTGAGTGTAATTCAAATATCCTTCATCATCTACTTCATCTGTATAACTTGATTATAGTTGCCCATTACTACAACATATTTTGCCTCTGTAGTACTTTGTGAAGTGCAATCTTATTTCTTTCTTAACTAAGAAACCAATCTCCCACCAATAAAGAATGCTCCTCCACTGGTGCTTCTTATGTCATCTATATCTCTAACCCAATCAGCATTAGTATAAGTACATAGAGTAAAATCATTACTTATATCATACTAAATGCCATAATTAGATGTCCCTTTCAAATATTTGAATATCCTTTTTACTACTATGTATTGATATTCTTTTGGATCATCCTAAAATTTTGCCATAATTCCAACTACATTTACTATATTAGGTCTACTATGAGTTAGATATTGCAATCCTATAATCATAGATCTATAATTCTTTTGTTCAACTATAGGTGTCTCATCTTTGCTTGATAACTTGTGACCAATTACCATAGGAGTTCCAATAAGTTTACAATTTTCTAGTCCAAATCTTTCAAGTACTTGGTCTGAGAAATAAAGATACCTTCTTTACTCTAAACTATCTAAAGTCCTAGGAAATATTTTATTTCTCCTATCATACTCATTTCAAATTCTTTCTTCATTTTATCTGCAAACCTTTTACTGTCTTCATGATTTTCTCCACATATAATGTTATCAACAAATATTACCAAAATCATCAAACCATCATCAGTTTCTTTGTAATATAGATTGCTATCTACCATAACTTTACTATATCCAAGCTTTTTCAAATGCTTTTCTGACCTTGCATACCAGGTTCTAGGTGCTTGCTTTAGTCCATACAAGGCTTTCTTTAATTTTAAAATCATATCCTTCTCTTCTAACAAAAAAAAAATGTTCTGGCTACTCAATATAAACTTCTTCTTCAAGTTCTCCATTCAGGAATGTTGATTTAACATCCATCTAATATACCTTGAAATTCTTATTTGCTACATATGCTAGGAACATTGTAATTGCTTCTATTCTTTCTACAGGTGCATATGTTTCATTATAGTCAATTGCTTCTTGCTAAGAATAGCCTTTGCATACCAATCTTTCTTTTTTTCTTATTACTTCTGCTTGTGCATTCATTTTGTTTCTAAATACTTATTTTTTGCAATTCACATTTTTGTCCTTAGGTCTAGGGACTAGTTCCCATGTGTCAGTCTTCATTATGTTCTAAATTTCTTTTTCTATTACTTTCATCCAATAGTCATCCTTTAATGCTTCATCTATGATCTCTGGTTCTACTTGAGATATTAGGCATAGTTCTTCATTGATTCTGCTCCTTGTCATAACTCCTTTTTCTTTACTTTTGGTGCAAGAGCATCCAGTGGTGTAAGGGCAATCTTGTATCACCCAAAAATATTCTTAGAGATAGTTTTTGTTTAATGTGTTTTCATTTTTGGATACCCATTTGGGTCAAATATTGGTTCCAACTCTCACAGTTCCACTATTAGTTTTTTGGGTTAGAGTTTTTAAGCACCTTGGGATACGTGTAAATGTAGAAAATGAGTTATTTTGTAATTCAACCAAAATTATTTTGTTAGAGGGTGTAAGTTGGAGGGATGATTATACCTATAATTAAAATGTTCCAGAAAAGGAATTAGGTCAAAAGGCTTTATGGTTAGAAAGTTATCACAATTTTAAATTTTTTGGAGACCTCCTAAGAGCACTTCAAAGTTAGATTTGAGGCACTAAATGGCCTTTTACGGGGACAAAAAATTGGGGATGAGCATAGCTAGTCCATAGGGCTATAGAGCACTTCAAGAGCTTTTCAAAAATAAACAGTTTGTCAATCGGAGTTCTAGTTCAAAAGTTATGCCTCCCAGAAGTTGAACTACCGTTTCTGGATTCTTCTAATTTTACACTAACTTCTAACATGCCTTTTAGAACCTTCTATTTTGGTAGTAGATTCTAACTATCATATTCTAGAATGTATTCGTAACCCTAAACCATTCTGAGCTTATTTAAGAACACTTCTGGTATTGTAAAGACAATTTTTAGTGGAGTTAGAGAGAAGGTATTGTGCAGAGGATTTCTTTCTCTAGAATCATACTATTGTAAGCCCATAGGACATTTTTCATTAAGATTAATATTTCCCTTTTCCTATTTTTTTATTCTAGTCTTTGGTTGTGTTCCCATCAACTTCCTATTATCTAATCAGGAGGATGATTCTTTATCATATTCTTATTTGGAGTAGGAGTTACTGCTTTAACTCTTATTTCAGGTACTACATTCTATTCTTCTCTAACTTATTTAGTTTGCACATTATTCTACAAGTCATTGTTAGTCTTGAGAAATATTTCATTACATCTATTGTTCATCCCAAAATAATCATCTCTATTAGAGTCATAATCTATCACTTTTTCTTTGGTGCCAAACTTTTCATCAATTCTCACATTTGCACATTCTACTATAGCTTTTGTCTTATAGTTGAAACATCTATAAGCTTTACTTTTCAATGAATAGCCAAGAAACATACCTTCATCTCTCCTTGTGTCAAACTTACCAACCTCATCATCTATTTTGATGTAGCATTTGCTTCCAAATATTCTGAAATATTTGACTGATGGTGAGTATCCAAACCATAGCTCATAAGGTGTTTTCTCCATACCTTTTCTTATCTGAACTCTATTCAAAGTGTATACTATTGTATTGGCTGCTTCTCTCCAAAATGTCTTTGTACATCATTTTCAAATAACATAGCTCTTGCTGCTTCAACAATTGATCTATTTCTTCTTTCAGTAATCTCATTCTTCTCAAGAGTATGGGGTGAAGGTAACTATCTTTTAATTTTATGCTCTTCATAATGAATGTTAAACTCTCTAGAGGTGAATTCTCCTTCTCCATCAAATCTTAGACTTTTGATTTTAACTCTAGATTCATTCTCTACTCTATTCTTAAATATCTTGAATTTCTCAAATGCTTCTAATTTTTCTTTAAGAAAAGTTGTTAGCATGAATGCTGATAATATGGGAGAGCAGTGCAGAATAGTGTTATGATTGTATTTGTCATTGATGATAGCATAGTAAGACTGACAAAGCAATGGACTAAGATTTGTGAATTGAGGACACCACATTGCATATCTACCTATATGTAGTTAACAAAAGGTATTAAAACATATATTTGACATGTGGTCAAGTGCACAAAACCTTAATCGACATTGTATAGAAGATATCAATGATTTATAGAGAATTGTAGGAAACAAAGCATTAGGAAAACAATTTCTATTGAATGATCAATATAACATATTATGCTTGGAAAGAAGTGTTGCATAGTCAAATTGGAGGAAGTGCACTAACAACTAATGATGTCAGCAAGTGCATAGGTATGAAAGTCACACGTGTGAAAGTTTGTGAATAGCTGAGAACCTATAGTGTTAATTAAATCTATGTTTCAATTAATTAAATATGGAACCAACTCAAAAAAATGTTAAGTATGTGGAGCTGACTCAAAAGGGTTAATAATTTAGTATGGTATAAAGGAAAAGTGTTTTCAAAGTTCTATACAATGATGGAGAGTGATTAAGAAGTAGAGAAAACTTGCAAATTGCTAAGGAAGAAAGCAGAGTAATCTGTTATGTGTGTAAGTGACCTTAAGCATTACTGATGAGTTCTAGATTTGTTTGAATGATCTGAAGGTGAAGAGGTCCGATGTACTAGACAAAGGACAAGATTGTTCCCCATCTATTATTCTAAAAGAAATAGTATAGAGATTAATTGGACAGTGGGTTCTGTTGGCTCCTGATTCAACAGAGTTTGAATAACAAATTGTGCAAAGCAAGAATGCATCTATGAGAAACTATCTCCAATAATGATCACAATTCACCAAGAACCTGGGCCAACTATAAGGCTACACTCCTTCACTTTAGGCTCTACAAAACCTAAGTAGGTGAACCTCTTAAGATCTAATTATGTGACCAGTTCAATGAGTATAATAAAGATCTAGAATAATAGATGAAATCCCTAAATATTCTATACTTAACCAAGAAATCATAACATGAAATAGCTAATATCATGATTCATGAAACCAGAAAGCTAAGTGTGGGTTAAACTTTGAATAAGTTTCAGCATAAAGGGAAAATTATTTAATAATGATGTTGATTTCAGCAAAATCCCAAATATGTAGTAGTATGAACTAAATGATCCTATAACTGATCAATGCCTAATCCATTTGTCAATTCTATGAATCAAATACATAAATATGGATACCTAAGACATATTCATATATTCATATATCTAATTTATCCATTCACTTTGTCAATAGACATCTATCTTCATAAGAATTCTCACTACTTACTGAATATCCTTTTGATGAAACCTACAACCTTGTCAAGGTAAATAAGCATTGACTTGGCTCTTTGTTCCAATAGAAAACTTATCTAGACATACAACCTTAAGGGATTTCAAATGATTTTAAGCTCTTTGTTCTTAAACACAAAACATTGTAGATATTAGAAGAAGGAGACGAGAATCAAAATGAAACTAAAGAGATTTCTAGAAAATTGTATTCATTTCCTTGAAATTATACATTCATATGTGTGAAAGTAAAACATAGAAATCCCTTCCAGATCAAAACTAGTTGTATTATCTTTCCTAATATTGTTCATACAAGAGAAATATGCTAAATAATAGTGGTGTCACAGTGATGAGAACACATCAAAACTAGAACCAAAAAAAGGTATCACAATAGTGAGTAGTTTTTCTCCAAAAACTTTGAACCAACCCTAAAATGGATGAAAGAAAGAAAGATATAGACAAGGAGTAAATTCCTAGATAAAATTTGAAGATGGCATGTGTCCACTTGAAATTCCATCCCTTGCAGTTGCAAAACCTCTTTCATCTTTCTACCCATCTAATCTGATTTAGTTTTCATCACTTTCCTATAACTAACATGAAATATCTCTTGTTCAATGATGAAAACCATGGCTTATGCTGCATTAAATGAACAAGCATCCAGGGGTAATGCTAGTTGAAGCAAGAGCACCTTGTGAGTGATACAAGCTTCAATATCCCACAAAGCATTAAATTAGTAGACTAATGACATTTGGAAATGGCTTATGCTGCATTAAACAAATGAGCATTCGGGGGTAATGATAGTTAAAGCAAGAGCACCTTGTGAGTGGTACAAGCTTCAATATCCCACAAAGCATTAAATTATTCCACTGGCAAAGGCATCTTCAATCAAAGTTCATGTTGAGCATTAATGGGCAAAGCATTATCGTATAGAACAAAGAGTTAATCTGAATGAGAAAACAGAAAAATGCAGAGTCAACCCAAAATGTGAATAGTCAAGAAAAAAAATGTTTGAAAATCAAGATACTCTAGAAATAACTAAATTAAAAACCTTCAATGCACATTATGGTTGAAGTCCATAACTCTACCATGAAGCTATGCAAATGAGAAACAAGATTCATGATAGTATTTTGGTGTCACCGTGTGTTGTGTACTATAGTAAAGACCAATTTGCCAATTCTAGCTCTTTAAATGGGAAAAGGAAATCAAATTATCACAATAGAAGTAGATGCAAATTTCAGTCCTGATATGATTTGAATTAGAATTAGATGCAAAATTGTCTCTATTTAAGTTTTCTCATTTGAATTGGCATGAAATGTCAATCATAAAGATAGACACATACCTATACACTCTCATGATAGATTTGGATAGCCAACTCAATTTCATAAATGCTCTTAGAGATTGCATGTTGATGACAAATCATACACAAAAGCATTATAGTATAGACTATTGTAATATGCAGCCAACCAGAGGGCCCTATACTATGCTCCATATACTTCAAAATGTACAAAAAAATTGGGTTTCATGATCATGTCAAACAAACAATATCGAAGGAATGTTCTATAAATAATCTATAAATAGTATCCTTCCAAAACCAAAAGGGAGGCACATGCCTTGGAAACTGTTTGCATTTTAATTGCATATACAAACTTGCAATTTTGCATCCAACAGCTGCCAAAAATAACCGGCAGGCTTTAGAACTTTGGAGATTCCAATAAAATCTATCCTTAAACAAAACCTTTGAGTAATAAATGGCATATTTCTATTTAAATGTATTAAATAAGACTGTATTAATATGATCAAGGAGAAGATAGAAAATATATTTATTACAAGAAAATATATACTTATTACAGTTAGCTCACAATATCAATATTTTCAAAAATATTTGGATGCAACTATATTTCACTGGAAAAAGATGGTTGTAAACATAACAATTCCAAAATAAATTTAATTATAACTAGAATTTAAAATTAAGGTCACTAATAAAAAGAGTATAAGATTTCATGTGTCTTGTAGCCTCATACAACCCTTCTTTAGATGAATTTAAAAGTCCTAGAAATTAATTTATTTTGTTTAATGTACAAATATTCAATCACATGTTTACAATTTCACTCCTCATAAATCAAAGGATGATTTATTCCATTTCTTCATGTTGGGTTTCACAAAGCTAAGTTTCTTGACTAATGTATACATTGCAGTATCATCAATATTGATGCTCCGGCTACCTTTAACCTATTTTTGCAATCAGGGAGCTTCAGCCACATCTTTTCAAAGTGGAAAGGGATGACCTTCCCAAGATCTCCAACTAGAAAATAATGGAGAAGTGGTCAGAGTCAATGAGAGAGATAAAAGAGAGCATGCATTAGATATTAACCATTCAGGAGAAACAAAGCATGATCCAATCTAACTTAGATATGATCAGTTTTAACCCTTCTATTTGATAATATCTAAGAGCCACTATAAATGTCCAAATCCAAAAGAGCATGATCTTGAATGAAATCCATTAAATCAAAATGGCTATCAATTGGATCTGTGAACCTCCCATCTATCATATATCTTCCAATGGAGTATTCAACTTTACAATAACCATCCATTACACATCAGGTTCAAAAGATCTGAAACTAGAAAGTTTTGACCAAAGCCTTCATATGGAAATCTTGATGTTTGAAACATAAATTTTGGATGTGATCCAAGAATAGGCATCACAAAATTGAATAAATTTGGTAGCAACATGATTCAAGTTTTCCATAAGGGGATAACCCTTGACAATTCAGTCTCTAAGAACTAGCAGTCCCATCCAAAGAACCATTAGCATTGGTACTTATGAATACCACAATCTTTGATAAAATAATTCTTCAATCATCCCAACTTTTTGTTTTGCATTTTTGTTTCACCATTTATTTTTATCTAGTTTAGAATCTTCAATGATATTTGACAAGAGATAATGGTTATTAATGAAGGTCACTCAACCCTCATATATTCTATGATATCATTTACATTTTATTTGATGTGTGCCATTTAAGCGCATCCTGGGAATGGTTCTTTTCATATCTTAAGCTATCTCCATTTAAGATTACATATGAATTTCATTTTAATATGATTATTTATTAAAATGCACTAAATTAATATTACATGTATATTCAGAAGTTTCCAAACTCCATACCTTTGAATACTAAAATATGATAGAGTTTATATAAGCAATATGAACATATCAAAAATAAAATTTTCTATCTAAAGAGTTATTGTCTACCCAGTACTGCACATTAAACATACTCAGTTAACATCCTAACAATTAGTAACAATACAACTTCACACATTCTATTTAAGGCTAGAAGAATATTTATTATTAAGCTAGAAGTACCTTGTAGCTTATGATGGAAAAGTGTATGCGTGTTCATTACTTCTAGACCTATGAGCTGATATCCAATTAGGAAAATGCTTACAATCTTATGGAGAGAAAAATATTGAATATATAAAGTTTTCACCATTACCAAGGCTTCTGTGATATTGATTTCTCTTGCACTCAAGTAATCCAAAACAAATCATATGCAAAATGCAAAATTTAAAGGCTAATTCACACAAAAGGTTTGATCACATTTCTCCACTCTTCTAAGCTATCAGCTAGATAGGTCATTCAACAAAAGACTGCAAACATATTTATCTAAGTCTCTACTAAAATTTGTATGCTATATATTGTCTTGAGTTTGATTAACCTTCATATATGCTTTGCTTACCCTGTGTCTCTCTCTCAAAGGTATGGGATAGACAAAAATAAATAAATTTGGCATTCCATAATGTTCCATATCACGTAATTTTTTCTAAAGCATTTCTTATTTTACTACAAATTCACAGTTAGAAATAAATTTAACTCATAATAAGATATGAATCTTGTAGCTATCATTCAAAACAACAATTCAAAAAAAACACCCAAAGGGATATTTGAAATGGGCAAATTAATAATACAAAAAACAAATTTAAGCTTCTATAGTACCTTGATCTTCTCCATAAATTTTCCATCAACATCTAAATGTTTAAATGTGACAGCCTATGCCATCCTTGCATGTCAAGTTTTCTTTTAGACTGATTCCAAAAAGTGTAAGTCAAGGTCTGGCGCTTGAGTTCATCTTCAAGACCTTTCATCTAGAAATGATAAATGAAGTAAATGAGTTAAAGTGGTGTTGAAAGTAAGAAATCAACAATAGTTGGAAGTTTTTGAAAATAAACTTTTGAATATCTTTTGATTCCTTATATAAAAAATTTAACCAAAAAACACAAGCATTCTAGGTTACAATTGTAAAATTTACTTTCAATAAAAACATACTGATAGCACTACTTTTAGTGGCAATAAAACATTTTTTTAGTCCAAGATAAGAAAGATAATCAAGTGCATAGAAAAATGATCATAAAAGAGGATTAATGCTAGTAGCAAGCAGCAAGTTTGCATGCATACATCACAACTTCCACATCATTGAAGCTGAAGCAAAAACCCACATTACACCTCTACTCCCACATTAGCTACCAAGTCCATCCTTACGACACCATCCCCATCAAGTCATTGTACTCAGTTGGTCTGCTCCTCATCTCCAAACACCTTTAGAATAAAATAAAAACTATTTCAAACAACTGCATGATCTTATTGCAACTTTAATTGCTCATTCTATCATTATCTTGGGGAGAAAAGATTTAATATAAACTGCAAAAGTGTAAATTAGAAGCAAAATAGCTAGCAATGTTTTTACATAATGCTCATAAGGTATACAGTTATGCTCTTTTGAAGAACATATGATCTTAGCTATTGATAATGGTATGAAATGTTGATGAAAAATCTATGAAGTCAAACTAAGAAACTTGGACCATAAAATTTTAATGACAAATATTAACAAGACAAAATAAAAGGAAAGTAATACATACCAGAACAAAAATATTAATAGAGATGATGATGTTGTAGGAGGAAGATAATGCAAGGTCTTCTTAGTGTACCAATCTAGCTCCATCTATTTTAAAACCCACTTATCATCTTAATGATCCATCACTAGATATGAATCTCTAAAATCCATTGGCTACCACTGAAACAAACATCAATCACAAGTACATTTATCCTCTTTCTCTCTATTCCATTAAACTTTCTTGCAGTAACCCATTTCGAGAAGCCTCAAATAAACTGTGAAGCCTGATATATGGCAAGGCTTACAAATTTTTGAAATGGGTTTTTAAAATCTATTGGATACCATTGTATTAAACATCAGTCACTAGTCATTTCGTCACCTAACTCTATATTCCATTCTACTACAAGAGCTTATGGTTGGTGATAAAAGGAAATTGGGGTCTATTATTGCAAATTTGAATCCAAAAGACAAGAAGCATGGAGAATGACCCACTTTTACTAGAAGACTTTTCAATACATTAAACATATGAAGAGAAGGTGGGCATCTTGTAAAGGAGCACATGCAAGACTCAGTGCTTTTTGGATTGTGTGCAGTGGGCAGCATGTGAATGTCTAAATCTCACTGAACATATCACATATTGATTCTTCAACTATAAAGATAATATCTACATAAACTTCTAAATACATATATATATAATTGAGTTTCTATTTAATAGTATTATTTGATGGATTTAGTGAAACTTCCTAATGTCACTATGGCGTACTATCTCCTACTATGCCACAAACTAAACCCTCCTTTAGGAATCTAAACAAATCAAGTACAAAGGAAACAAAATAAGAGTTACAAGGGACAATGATTGCACCTAAACATTACTTCTAGAATGCTAATAAAAATCTAACAAATATCTAGGACCAAATCAGATATAAAAAATCAATCATAGAGGCAACGTTGAAATCAATCAGGGAGTTGAAGATTTCTTATCCTCCTGTCCAAATTAGAGTTAGTTGTATCATATTATAGCTAGGAACACCCCAAATCCATCACCATTGTTGTGTGCCATCTCCTATTATGCCACAAATTGAACCCTTCCTTTAGAAACCTAAACCAATCGAGTACAATGGAAACAAAATAGGGAGTTGTAAGAGACAGATTACACCTAAATATTACTTCTAGCAAGGAAAGTAAAATCTAACACAAATCTAGAAAACATATGAGCTATGGAAAGACACCCATCATTGAATATAGTATTGTAATACCCCATTGTTAGCTCTAGTGCGTGTGATTTTGTTAAATAATGCCAATGGATGCCAAAGACTTTAACAACCAGTTTTGCATTAGATGCTACTAAAAATGGGTACAACAGCTACCAGAATGATCACAGCACAGTGGAGAAGCATGTCAGAATACCATTTGAGGAAAAAGTGTCCATAAGCTAAATTCGAGTCTCCACCTTCACTTTTGAAGAAGTGGGTGTCCTCTGGCCAATTGTTATAATGTCCCACATTGCTTGGTGGATGACCCCATTTTTCATTGCCAGGGGCTATAGCTCTAACTTTAAGGCTAGACAGTGTGTACTACAATTATACATGCCAGAAGAAATGATGGAATTATATCAATCTCAATGTATGCTTGAAGTTACAATAGGTAGTAATGGAGTAGAAGAAATCATGCAAGAAGATGTTAACAATAAAATATAAGGAATAGGAATGAATTGGCAACTTAAATCATAAGTTTTGAATTTGAATTAGACCTTGTGGATCATAAAATTCAGGTGAAGTTTAATAAGTAATAATATTATATTAAATATCATAAAACTCAATATATTCTATGACTTGGTTAACAACAACAAATAAGGTAAATCCAAACATAAATAGCCTAAAGGAATGAACTCCCAATTTTGAATGCACACACGCTATTGGAGATCAATGCTAAAAACATTAAACCATAAGACTTGAGGAAAACAATGTTACACATTAAGATTTAAGGTTTGAAGGTCAGAGGCTTCATCATCCATGTCAACTATTATGTGCACAATATGTCTATTAGCCAAGAACCTGAAAATTCTTTTAACAGAATCGGTAAAAAAATGTATATTGATATTTGACTAATTTACGAGAGATAATTTGAAAACTGACCCAATAGCTATGATTCTCCATGTTGTTACATTGTACATAAACTTGCCTGCATTCCACAATTTCTTGATTTTATTTCTTCTATTCGTGCTTTCAAAGGCAGTTGAAATGACTACAAAAAGAAAATAGATTAGTTGAGACTGAAAAGGAGATGTCAAATAGTGTTTCTTTGCATAAAAATAACTAACTTGGAGGACACTTCACATGAGGCATGTTTGAAACATCAATTAAGGAGGATTGGCAAGAACATTGATGCTAAACCCTTTTTCTGAGGGATGGTGAGCAAGTGTATAGTTCAAGAAAGGTAAAGGAGGTAAAAGTGTCTGGTCATGTCTCCAACATGAGACCAAAGGTCAAATTTTCTTGTGAGTCAAATGTTGCACTAGGTTTTGTCAAAGATATGCTAGAAGACAAGATTCTTAATAAGGATTGGGACTGAGGCATTACTCAAAATTCATGGTAAGACTATAGGCCACTCCTATGCTTCAAATAGAGTGTTAAAATTGGTGATATCAGAATGTATTTCAAAAATTCATGTTATGGGCAGTAGTAGTCGTGGATCATTTTAGACCTACCACATGCAAAGTGTCCATTTTATGTTAGTTTGAGCTTCACTTTGTTTCAAGAATACTATAATATTCTCTACTTAACAAGGCTAGCTCATCTGGTCTCACCCCCCTCCCCCTAACATCATTTTAAAGTACCCATTATCATCTAATTACATACTTCATTCATTCATTCATCCATTTATGAACTATAACATTCAATCAATACAATCACATAACATTCATTAATATGATATAAAATTCATTAATACACAATACTAATCAAGACTTCATTAAGACATAACAATATTCATTAACATAAAATAAAAGTCAGTATTAATACGCATCATTAATACATAATTACTGAAAACAAATTTCTTTCATTATCCAACAAGGTTTATCAAAGAAAATTTTTAAAACATCATTTCTTCTTTTTGTTTTTCTAAGCTCTCTTAAGAAAAGCGCTCATAGGAGCATCTATATCTGTATCATTCTCCTCCTCTTCTAACATGTGTAATGTCAAATAATGATGGCTCCTTCTCTTTGGAGGAGCAGAAGGCTACTGCACTAAAGGGGGCTCTGTTGCAAGAACAAGTGAATGGGATAAATTGGCATACTCTTTTTCTTTTTTTAACTTTTACAAGTCTATAATCAAGTACTAGTACAGCATAACATGCATTTTTCTTACCTGACAATGCCACATCATGTACATTAACATTTTTTATCCAGTGCCACATCAACATGCTAAACACTTGGAACATGCTCCACTCCTTTGACATTGTTGGCGCTCAAAATTATAGCCCAAATTTTGAGTAACTTTGAAAAAATCAAGCCCTTAAACACTTTTAAAATGCATATGTACCTAGTTGTACCTGACTATACCTTTGAGCCATTAAGGTGTCTAATGTTTCTAACACCCTCCATCTAGTGCATTTAAGTGTTTCATGATGATAAATTGACACTCTGAGCCATTTCGTGAAGTCTTGTTTTGAGCATTTACCAAATTTGCATTTTACCCTAAGTGTAAAACAATGACAAGAGGTTGTGTTTGCAAGTGAATATCTCACACCCAGAAACATTGTATGATAGACTGCTTCAAGAGTGTCTAGTGCCCATACCTGAGAGCCTATGTTTCAGGTTTTAAGTGGTTTCAAGTCTATTTGACTAGGTTTTGAATCCCTCAATGTTGATCTTTTAAATTTGTCATGTTGATGCACATTGCATAAAATTCTAGGAAGCCCTATTTGACGTGCTATAACTTTGGCCCATTTGACCCAAATGTTGAATTTCTTGTTGTGTTGCATTGTAGACATCAGAGACTTGTTATGTTTCAAGTTTCAGCTCATGAAAAATTTGTTTGATCAATTTTCAAACGCAATTTCTATCTTTTTACTGGTGTCAGCATTTGCAGATTGTTTGGTACCCCTTTTTGTGCTGTTATAACTCCTAATTCATGATTGGTGAGATCAAATGAATCTTACCATCATGTTGTCCACTAAAAATGCTCCAAGTGTGTCAGTTTGCATGTCTTGATGAATCCATTTGTACACTTTTCCAAGTCATTTGCATTTGCAAAAAATAATTTTATGCCAGTGTTTCCAGTTTACTAATTCTGAGTAGCCCACTTTGACTGATTTCCATTTGTGCCCAATTCTTTTTCATAAGCCCAAATTGAAAATCCATATTCTCCTCATGACAGAGAACCAATGTCCCAAGTTTTGTCTTCCCAAGTGTCCATTTGCCCAATTTTTGAAGCCGAATCCAAAACCAGTTTATTGCTTTCTGACATGTTTTCTTGCAGTTTTGAGAAGGCACCTTTGACGACAAATAACTTTTGACTGGGAATTCTTCATAAGATGAGATCTAATAGGGTGGAAGTATGTAGAACAAAGATTCAATGTGCCAGATTTCAGAGCCTTGTCAGAGGTTTGGGTCACTTTTTAAGGCCAGTCAAAGGAGCTCTTGGAAAAAATTTGACAGTTAGCAGAAAGTGACAAATTGAGTCTTTTAAGAATCAATTATTGCTCAAATTTGTGTCTAGTCAGTTCGAGATGGTCAATGGATCAAGTTGACAATTCAGTTGATCGGAAACAAAAAAATTTTTAGCCGGACCCACTTTGGGGCCTGACTGAATACATCAGATCGATGATAGATTGAATGTGTTCAAACTACAAATCATTCATATGCAAGATCCCCATGTTCTCATTCATAGGCTAATGCTCAAAGTGACTAAGTGGTCATATGAAATGTTATTCTATAAAGTGTCTGACTGCTTGTATGCTTTTGGGATGTGTTATAATAATGAGTCATCCCGCACGCTTGATGTGAGTTTGGGAATGTCCAAAGCCACAAGTAAGAGCATTCACATAATTTTAAAGGAAGCCCCATATTGATGAGGAAGATCCATACCAAAGAGGGCAAGTGCATGGAGTGGCATGCCACTTTGAAGGCTTCAAGCATCCCTGCAGTAAGCTCTAAGAAGGGGCCCATGAGTAGACCTATTCGACATTTTGGACCTCCACCTGGCTTTGGCCCTATACCCTCAAGACCACTAGATAGTAAGGTTGATATAATACATGGTTCTGTTGCATCAAATATAGGTGATAAGGTGACTCGGAGGAATGAGCAACCCCATCTAGATGTCTACAATTGGTTAGATGGATATGCACCATTGAATAAAGGAGGGAGAGAAGAATCTCTTGCACCTCACCCAACTTACTACTCCTTCCTAATGAATGCCAGTTTGATCAATGCTACTATAATATTTCCTTTTCCAGGTAGACAGATTCCAAATATGAAGTTGTCCAAAGGACAACAACAACATCTTCCATATAACAAAGAGAAGCAGATCATAGAGAAAAGAAAGTCGCCAGCTAAAAATAGAGGAACACCCTACGCTAAACATGAGGATTCCATTAATAAAAGGAAAGTAAATAAGAATAGAGATGCCATCAACAAGGAGTCTCACCTAGTCAAAAGACAAAGAGGACCAGTGCTTAAGAGGAGCTAGCATGAAGAGAAAACTGCCCATGTGATGTAGAAAAAAAAAGGTGCCCATGACTTGAAGGAATTCGAGCCCCATGCCTATGTATTTTAGGTAAGAAAAGATAGGTGTCACCAGTAGAGAAGCCATGCCCACAAAAAGTGAGGAACGCTCACAGTCAATGCCAAAAGATGCAGACCCTCCGTGGACATCCACAAGAAGAACTCACGCAACCAGAGCCCACTACTAAGGAAAAATGTTGTCCAAGTTGTTTTAGGAAGACCCAATGCAAGTTAAGGAGAGAGAAGAGGCATCTAAAAACTATGCTCATGACATGTTGAAAGGATAGAGGTAGAACAGAATTAAAATAATCAATACCAGTAAGACGCCAAAGAGCAGCCAGCTGGAGTAGAGAAGCAGCTCACACGTGAGATAATAGAGGAGCAATTATATAAACAAAGGGAGTTTCCCTTGCCAAGTTCAAAGTAGTAGATGCTAAACACAAATGATCAATCAACATTAAAAGGAAAGAACATGTAGTGTGAGCAGACGAGGGCTAAAGACATTAAAAAGACAATATCCCACATCGCTTGCATAAAGGGATTTTTTGGTATTTAAATAATATTTCAGTCCAATGTATTCATGTCTATAAGGCACCTGCTTTTGAAAGGAAGCAACTTCGTGGCCGGAAAGTGGTCGGTCACATAAACATAGTCAAAGATCTAATTTTGAACAAACTAACATGTGAATAGAGCTGGATGACATCAGCAAATTTCAAACCTGCCAAAAAACTAAAATTTGGCACCTTGCTACTTCGCTAGCCAGGAAATTTCAAAAAGTCTGGCTAGCAACATAGCAAGGTCATCAAAAAACCCCAAAATCTGATGAGATTTACAGTATTACCTAGGTCCCACTTGTAGTAAGAGCAACAAATCAAATCATGCCAAGTGGCAGTGAATAGGAGGTGGTGTGGCAAGATTCAAACAGTTGAACGAGATCGTGCCATGTGGCACATCTAGCTGTCCTCGCTATCTCACCAAGGAGAAGTTGCTCATGTGATAACATGGTGACATAGAAAGGGTCGATGAGGTGATGACACATGGCAGTGGGTCCTGTATTCGATGATGTGGTAGATGCAATGAGCGGGCAAACTCAGAGATGACATGTGGCGTTCATATAAGGTATTTGGTCAAGTGGCACTGGTCAAACCTAGGGTTGACCCAAAGGAGAAATTTGGAAAATAATAAGAAATATGGTCTTTTATTATTTTTTCAAAATGTGCATGTCAGACCCTTTTTAATTTTAAAAGGGCCATTTTCCAAAGTTTCAACATTAGGCATTTTTTAATTTGGAAAATTTAAAATCAAAAAGTTGAAAACACACTAAGTTCCCTACTAGAGGAGTATTTTTCAAAGGGTTGCCAGAGGCTCAACTGAAATAGGCGCTCCAATATACCACTAGAACTAGGAGAATTTCTGGAGTTAGATTTTGCACAGGTAGCAATGTCTTCGAGCTATACTAGGTTTTCTCTCAGGTTCCCAATTTTGCAACTATATTCAGGTATGGAAGTTCAACATTGATTCCTAGCATGATGATGACCTGGGTATGGTTAAAAGGAAATGGAAATGCGGTTAGGGTTGAATTTGTTCAGATTCATTCAGTAAAAGCTCAAATTTTACCTAGCATTTTAGTAAGTAATCTGATATTTTGATAACTCATCAAGGTTTCATCATTTCAATGGAGATATTTCCCAGATCAATAACAGTAATAATAAAAAACCAGATCAAATCAAGATGGAAGAGAGAAGAAAGAGGTTGTTCAGTTGCTAAGAGAGGGAATCCTGAAGGATAAATGTTAAGTTCAGATTAAATCTAGGAATTCTTTCCTCTATATCAATCTAATGCTTTCTCATTGTAGAGGTTCCAATTTTTTGTTACTGGGAGACCATTATGGGTTGGAAATCTTCAGTCCTTCTATGAGACCACTTTTTTGGATCCAGATTTGTGATTCCACCTTCATTCTTCAGCATATTTTTGTCATGTGAATAGCAAGTGTAAAGATAATATAGATAGTTCTGAGATGTTAGGTTGTTTCATGTTTTAAATTTATGCATTTGAATGTATAGTTTCAAGGAAATGAATACATATGAGGAACAATTTCACTAGTTTCATTCTGGTTCTAGTCTCCTATCTTAGCAATCTTTAAGTCTTATGTGGTTTTGGAACAAACATTTGACACCCATTTGCATCCCTTTTAGGTTGTATGTTTGATTTATTTTTCTGTTGGACCAAAGGGCCAAGTAAATGCTTGATATGTTTAAACAAGGTTACTAGTAATTTGAGAAGGATATTTTGTGAGAATGAGACCTGAATGAACACTGATGTCTGGGTATACAAGATATGTCCTGATGTCACAGATGTATGTTTTGAATTCATGGGATTTCCCAATGGATTAGGCACTGATTAGTTATAGGAACACTTGTTATATTGCTGCATGTTTGAGGATTTGTTGAAAATCAACATCAATAATCAATTGTAGTTCCCTTTCATGTTGAAGAACTTAAATATGATGCCCTCACTCAGCTTATAAGATTCATAGATCTGCATTTAGCTACCATAGATTGATGTTATTCCATGAGTTATTAGGTGAAATAAGGGTTTTATCTAATTTATATTAGATTCAGTGTATGCTTTGATAACTAGTACCATATGAAGAATCTATAGGTCCACCCACCTAGGTTTTCCAGAGCCTATAGTGCAGAAGGATTATAGCCTAATAGATGGCCCAGGTTCTTGGTGAAGTGTGTCCATTATTGGAGATAGCTACCCATAGACACATTCTTTCCTTGCATACTTGGTTGTTTAAATACTGTTAAATCAGGAGCCAACAGGCATGATGTTCAACATGCTCTGAAATATTCAAAAAAAGGATACATGTCAAATTGCAATTGAAGATGTTAAATTGTATTCATAATTGCATAATTAATTTCCAATAGAAAATTAATACCTCCATCACTATAATGCACATTATGGCCTTCGTCACAAGCAGGTTCTATGGTAGGATATGAAGGCTGCAATAAAATGTTATGCACATTGTTATGTAGTCAATTTACGTTCAAAACTAATACCAAAAAAGAATCTTCTCAACTATTCAATTTAATTTACTTTTCATCAGACCAATTTACCTATGAGATATCCTTTGGTGCACTGGATTCTTGGGCAAGGCATAAAAATTCTTCGCGTAGGCGTATAGCCATGACTTTATAGCCTTCCTTCAAGGCAAGTTTTCTATCTTCATCTATGACCTCCACATTGAATTTTGTGCCCTATATTTTTTTCTTAATATCACCAATTTTTTATGTATGGTTTCACTAAAAAAATAAATTTGCAACATTATATTAAAAAAAATATGAAATTTCATTGCTCCTACTTACAAGTCAAGACTAGAGATTCATATAGGCACTAGAGCCAAGTTTATGTTGGCCGAACTTTTCTAGTCTCACTTTTGTAGCCACAGATGTGTCTTGCAATCTATGAACAATTTCAAACATCTTAGATTATATATTTACAAATATCAATAATTAGTGCATGATTACAATGTACTTAATGCTATCATGACATACCTCTTTTTGCCCTGTGCTGCTTCATTATCTCTATCTTCACATAAAATTTTCTCCTTTGCATCTTCTATTATTTCATTCCACTCCATTGGTGGAATCATAGGAGGACGGTCGTACTTTGGGTTATCCTTAAGAGCCCTTCTATATTGATCCCTCGTAGTCTTTATATGCTTTGCTGCTCTTTTGAGAAGTAGGCCATTGTCAAAAATATTTTTTGCAAATTTCTCATCAAAAAATGCAATCAGTTGATTTTTTAATTCCACAACTTGTAAATTCCACCTTTTTAAAAATAAATAGGTGATTAGATCAATAACTTTAATATATTACAATAAATGGAAGAAAAGAAAAATTATGTAGCAATGATATGAAACTACGTACCATTTATGTATGGTGGGTCCAAATAGTCTCAATGTCATATGAAAAATATGTTCAAAGAAAACATTATTACTTACAAAAACATAAAGGATTTATCAGTCCAAAACGAGTAATGTAAAAATAAATTAAATTTACACTTTAAATAAAAATAATTTTAAAGCACCTGGAAGCTTTCGTTCTTTTAACGAAAACATAGTTTTCTTATTCAGCAATAATGTCCCTTCATATGAACTAGTACAAATCACACAAACTGCTCCAGGAAATGGATTAGCTTTAGCAGTACTGCTCTTTGTTGGTCTATCAACTAAAACATCATGACAATTAAAGCATATCACATTAAGGATTTTCTTTCCAATTATCTTATTAAAGCAGATCTCTTATTCAACAATTCAAGATTTTCTTTCCATTTACATTGCATCTATATTAATTTTGATGTTAAATACTCTACAATTGTAACTATAGTTCAACTACAATATATCTTAACCAAACAAAAAGGATCTTCGAACCAATTAACTTCTAAAATATTTGTTGACTAACAATTTTTATTGATGTAAAGGCAGACTGAGAATAGACATGGGGTTCTGCATTGGGTGGAAATTGAAGTAAATGTGCACGATCATGTAATTGTTGTAGAGTTTCCTCTAGGACAAATTGAATATGATGAGTTATTGAAAGAGTATATCAGTATTATACATTTAACCCCTCTTCCCATGTAGGTGTTTCACATTCTCAATGACAATACAAGCAAGCCCACATCCACATTAGTTATAAACATGCACATAAACATTGAAGCATATAAATGTCATATAACTATCAAGGTCCATGGGTATCAATCTTTATCAACTATAAAATACACCCTCATAAAAAGCTTTTCAGAATCTAAATTTGTTTGCAATACATTTTAATGAATCAACAAAACCTTTACAAATAATGGTTCATAGATTACCTCAAGTTGTTTTCTACTTACAAGGTTAACCTCATCTATCAATTGTTTAATATTAGTAAAGTATTAACGAACAATAATTTAATCAAATTCATGTCCACTTTTGAAAGAACATTACCACTGATTTTTATATGGTGTGTTTTAATGAATTTCAAGTGGATAAGTGTGAAGTATTCTATCATATCACATGTACAACACACTAAAGGATAAAATGCACTTCAACATGGAGTTAACCTTCTTTATAGCTTCATTTTCGAGATAGATTGTAAAAGCTATCAGAAGGATGAAAATAAAGTTGGTTGTAGAATTCATAGATAGGACATTATCAGATGACAAAAGTTATAGACATTTCAATCCCTCATAATAATCAATGTCAAACCCTTGTGAGATGAACCTCCTTATAGCAATATCGTGAGAATGCTCGAAATAACAGAATACAAAGTGATAGCAGAACTCAGAATGAATCTACTGATCGCAGGCCACTTCGAGGGGGTAACCTCCTTTGAGCAAGCTCAATACAATAAATTCGTCCGTGCCCATCAAGGGCCTCAACCTATTCTTATATACTGGGTATGATCTAGAAAAGTAATACTACCTATGCATGTGGGATAATAAAATATACTCGCGGGACGACTTACAAAGCATATGCGTCCAACAACACTACTCTAACAAAATAAACAGAAGGAACACACAGGTTCCTAACATCCCCTCTCCCTTAGAAAAAAGCTTTGTCCTCAAAGCTTAAGGTGTGGAAATTGTTGTTGAATCTGAAGAAGGGGTTCCCAGGTAGCATCCTCTGGTTGCATGCCATGCCACTGAATCAAGACCTCAGAGATGGAGCGAGAGCGAAGCTGGCGAGTGCGCTGGTCAATGATTGCCACCGGCTCCAGGATAATGGATCCTTCCGTATCCATTTCAGGGAGAGTAGTTTGTGCTCTGACAGTGGTACCCAGAACTTTCTTTAGACAAGAAACATGAAAGACTGGATGAATGCGGGAAGAAGGAGGAAGTTCCAGTTTATAAGCAACTGAACCAATCTTCTGCAGAACCTTATAAGGCCCATAAAATTTTGGGGCCAGCTTATGACGCCCTTTCAGCTTTAGGGAGGATTGTTTGTATGGCTGTAGACGAAGAAAAACCATATCCCCAACTTGAAATGAGCGCTCAGAATGGTGTTGATCTGCTTGCTATTTCATCCGATTACGAGCCATGTGAAGATTATCCTGTAAGGTACGAAGAATCTGATCCCTGCTGCGGAGAACTATGTCAACTGCCTGGACTGGTGAGCTGTTGGGAGTGTAGGGAAGGAGCACTGGAGGTGCCTGACCATAGACTGCTTCATATGGAGTCATTTTAGAGGCAGTGTGGTAAGAGGTATTGTACCACCATTCAGCTAAAGGGAGCCACTTGGCCCACTGATGTTGCTGTTCGGAAGTGAAGCAACGAAGATAAGTTTCCAAGCATTTATTGACAATTTCAGTTTGACCATCAGTTTGTGGGTGATAGCCCGAACTCATCTTCAGTTTGGTGCCAGTTTTCTGAAACAGTTCAGTCCAAAAATGACTGGTAAAAGTTGCATCACGATCAGAGACAATGGAAGAAGGGAGTCCATGAAGACGAAATATCTGGTCCATGAAGATTTGTGCAACAGAGGAGGTAGTATAGGGGTGGCTGAGGGCACAAAAATGACTATATTTCGAGAGACGATCAACCACAACCAAGATCACTGTCTTGCCACCGGATTTAGGAAGCCCTTCAATGAAATCCATAGAAATATCAGTCCAAATCCGTGTAGGGATGGGCAATGGTTCGAGCAAGCCAGGAAGGAGGGTCGTTTCACCCTTGTGGCGTTGGCAAGTATCACATTCAGCCACCATCTGTTGAATTGTCTGTTTCATCCCTTTCCAAAAGAAGTTTCTCCTTGCTCGCTCATAAGTTTTGAGGAAGCCTGAGTGCCCTGCTGAAGGAGAAGCATGGAGTTCATAAAAAATAGCCTGATGTAGAGCTGGGTTCTGAGGAAGCACTAGCCGACCCTTGTATCGAAGAGAAGCACCATCCCAAGAGTAATGTGGTATAGCAGAAGGATTATTGGCTAGCTGGTGAATGATTTGAGATAAAGAAGAGTCACTGTCATAGCCCTGCCGAATAGACGCTAACCAATTGGGAATGGGCATAGAAATAGCGGAAAGGGAAGCTTGATTATCAAATGTGCGAGAAAGAGCATCTGCCACAATATTCTCCTTACCCTTCTTGTAGGTGATCTCATAATCATACCCCATGAGTTTGCTGACCCATTTCTATTGTGTAGGAGAGGATACCCGTTGTTCCAGGAAGTATTTCAGACTTTGGTGATCGGTTCTGATGCAAAAATGACTCCCTAAGAGGTATGGCCGCCACTTCTGTACAGCATGCAAAATAGCCATCATTTCTTTTTCATAAGTAGAGAGGGCTTTGCTAGTGAACGCAATAGGATGGTCATCTTGCAGGAGAACAGCACCCAATCCATTGCCGCAAGCATCACTCTCAATAGTGAAGGGTTTGGAAAAATCTGGCATCGCGAGAACAGGTGTACTGCACATAGCCTGTTTCAGTTGTTCAAATGCAGTCTCAGCAACAGGGGTCCAGGAGAAGGCATCCTTTTTTAACAGAGCTGTCAATGGTGCTGCAATTTTCCCGTAATATTTGACAAACTTGCGGTAGTAGCCAGTCAAACCCAAAAAACCCCGAAGGCTCTTGAGAGTTTTAGGATGCGGCCAAGTTTTCATGGCATCTATTTTTGTAGGATCCACCCGCACTCCATGGTGTGCAACAATATGCCCGAGATACTCCACTTCCTCCTGGCCAAACACACATTTAGATAGTTTTGCACAGAGTTGATGATCAGAGAGAAGTTGCAAGACAAGCTCCAGATGATGGAGATGCTCAGCCCAAGTTTTGCTATATATGAGGATATCATCAAAGAAGACCAGAATGAATTTCCGGAGTTATGGTCGAAATATGTTATTCATCACTGCCTGAAATGTTGAAGGAGCATTCGTGAGGCCAAAGGGCATGACTAAAAATTCATAGTGACCATCATGTGTGCGGAAGGCAGTTTTAGGTATATCCTCCTCATTAACCCGAATTTTATGATACCCAGATCGAAGATCTAACTTGGAGAAAAAATGAGCCCCATGAAGTTCATCAAGAAGTTCATCAACAACTGGAATGGGAAACTTGTCCTTTATAGTGAGATGATTAAGTGCTCAGAAATCAATGCAGAGTCGCCATGACCCATCTTTTTTGCGAACAAGTAGAACTGGAGAAGAAAAGGAACTGGTACTAGGGCGAATAATACCTTGCTTCAGTAAGTCATGGACAAGTATCTCGATTTCGGTCTTCTGATGAAATTGGTAGCGGTAGGGCCTGATGTTGGGCGGAACACTGCCAGGAAGGAGCTGAATACGGTGGTCCTCTGGACGAGAAGGAGGTAATCCCACAGGTTCAGCAAATATACCAGAATACTTGTCCAAAATGTGTTGGAGATCGGCAGGAGTGCTAGAGACTGCTGATGGCTGCATCTGAATGGAATGGAGCTGAGCGATGACACCATGTGAATTCTTCTTAAAAAGTTTTTCCATACGATGTGAACTGATGATGCTGAGAGACCCTGGTTGTAAGCCTTTCAAAGTGTGTTGGTGCCCCTCGGCTGAAAACTGCATCCAAAGTTCAGCAAAATCCCAGAGAATGGGGCCAAGAGTGCGTAACCATTGGGCACCCAAAACCACATCACAGCCACCTAAGGGTAAGGCAAACATGTCAGAGCGCATGTGATAATCTCCAATAGAGAGAAGCACATTGCGACATTTCCCTTTACAAGGTAAAGTGCCCCCATTGGCAATCATGACTTCAAAGCTAGAGCAGGGATGGATAAAGCAATCAGCCTGTTTGGCTATTCATGGATCAATGAAGTTATGAGTTCTACCAGAATCAATGAGTATAGTAAGAGGGATCTTCTTGAAGAAACCCTGGACCCGCATGGTTTGTGGAGTAGTGACTCCTGCCAAAGCATGGACAAATATCTCTGGTGGAGCTTCTGGTGAAGGAGGTTCAGGCTGGTGAGGCTCAACCTCATCATCCACTGTTTCCTGAGCATCTACATATTCTTCCAGTTCCGGTGGAGAATCCACATCCAAGAGATAGAGCTTTTGCTGAACACATCTATGGCCCCGAGATCATTTCTCATCACAATTATAACAAAGCCCTTTGTCTCGCCTGACTCGCATCTCTATTTCAGACAAGTGCTTGATCGGAGTAGTTCTGGGAGCTGGTATGACTGGAGGGTTGTGAGAACCTGTATTTCTGAATGGAACAAAATTAGATCTGGAGCGTTGTAGAGCACTAATCTTGTCTTCCGCTAACTTAGCCAACCCAAGGGCTTCCATCATTGTAGTAGGTCGAAACATTTTGACTTCTGAGCAAAGTGCATCCTTCAGACCACTGACAAAACAACTACGGAAGAATTCATCAGACAAGCCCTCTGTGTGATTAGCTAATTTTTCAAACTCTGTCTGGTATTCTCTTACAGTGCCTGTTTGACGTAGTTTAGTGAGTGCTCCTGTGAAATCATCAAAGGAACTAGGGCCAAAGCGCTCCAAAATGAGGGTGCACAATTCTCCCCACGTTGGGCCTACATTAGCCTTGATGTACCAACGGAACCATTGAAGAGCTTCATGTTCCAAATGAAAAGATGCAAGGGGGACTTTGTGGTTATCCAAAGTATTATGCAAGCTGAAATACTGCTCTGCCCTATAGATCCATCCAGTCGGATCAGAACCATCGAAGCGCGGAAAATCAAGCTTTGGTCCACGGAAATTGCCAGAAGAGGACCCAGTATCTCCTGAATGGTTTCGGCTCATGGCTGACTGCTGAAAGTTAAGACCCAGAATTTTGTCATCCAGATCTTGAAGTTTGGTTTTGAGGGATGCAATTTCCTCTTCCATGATTTTTGCTCCTGTACGCGTAACAACCATAAAACAAGGTGTTTTTTTTTTTTTTTTTTTTTTTTTTTTTTTTTTTTTTTTTTTTTTTTGAAAAGAGTTATTGCAATAACAAGAGATATTAGAAGTGAGAGGAACCTGAAGGCCATGACAGAAAAAAAAATTTGATGTAATTTCCACCCAGCGAGCCCAAGAGAGTGCTCTGATACCAGATGAGATGAACCTCCTTATAGCAATATCGTGAGAATGCTCGAAATAACAGAATACAAAGTGATAGCAGAACTCAGAATGAATCTACTGATCATAGGCCACTTCGAGGGGGTAACCTCCTTTGAGCAAGCTCAATACAATAAATTCGTCCGTGCCCATCAAGGGCCTCAACCTATTCTTATATACTGGGTACGATCTAGAAAAGTAATACTACCTATGCATGTGGGATAATAAAATATACTCGCGGGACGACTTACAAAGAATATGCGTCCAACAACACTACTCTAACAAAATAAACAGAAGGAACACACAGGTTCCTAACACCTTGCTTGGTACCAATAGCATCCATACCTTTTGTCACTTAAAATGTGACATTTTAAATGGTAAGAACTCAATGGCTCAATATGTGAAATGGCTTGTGACCCCAATTTGTATACAGAAAACATGCAAATCTACTAAATTTCAAGTGGAACAATTTTATTTCAAGCAATATATAGATTCTTACCCAGATCTGCAACATACATCAAACAATAGAAAAACACTCTACTGTAACTAAATATATTAAGAACTTATCTTTTTAAGCCAATAAGATTTAAACAACCCAACTAAAGTGTCCATATTTTTTCTACTTTTGTAAATTCCAAACAATCCAAGACACTCCCTAGGATAAAATTTGTGTTAATTTTTTGGACTTATCACATTGTATAGCATGTAGAAACTATAGAAAGAGATCAATGAGGAAGCTTACTCACCATTGATGGCATTCAAAGTTCAAGAGCTTTAATAATCTCATTATAACTCAAATTGAATTCATAGTAATAACAACTAAAATGAGAAAAAATGTCTCCAAAGTTTTAAGAGCTTCACAATACAAAGGAACTAAAAGTATATAAGATGAATATTTGTTATCATGAATGGAGATAACTTCTAGCCTAGCATGAAAGAGAAGCATAACTAATGGGCTACAAAATCTAGAACATTAGTAAAGTAGTTCAAATTGGCAACTGTAATCTTATAGAATGGAGAGTGTATTTTACTTGTAAGCTTTAACCACATAATCATCTACAGCACAATGACAAACATACTTCAAAGCTTAAAGCTCCTACACATAAGGATGATGTATGAAGCAGAATTCCTTACGTGCTTGAGCTTCTTGCTTTCAATAAAATACAGATGAGGGATTGTGTTGTTCAAGCCAATTCTAAAAAGTAAATGCATAACAAAAGCATATTTGACAGGCCAAAGAATTCAAGGCATATGACCTATATTAACTTGTATAGAATTCCATCAACAACTGTCATTATTTTATCAATTATATATGCCACTTTGTTGTTCATCAACTTGTACAAATACATTACAAAATATAGCAAAACAAGGTTTTACCATTTCCAGTGGTAATAGATGAGGATGTTTCCATGGCCCTTGTTGCCGACAATACACCAGGCAATAGTGGACCACCAACCGAAGGAGGAGTCCGCGCTTCATCATGAGCTAAAGAATACAATATTTTTAGAAAAGACATTTGCAATGGATAAAGATCAAATGGGATACTAGCTAGGAATGTCCACAAAAAAAAAAAGTAAGTGTTATAATGTTGATGAAACCAAACAAAGTGCTACTTACATGAACGTTGTGCACAACAACCCTCACCATGTTCACAATGTGATGTCACAATTAGCACATATGTCTATACAAGTACACATAAAATTAGCTATCATGATCCATAAGATAGTATAAAATATTCATATCTATTGAGCTTCTATTATTGCTTTAGTCAAATTACTGCTTACCTGCAAAGATTGGATTCTACGGTCCAATTATGTTCTCAGTTTCTCTTTCTCCTCACTTCTATCACCCTCAATGATAATGTTAACAAGTTCACCAGTGTATCTTTGCTTAATTTTTTGGGTGATGAATAGAGAGTCAGTACTAAGGGCGATGTTATGTAGATATGAAGCCTGTATTTCAGATCACATTTTATTAGCGATCATTCTGGATTTTTCCTATCATTTGTGACATCAAATATCAGTAAAATTTCATTAAAATAACTCCAAAGCCATAAAGAAATTAACATAATAATATGAAATTTGTTTCTATATTAACATTAAAATTTACAATAGTCAATGTTTACCTCTGTTGAAGGTGTCTAAGATGGTGCATCCATATCGCCCTGTGAAAAAAAATAGTAAGTCTTAGAAATCAGCAGTGAAATTAAAGTAATAGAGTTACCAAAAAAAATATTAATAATAAAGTAGATTGTATATGTAAATCATGTCTTAAGTTAAAAATTTAGTGTAACTAATGTGTATATCTAAAAAAATATTTGACATGTTCTACTTAATGTTTATATGTGCACATATGGTGTAGAAAGAAAAGTTTGGTTGTACAAGACCCCATCATAGTTGACATTGATCCTACCTAGACATTTCATTGATCATCATGATCTTCATCCATGTCATCATCATCATCATCATCACCATCATCATACTTGTCACTTTGATCATCATCATCACCACCACCATATTCATCACCATCATCATCATCTTCATCACCATCATCATCATGACCATCATCACCATGATCATGATCATCATCAGCATCATCATCACCATTATCACCATTATCGTCAGCATGACCAAAATCATCACCATCTTCATCTTTATCACTGGGTAAGTGTTGTTCCTCATAATCATTTACTTCCTCTTCTACTTCTTCAATTTCTTCTTCTTCGATCACATTATACTTTATAGCCATTCCTCTTGGGTCATGTCTAACAATAAATGACCAACCTGGTTTATGTGGAATGCCAAAGTAAAACACTTGCTTGCATTGGCTTGGAAGAACATAGGGCTCATCTTCAACTAGCTTAAATGACCTTGTATTAATCATGGTAAATCCACTATCATGTTCAATAATAGTCCTATCAGGATCATTTTGATTCAGTCATAACCTGAACCATTTGATGACAAATAGAACTATTTTGAATGAATTAAAGTTGCACTCAAGTATATCATCCAAAACACCATAGTATCAATTTTTAGATCATTGAGGATGTATGTCAGTTCTAGATGAAATATTGGTGACCACAAAGACAACACTTATCCCAAAATCACATGTTTTCTTCATTTTGTCTAAATTTTTTGTGCGGAATTTATAGTCATGGTAGTACATAGCTTTGTGATGTTTGACCTACAATTATTCAAACATGTCAAGATTATTTGCATCGATCTATGAGTTGATATTAAACATATGTATCATGATTAGTAATCTTATGCATACCTTTGTATCTCTTAAGCCATATATTAGATCAAGTACCATTTGTGGAACATTGGCATCTCCATTACGATGAGCTTCTTTAACCAATGATGCAACACCATCCCATGTTAATGAGCAACCATTTTATTGAGACTATTCAATCCATACCGTCATCCAATCAAGATTGTTTGCAATATACAAGTGGAGTGCATCCCACTCACGGCCAACTATAAAGAAGATAATTACACCAGTTAGAAACAACTTATATATTGATGATGGATAAGAATTATTAAGCTACAAAGAAAACTTATAATTACCTCTCACTCTCCTCAATCTACCTTTCCGCATCAAATACTCCCCTTCAAGTTTGTCATTAGAGTTAGGATCCCAAATGTGATCTACATGGATAGTTGTTGCAAACTTTGGAAGATATTCAGTAATGTACACCATGGTCTAGTATATCATACATCCCTCTATCATAGAACCCTCAAGACGTGCTCTTTGTCAAACCAATCCCTTCATAAATTTCAAGTGCCTCTCAACCATCCACATTGATCTAGCTTGTATAGGTCCACACAATTCAGTCTCCTCAACTTGATGTATGAGGTAGTGTTCTTGAGCATTGAAAAAGGTTGGAGGTAAACAATTTTGCATTTCACACATAAGTTGTGAAATTTTTCTCTTCCAATATTTTATAAATTTTTTGTCAATTTATTTTGATGATAACCACCTAAAAGAGATTCAACACGCAAAAACACATAAATGAGATTTCAAATAAAATTATACAATAGATTTCAAATAAAAAGCTACAAATCTACAAAACAACACTTCTAACCTCATGTATTTTCCAAGATCATATATAACTTGTTTAATACTATTGTCAAACTATTATGGAAGGGATAGAGGTAAGATGAACTACAATCATTAAAAATGATCATTTCAATATATTATTAAATAATACAATAGGTAGTACATTCAATCTTACAAATATATTGTAGATAGAGAACATGACTTACCTTGACGAAGGTATGTCAATCATATGTTTTCAACCCTAGCCCAAAATCACCTTTCTTTAATAGAAGAGTGCTTATATTTGCAGCAAATCCTGTTTGAAATTTTGTTTTTTTTTATGACTTCTTTTAATGCATCATTTTGTTGCTCCGTTAATAATCAAGGAAGGGCACTTGTATTTATGAGGTCTCCATTTCTATTTGATTCAATGAAAGCTTTTAGTGCATGATTGGATTCATGAATGTAAGTACAAATTTTGGCAATTTGTTCTCTATCACACCTTCCATCCAACATTTTCCTTAATGTCTGTGTTACATTCTTTCCAATATGCATAGCATCAAACAAATGTGCAATTGGGAGATCCTTGTAGTACGATAACCTACTAAATTGAGTAGGGTAACTTTTCATTCCTCTAGGAAGTTGGTCATTGATGTCTTGACAACCTTCACAAGTATCAATTACAACATTAGTAAATATGAGACAATATCAAAATACAAATTTTAAACTTTGAATGACAAATTGGACATTACCTCGACGATTTAGTCGATCATATTCCAACTTCCATAAATGAGGTGTCATTCTTCGTGGCCTTGATGATGTCTCTTCTTTCCCATTGAAAAGATGTTTTTCAATAATTTGATACCTATAATTATTATGGAGAAAGTTTCTAAACTCATCAAACACCTGCTTTCCTAAAGTTGTCGAATGACGAGATTTCATCTTTGGACCACAAACTAGACATGCAAATTTCCCCTTTGTCTGAAGACCTAAAAGATCATGTATAAGTGGATCATGTACAATTAGCATGTGCAACTGAAACATTTGATAGTAATGTGTAAGCACTATAACAAACCAAAAATATGTGATATTAACAATATAACATACCACAATAATGAGTTAGCCCAAGGGCATCATGTATTGTCCATACAAGCATTGCATGGAATTGAAATTGTCAATGTCCTATCGGTCTAGAGATGTCATACATAGTGATGCCATTCCATAACTTCAACAACTCATCAATTAGGGGCTCAATATACACGTTCATATCTTTAACTTGGTATTTACCTAGCAATTGAATGAACATAAACATTACATAATTATTATTACCATTTTTAGGCACTATTTATAAATTAATTTAGATAAATATAAAATAAAAAAATACTTGGCACAATCATTGACAACATTATGTGCTCCCTCTTTATGGACATCCAAGGAGGAATGTTATTGTTAATAAAAAAAATAGGCCACACTGAGTAAACAGATCTCATATCTCCATATGGATTGACACTGTCCACTGCCAATGAAAGCTTCAAATTATGAGGTTCTTCTCTAAAGTGTGACCATGTTTCTTCTATCTCTTTAAATGAAAAACCATCAAGAGGCATTCACATAATGTCATCATGAATTCTATTGCGTGCATGGTAATCCATAAATTATGCCAAGCTAGCATACCTGAATAACCGTTGAAGACATGGAATAATGGGAATGTATCGAAGAACCTTGTGAGGTACTTGTTTTGTTATTTGATCTGATCGATATCTATTAATATGACAATCAGGGCATTCTATTGCAAATTCATGTTATTTATAATATATAATGTGATCATTGGGACATGCATTTATTGTCTGATACTTCATTCCAATCTGATTCATAATGTTAGATAATTCTCGATACAAACGAGGTTAAATATTTGATGGTGGTAAGAAAAACTCACTAATCAACCTACAACAACAAATATGCATTGTTAATATAATGAATAGTAATTGTATGCTGACATTGAAAATGACAAAAAATGACATACATTAGCATACATGACATTGCTACATTGGATATACCATTCATAACCTTTAAGTTCACCAACAACACTATAGCCAAGATTAGAGTTGTTTCGGAGCCTTCGTATAAGGGCTTGTGTGCCTTCTCAAGTAAAGGTATATCAAGACCATCTTCATCATCATTATCAAATTTTCTAGTACCATCATTGTGAGTCTCTTCATCACCTGCCCCAATACCATCTTCTTCAATCATGTCCTCTGGCACATTATCATCTTCTTCCATGAGAGTGTTATCCTCAGCTTAGATATTCACACCTCCATGTTCCTCTAGTAGGAAATCCACATTTAGCAATGGACAAAAATTAGGGGCTCCTTCAACATGACCATGTTGCCTACAATGACTTTGGCCTGTTGTGATTAGAATTCTTTGAGTCTTTAAGCCTTTACACTTTTTTTAAGGACAATAACATTTATTAGGTTTTCTTCAGAACTATGCCCACAATGCAGCCATTGTTTCATTATTTTGTTCAGCATTCATATTGTTAGACATGGTCTTTCTTCACAGGAAAATATGTCTGCAAATAAATTGGATATGTCATGATTAATGTTTATATCTCCACATATGATTTTTGTTGGTTAATGTTTTCAAATGTAACTAAAATGATCTTATAATTTCTAGAAGGCCTAGATGTTTGCAAAATGTGGATTTATAAACAATGTATGTTAATTATTTGCAATATGCCTCAAAGAGATGTCACAAGGTGAAAGTTACTTAGGTGCTAATAGCAGCATGCCTTGACTAATCCTGATAGAAATGAGTAATGTGATTAATGCATAAACTAATAAAGATGACTAAAAGATCAAAACATATTAGTGCTTCTTCTTCCTTGTATTGTGTAGGTTAACCCTCAGCTTTATGCATTCAGGTGGATTACTCTTCTTTTCACACAACAGTTTAGATTCCCTGATGTTCAAAGGATTTGGGACTCACTTCTAAGAAATCCATATGGGCCTATGGTATGTTTCTATCTTCCATCTAAAAGAGAGAATCTTCTATTAATTATTTACACAAAGTTTCAATTAGAGTTTTACAAAAGCTATAAGCTATCAAATACCCAAAAAACTAAATAAATATAATATGTGCTCTATTAATTTTCTTGATAATGAAATAAAAGATACTGGCATATTAGAGAGCTTGAGTCAATGCTTCTGAGGTATATCACATTTTTGCATAAAACTTTAGGCTATCTGGTGACTGGGCATTTCCTACTCTGTTACTGCAGGACATATTACTCTGCATATGATGTGCTATGCTAATGTGCGTAAGAAGCCACTTGTTGGCTAGTGATTTTACATCAAATCTGAAGTTGCTTCAACATTATCCATTGATTGACATCAACCATCTCTTACGTGTGGCAGATGAATGAAAAAAAAATCTTAGAAGTTTTACACTATTGATATTTGATCATTCAAAATGTAGCAAAAATTACTTGTCAATTTCAAATAGGTCCAAGATTCTTTTTATAGAGAGAATAGCCCAATCCAGAATAAAAATATGATCTAATAGAGAAATCATATGATTGTTTAATGAATAAACTTTTTTTTTTTTTACCAAATGGCAAAGAAATTTCTTTTCTCGAGTCTCATCACTGAAAAGGATCATAGGCCAGGCATTTTACTCATCAAGGTTCAATTATCTAGTTTCCATATAGCATGATGCTTAGAAAATAAATTGATGTGATTTTATGAAGATAAATCTAGTCAAATTGCATTGATTGAATACTTAAGGCATGCAATAGTCATTATTATATATGAAATTTATCAAAAATTAGGTCATAAAAGAAGGCAATCTATGTAAGATATTTTAGTAGTACTTTTAGTTTTTAACTAATCTAAGAGGCTTAGATGTATCTTCCTTCAATTTTTGGCTTCTCCTTTGACCCTTATTGGGTTGTTTTAACAATTAATATATTACACATAGAATGCCAAAATATTACCAAGACCTCTCTACAAATTTGTTTCGGCTTGAGACCTCACATGTTTGAAAATTCCATAAACTAAGGAATGAAGCACATTGTGAATCTTGAATAGAAGAAAATTATATGGGTATATGAAACTTCAATAGAACAAAATGTAGCTTTGTTTCCACCATACTAATTCATGTAAAGCCAGAATACTGATGTTTTAGTAGTTGAAAGTTATGCAACTATCTAGAATCCAAATATGTTATGTGCAACATCATTTTGCAGACTTGCAATGAGGATCAACAACACAACACAAATTTTCCTTTGCAGAATTTATTAATGAAAACAACACAATTTTTCCTGTCTAAATTAGCATCCTTTCCTAAATTTGGATATCCTGTAATTTTTTGTGAAGACAGAGTTAGTGCCCTTATAGAAACCAATGTGAGTTGCCATCATGTAGCTCACTTTGTCTAGAATAAAAGACAAAGCATTTATGTTGCATCCAATTTGTGCTCGACTACTAAAGTACACCTCTACCATGGATATACAGTACAATGAGAATGAGAGAAATCCTATTACCTATTACTTTAAAATAAAACCAATTGAGGAGGCAAGGGTGCATGAGTTGTCAAAACTTCATGTGCTTCTCAAATAGTTTTTGTGGATAACAAGAAAAGTCTTCACATATCCTCATACATTTTAGTATTGAAACATAATCAATATTTAGTTGATAGGGAATGTTTAGTAAAATGAAGTAGAGAAAAAGAAACACAGCTGTAGTAGCACCCTTCTACCAAGAAAACACACCTAGTATACAATAATGGATAAGATCAAGACAACAATAATACTTGTCCTTCTGTTGATACGCCTTTTGAAGGTTGAATAAGGTTCTTGATTTTGCTAACCCACTCTGTTTTATCTGCTATACTTTCTTCTTTCAGTACAATTGCACTATGTGCTGGAATAGAAAGCCATGAAACAAAGATTAGCAACCATTTGAGCATAGAAGTTGCCAATTTAATATATAAATATGTGCACTTGCAGTTTGAAACTTGAACCCCAAAAAGACACACACCTTTTAGTACTATTTTGTATGAAACCTTGTTGTTGATTTTGAATGTAAGACTTATAGCTATAGCATCAGGACCATTTGCCTTTTTTGAGTTTTTAGAACTTGATTTAGCTAGAGCTGGAGAATCAAAAGTACCATCATTTGATACCTACTCAATAATACATTCTTGTAACATGAAACATTCATTCAGTAAAAATTATCAGAAAGCTTAGCAAAGACATTAAACCATTAAAAAAATTTGTGGTGCATGCTAGATAATCAAGAAAACCAAATACTTCATACAAAATTACACAATGGATAAATAGATAGAAATAGTCAATCTCATTTTTCTATTACTTGATTTAGAAGTTTAAAAGTTCCAATTACAAAACAATTTTTGTATCCTTTGGGGAACTTTTGAAAAAGACCAAAAGCCTTTACAATCACAAGAGATCAACTTATAGTATACTTAAATGTTAGTAAAGATCTGCATTGTAAATTTTCCTAGAAGTGATTGGTACTCTCAAATTTGCATTCAAATCAATAGTCATGAACTATTTCAATGTACATCAGGAAAAAATCAATTACATATAGGAACAAAGTAGTACAGTTGTACTTATTAATCATGCACAATATAATCAGAGTGCACTTGTAACCAATAGATCTCAACTAAAAATATACACTTCCATGATCTGATCAAAGTACTTTCCAAATCCAGTTCTTCCCTTCATTGCATAACCATTAAAACTTATTTACAGGTAACTATAACTAGTGATTAGCCATAATTTGAGTATGCTTTCAATGATGGAAATTACCAACCACCATTAGAATGCAATCAAAACTAATTTGGTAAAGGGAGAATAATGCAAATTAATACATCAATTATAACACACACAAAGTAGTTAAAACATATTTTGACTTTCAAAAGTAGATTGGGAGCTTTTTAGACACATTTCATATCACTTATTCTACTCTTTCAATTCCCAATATAGAAAGCAACTGAATGCATAGAATATTTTGGACTCTAGATTGGTAGCACATTCAGAAATGGACAAATTTGAAACAAAATTTTTGACTATCAAACAAAGTAACAATAAAAGATTCATCAACAACTTATACCTCCAAATTAATGACTCCTCTAAAATGCCTTTCTTCTGGTTTTCTGGTGCAACCAAGTTGTGAGAACATTAAACCCAATTCATTAAGATGTATAACTTCAATTGAACAAATTACAATTCTATTGTACACATCAAATGCAACAAACCTTTCCAGATTTCTCATTCAAAACAAACCACTGCTGACTCTAACCATTTGTTTTTGTACTTTTCTTTAGCAAATACCCTAACATCATCAATCAATCTTATTTAAAACCTCATATAAAATTTAAGAGTAGATTACTGCAATGATGGGAAATTTCTTTTGATTCATACAGTTGTACATAAATTTATACTTATATAAAGAATCAAATAAACAAGCCCCAGCATACCAAAACTACATTAATAAAAGTAATTTTCACAAAACACATAAAAATATCAGAATTTTGATGCTTTATAATGTTTCTAGACTACTTATAATCCAATGCATCTCTCATTTTCATCAGAAATGCAGAACCAAAATTCAAAAAACTAGAATATTTTGAAAGCAAGCTTTACTCTGATTTGGTTTTCAATCAACTATTTCCTTGTAATTCAACTTTTTTTTTGGTTGCATATCTAATCAAAGGTTAAGTTAGAAAATTTATGTCAAACCCTAGAGTGCAGAATCTACATACCATATGCTGAAGTTTAACATAAATGAATAGACAAATCTTACATTGTGGCTATCAATGACCAAGAAATAAATTTGAAATAACAAGGAGCAGTTGGATATGGATTCTTCAAAAATGAGTAAACAAAGTTTTTAGCTAGGCATTGGCCTACAATGTGAGTTATTAGCACATGTCTCACACATGTCTCAGTTTGAATGCACGAGCTAGTGCATTGCTCTATTAAGAATTAGTGAGAATGAAACCTAATAAGTAATAATGTTGTGCATATGAATATGACTTATCAACCAAAAGAAAAATGTTATTAATGACTATATTCATCATAAGGATAAGCACTAAAAGAGACGACAGAGTCCTCAAGGTAGAAAAAGTATATTAATTCTAAATCAATTGAACATATTAGAAACATTGGACCTTTTAAATGCTATTTAGAGTACACATGGATTGCAAAGCTGGAATTGACCTAAAATTATAGTTGCCCACTTTCTAGAAGCATCTCTTTGTGATCAGCTTTTGGGATTTGGCATCACAAAAAAAGATAATAAATAAACTATTTTGTGTCATCCTAGTGTATGAAAAAAAGAGTCCAAATTTTCCTTCTCATATTCTATTCAACCAATTAGTTAAGAATTATGGGATGGAAAGGAGGAGACATCATCAACATAAAATAATAGGGTGCAATTACATAGTTCAATTCACTTATGTTTAATAGAAACAAACATATGGGAATTAGGGCATACAACAAAATCTACTAGCAAGGGTCCCTTACCACTATTCCATTCTTCCACAATAATGACCAATTGAGAGCACTCCTTTTTGATGAACTCGGCTCCCTCTAAGAGTACTAAGGTCCCCTCAAAAACTTGTTTGAATGTCCTAACTGTTGACACAACAATATATACTCTAAGAATATATCTTTTCCAATTCCTAATAAATGATTCCACTCTTGTAGTCTTCCCTACCTCACCCACCATGATAGTTTGAAAAGTGATCTACAAGTTGCAATACATATAAAGTTTGAGTTCTATAATGATCAATTGTTTCCTCGAATACGTAGATTGACACAAAAGATTAGTTTTCCAACAAAATACACAGTAATAAAGATCCCAACAAGTGTATGCTAATGGCACATTCTTAGTAATGGAAAAAAAAAATGAAAGACATGTCTTTTGCATGCCTCCTTTGGCTGGGCTTGTTTTTCTATCTTGCTTGGACATCCGAGCAATTAAGCATACAAATTTTTATTTTGGTGTCCTTTGCACAATATGAATAGAGGGACAATGTGCTAGCTTCTCCTCCATAAGTCCACTGCTCCTATATTTGGAATGATGTCCACTAATCGGTGATGACCTTGACCCTTGACAAAGACAATTTTGCTGATGTTATCACTTGAACTCCTCTTTGAAAAATACTCTTAGAATATATTTAGAGCACTCCCTTACCTCCATACTATCAGAAACCAATCCCTAGGCCTCCAGATCATTGTCTTCCTCACCTCTATGAGATTGATAATCCCTTTCCACCTTTTCCATTATAGCTTATCTTCCTCAACAGCTTGAGCCACTATAGTCCAATTAACTTAGATTTTATTTCACCTGATCTTGTCAAGATCCAAGATATTTTTATCCTTCCAATGACCTGAGAAATTAATCGTATTTGGGTATCATAAAGAACTCAAATGTTTGTGACTTTCAAATGAATAGTAGACCTAAATTTTTCATGAACAAACATCAATAAGTGTTGATACACATTTTCCTCCATTATTAATGAGAAAAAAATAAGTTTTTTGATATTATTATGTACAAAATGATATTTCTTCTTGGACCTTCAGAAGCATTGTTCAAATTTGTCTTTGTATTGTTTACCGGTAAATTATAAAAACACCCTTCACAAGCTGTACCTAACTTTGTATCAATTTTTTCAAACCTTAAACCATTTTTGTCTTAAACATCAAGGGTAGACTCCAATGAAATGCATCAACAAGTCTTAAGCACTCAAACTCATTTATGTTTCCATGTTTTGTAGTTAGATCATTTTTTACTTGTACTTGTATTACTTGCATTAAGATTGCTTATTGCTATTGCAGAAACTCATCTCGTTGTTCCCTGCTATCCTCATCTCGAAAACTAGGGGGGAACATAGAAAAAAATCTATGTTCTCTTTGATAATATATTATGATTGTCAATAAATTGCATGAGGAATAAATCTCACAAGCTAGCAAGATCCAAATCTGATACCATCTATAATGTTTCCTTTAAATTTTCCTTATTTTTGCTCAAATATCAAAAAATATGATTCACAGTTATAGCAACACAATTAATTATAGACATAGTATCAACTTCAGGAATTGTAGGTTTACCAACATAATTTAATTTGAATATAATATTCAAAATATATTTTAGAAAAGATATGACTTATCCATTGTATCTATTGTTAACTATCTCAAATCTGCAATGATCTTTCTTGACTAAAATGCCCTCAATTTGTCTTTATATCTGTCCAAACCAAGGGGGTTGTCTACTAACTTGGCAATGGAAACTAGGAGGATTTTTTCCTTGAGGGGTGTTGTTTGCAGGTTACTGAACCACAGTCCATGCTGGAAAAGGAATAATAATTTAATATAAATGATATTATCAATTGATGTCTTCTTCCCCTCACTCGAACACTAGTATATAGGATCTTCCACCAATACTTACATCTATCCTGATATCCTCTAGAAATAAATAGTTAATGATGATTTCATTACATTATTTAGTCCAAACACTGTCTTTTACTTTGGCGATTTCTTTCCACTCTCTGTCTCCTATTCTTGATTTTATTTGTCATTGCTGATATGATTTCGGCTTATTTAGGACTTCTAATTCTTTGGCAGATATTGGAAAAAGGTGGTGATTTAGAAAGTAAATCCTCCTTGTCCTATGGCAGCTACTCTTTGTTGCATCCCTTGTCCAAATCATTTTTAAATAAAATAATATTTATTTATTTACCGAAGCATATTCAAATAAATTAATAGTTGGAGGGTATAATTATAGTTTAATTTTGAGGTGAAGGCATTACATCCCTAACAAGCCAGGCAAAGAGAAACAGTCAATACAGAATTAGAGCCCACCCACTTACCACCTTCTCCTAGCAAATATTAAGGACTAGATTGGCAAAAAATAAAAAGGAGCAAAGTGGGGGAGGTGGGCAGTTGATAGAGTCTATCACAATAGGGGATTGAGGGAAAGTGCAAAAGAAAGATGAAATGGCGATAGTATGGAAGGAGATATGGCATATTCATAGAGCTAGGCTAATGTGAGATGCATAGCTAAAGCACCCCATCCAATAGCAAGAACCAAAGGGGGTGGATGCCTGGATGAATCCGTCTGGATGGAAGGTTGTGGGGCTCCAACTATCTCTAGCTCATCTCCCACCTCCATCCAATGGTTGAAACTAGTGAGCATGAAAACAAGTCAATGCCAGCTATCTATAGAGAAGCCTGCACCAAAACTCCCCTATGCCCCCCTTTCTATAGTTCCTATTGAGCCCTATTCACCCTATTAGAAAAGGGCAAAGAGAAACAAGACGTCAACTGCCAATCAAAAATCACTTCTAAGTTAGGTTAGGCTATCAAAGCTTGAGTTCTATTTTGACCAGTTAGATTGTTTGAAACTTTGAAGGCTCAAACAGAAATGGGAACCAAGAAACATAATAAAAATGGGCTTAAACTAAGGAATGGCAGTTTCATGGTGTTACAAAAACCATTTTGGAGTTTTTACAATTATACATCCAAGTGAAAATAAACAACAAACAATGCTCATACAAGAAAACCTTAATTGCGACATCCTTTCAATTTTGACCCAAGACTTCCACCAGTTGCAATATAAAAATATATAATATGCAACAACATATATGTATTTGAAGACTAGTCTAAGTGAAAGAATAGCTTGGGGTTGTAGGTTAAAGGGTGCTTCAACCAAGACATGTGACAACACATCAATAAGTTTAACTAGCGAATACAGTAATGAACTTCAGTGGTCATTTATTTCTTTACTAATTTATGCCCATTATGGATAGCCACTTATCACAAGTCAAAAATAATGGAATGCAATTTTGAACCAAATAACTGTTGATTGTTAACAAAAACAAAATAATCAACCAAACATATGAAAACATAAAAAATGTGTGAGGTAAATACCAATTTGAGTGTAGAAAGTGCTAGATTCAAAGCCGAATGTGAGAGATGGAGTCCAGTGTTCTAGATGAGGAGCTAGTGGCAGGAAAGTAAGCAACACTGGCATGGGCGGACCCAAGGTTCTATAGCTCCAGCTACTTTGCATGCTCAACAATGAAATTGAAAACAATTTTTCATTGTAAAGTTAAGCCTGTGTTGGTCGAAATTTTGACCAACACAGGCTTAGATTTTAAAAACAAGAAATTTTTCCTTCTACAATGTGACCAAGGTAAACATTTTTAATTGATGGTCAAAATTTTTGGTCAAAAAATGACCTCAAATGTACTAGTATTTAAACCATACTAAGCCACTATACAAGCATAAATCAATACAAAGTCACATTCAACAAACATTATTAGTAATAAGTATTAACTCTTGGGAAGGTAAAAGCTAATTTACATAATATAGCTTCTATTTAAAAAAAAGATAGGAGCACATTTAATGATCCCTAGAGAGGTGTAATAGAAAAGGATTAGGTTTAACTAGCTCGCTTAAGTTATGCACAATTCAAGAGGCAGTTACTATAATGACCCCATCAAAACAAGGTTTGATAATAAATTAATAATTGTGTAATATAACGAAGAATTATAAAATTAATAATAAGAATACATTTAAATAAAAATAAAATTACAAGTCCATAACATTAATATAACATCATCTATTAGGAATGCATTTTTTTCGCTTTTGGGATTTAAAATCATCATCTATGTATGGTGCCTGTCAATAAAATCTTTCAGCTCTTCCTATACTACACCCTTTCTTTGTTTTTTTGTGTGTGCATGTTCACATTAGGCACTTTCTTTGACAATTTGTGTGCACAATCATGGGGGAACCATTTATTGTCATGCACCCACCAAAATTCCATACATTCCAGTAGGTGAAAACCATTTGCCTTGCGATTGAAGTTTAAATAGCACCCATATCATAAAAGCCAATGTTGTTAATAATATGATAAAACTAGCACTAACAATATTCAGGAGGTGGTGCTAGCAAAATAATTAAATTTAAATTTCCAAGGGTAGGGATGGATGTGAACCTTTCACCAATTAGTATAAAAGAGAAATCAAGTCATTAAGAATAGGAGCATCTATTCAGAATGAATATTATGTGACTTTGCACATAATTGTTAAAGCCAAAGTGAACAAAACCCCTCCAAGGATATTCAGAGACTTAAAGATGAACAACCTTCCTCCTATCAAATTATTGGACAAAAACCTATAAATTTTCTAGGCATCAAGGAAAAACATTCAAGTATAAATAATTGCAAATAGAGAAGACGATAATAGTAGAAAATCAAGATAAGTCTATTTTCAGAATTGTGTCTAAGTGAGAAAACTGAATAATATAGAAAAATTCACAACTTTATTATGATATATTTATAAATAAAAATACCAAGTATCATTTTTGAGTTATAATCCAAGAGATGCATATTAAAAAAAGAATTGAGTTGTTTCATATCCAAATCTTGACAATATCATGGACGGCTTTTGAAAATATTTCAAAGCTTAGTGGCCATGCTCTAAGCATTGTCAAGAAATTCAACCCCATTAGTTGCACATGTGAAACAAAGAGTTGAAGTTCAAGGTTAATTACCTTGCACCCATCCTATAGGTGCTCCAACAATCAGAAAAGGAGATCTATGCTACCCAACTTCAATATGACTTCTACCTCCATGGATTCAAAATTCAAACTCATTTTTTGGGAGAATTTATTGCTTATTGAGATATTATTATAAATGAGCAGCCCTATGCTCATTTGTTATGGCGAATCCATTTCATGTAAATGAGTTATTGAGTCTCATATATATAACACTTTTTGACTCATTAATCAACAAAGGAACCTAAGTGTATGTGTCTTGCATTGTAGATGGTTGTTCTCAAAAGTATAACTATTAATTGTGTCTATGAATGTCTAATGTGTATGTGTTTTATCATTGTTACTTTTGTGGACTAGTGATCCATGATTCATAAAGCTCTATTTCAGTTATAAGAGGATATATGTTGAGCATGAGACTCTTTGTTTCTATTATTTCCTCTATTGCTTTTTTCCTCCTTTCATTTACAATAAGGCTTATGCTGGAACAGGTGAATAACTAGCCTTGTAATCATGGATATTGACTCACAAACCTATCATACATTTGTGTGGCTTCCCATGATTGGTAGTTAAGTAGGATGGACTTATTCTAAACAAATATTTAGACCAACAAGTCAACCCTTGATCCATTGGGAATGACTGCATTGATCTTGGTTTACCACATATAATCTCAAAATCCAGAATATCAAAATATAATTTAATGACACAACCACTGCATGGTTGTCAAAATCTTGTATATGATGACACACAAAATAAGCCACTCCTTTTTCTGTCATCAAACCTATGTTAGTGAAATGGTTTCTCTGACAAAAATACACTGGTAGATGTTATTTCCATTTTACATTTATCTCCCATCAAAAGAAAGTTTGTGAAAATGATTGTTCAATATCTTCTAACACATGGCCTAGAAAAATATGCAAGAAGAAAATGATGTCAGTTTGTAGTCTTGTTTCATTTGAATGAGAGAAGTTGTTGCTTCTAGCATGTATCTTGCATTGACACCAAGCAGTGGCAGGTCCCTGAGACACCAGCACATAATTAGTCCCACATTAGTGGCATTTCCTACTAAGAAATTATGTTCTAGTTGTTGTGTGATCAGTGTTAATTTTTGAAGGAAGATGATCCAACCATAACAGTGGGAACTCATCTGTAGATTACTAGTTTACAATAAATTTTTGTGCACAGTTGACATTATATAAGAAGTAAAATACTCATCCAATTTTTGTGAGATATGAAAAATATGAAATACAAATAATTTTATATCAATAAATTACAAGGGCAAACAAATATAGAAACTCTCATCGCTTGTAATCAAGCAGAGTCCTTCAAATCTTTAGACATAATCTTCCCTCAATTGTTTTGTTGATTAGGAATGCATCTAGATGTAACTATGTGAGAGTAATATATATTGATAGTTTGGTCATACTATATGATGTAAACTACACAAACACTTGCCCAAACACATTCACAATTTCTCTAGATTTGACATTATTTTGTGTCAACAGGTGGAAATTTCTTTTCAATAAATAAAAACACAAAAATGTAGATGAAACATGCATGAAACATTACCATTTAGAAGTACTAACTAAAAGAAGTAGATTCAACTAATAGAATTAGATTAGTAGTCTAGTTTAGGCAGGAGATGTTTTCCATTTCCTCTGCCTGGCAGGACAAAGATGCCTCAAATCATTGATGACAAACATGCAGTGTTTAGATGGCTGTTTGTAGATGATAATAGAATGCATTGAAAGAATTTGTACATGTTGCCTTATCTATTGAAAAGAGAATGTGCATGTCTACTTCAGGAGGCCAATTTAGACCATTTACTTCAAAGCATTATTTATACACAACTAACTATTTTTGCTCTTGTTGATTTCATGCACAATTGAATATTTTTTAACTTTGTAGACTATAGAACTTTTAACCAAAAAAAAAATGATTTTTCAATTTAAGGCTATAAACTAGTTTACATCAATGTTGCTTGCTTATAATGCATATTTCAGTCAAAGCATGTGCACCAGACTTTCATTCAAAACTTTAAATCACTTGATATGTAGATCTCGATTGTAATTCATTGTATCCTAATTACAATCATTTTGGCTGCTGCATAGGTCCATGTAGAAGTAGATGTTTTTTCTTGTTTTGTAGAGTTGTTGAGTAATTTTTTGGACCATTTTTCCTAGAAACTAGACAATACTACTGTAGGCATCCATTCTACAAAGGTATGAATGACTGAACTTTTGAAGATACATGATGAAGAGTTGTGGTGCCATCTTTATGCTACAACCAAGGTATGGATCTAACAAATCAGAAGAAAACTAAGCAAAATTTAACTAGTTAACATGAAAGTAGGCCTTAATGTGCTCAAAAGTATACAAATGTAAGGTGCAGATACAAGTTTAAAAGCAATATGAGGGGCTTTCAAACAACAATTATATGATAGAAGAAAGTTATGTAGTAACTAGGATAGCTAAAAATTCAACAAACATTTTTGCCTAAATAGAGAGGTCAAATAGATTCAAAATAGCAGAGTGTGATTTGTCACAAAAACTAATCTTCTACTTGATTTTTACCATTACAACACAATATTTTTTTGTCATAGGAAAACGAGTCTTATTTTGATTCACATTACATTTTTGTGTTGTTTTCATTGTATTTGTTCTTTAAATTTTATTTCTAGAGACTGTCCATAATTGTTCGAAATCACCATAGACTAGGACTTGTACAGATCTACATCCTTCATTTCTTACTAGTCATATGAGAGAGGCTAAAGGTGGGGTGTTATCCTGGTGGGTAGTAAGAAACCTCTGATAACTCACAAGTGAATGAGAGCTCTATTGACAATCATAGAATTTTTAATGTTGTACAATAATTTGTCTTTGGATGCAAGTTAATGTGTCTTGAAGAGTGATCTTTTATCCCATGGCAGAAACCTAACCTTTCATCTATTTTAGGATATCCTTTAGATGGGAAATCATTATATGTTTATCAAATACTACTTTATGGAAAAGGTATAATGGAGCATGCTTCTTCTTTCTTGTATTGTGTAGGTTAACCATCAATTTTATGCGTTCAGGTGGATAAATTTTTTTAATCAAATGTCAATCTATAAATCAAAACTTCAACTCGCCTTCGTAATGCTAGGAAGGAGACTCTTCAATGTTTCCATGTGTGAATTAATCCTTTCACACCACCTTCTTTCAGCTCAAATATGACTCTTTGATGCTGCAAGAGCTTTTTCTTCTAAAATCTCTTTCAATGTCAACTTTGAAGCATTCACGAGCTCTCCTCTGCTACAATCAAGCACCAAATAACCCAAGCTGTCAAACCCTATTGGTGCTGAAGCTATAAAACCCTTTTAGTGCATACTCCTGGCCACAAAATGTAGTGTAGGAAATGATTAAGTGTTCAAGCTATCTTCCAGTCATGTAACAATGAAATTAAGGGGACAAACAATGCTTTTTCTTATTTTGACATAGTGTAAGCCCTTGTTGGTCAAAATTTTGATCAACACGGGCTTGTATTTAAAAAAAAGATGTTGCCCTACACATTTCGACCAATTTGACTCCATTTTATTAGATGGTCAAAAATTTTGGTCTAAACATGGGGTCAAATATGTGTGTGTGTGTGTGTGTGTGTGTGTGTGTGTGTGTGTGTGTGTGTGTGTGTGTGTGTGTGTGTGTGTGTGTGTGTGTGTGTGTGTGTGTGTGTGTGTGTGTGTGTGTGTGTGTGTGTGTGTGTGTGTGTGTGTGTGTGCGCGCATGTGTGTGTGTGCGTGCATGCATGTGTGTGTGTGTGTACGTATGTGTAGATGTATGTATGTATGTATGTATGTATGTATATGTATGTATGTATCTCTGTGTGTGTGTGTGTATAAATGTGTTGTACATGTATGTTTATATCATATGTTAATTTAATATATGTTAAATAACATATGTCATTAAACATATCTATGCATTTTATAAAAGGAGGTTGCGAGAGGGCCCTCAACCCAAAGTTTAGAATTAATCAAGGCATAGGCCACAGCCATTGTAGTCGAACAACTAGCCAAAAACCTAGAACCAACACACATATCACTCACACAAAAAGAAAAAAAACCAAAAAAAACAAGACTAAGACTACCAAAGCAACCAATCACAAGAGTAAAAAATAAACTAATTGATGATTGTTATTTTATTAACATATGTTGTTAATCTCTTATGTTACTAATTACAAATCTATAATAATTATAATTTGTTATTACTATAGATGTTTAATAATATAATATAAATTAAATTAAATATGTTATACATGTTTAATAACATATGTTTTTTATTAAGAAAAATAGGTTTTAATAGGGCCCTAAAACCCATACAAAAAATAGTTTAGACAAAAAGAGTACGCTTAAAGTAACAATATAAACTAAAAGAAAACATTTGAAACTTATCCCCACATAAAAAGATAGGAACTAGAAAAAAGCCAGGGAGACAAGACAAAGAACCAGGCAATCCTAGAAAAGCTAGGGCATTCAAGAGATCTCTCTTAGCATTTTTGCTACATTGATTTTGAGCACTGATAGTATACTCATTGCCTTCTTCATGTCTAAGTGATCCTAATTAGGATCCAGGGTCTCTTTCTTCCTCATGCTAGATCTAGTGTGCTTCCTCAAGCTATCATTAGGGGTCTTTTCCTTAGTGTTGTGGGGAGTCAGGTCCTCTTCCTTGCTAGTTCTTTTCTCCTCCATTTTATTGATGAGAATCTTGATATTCTCATTGGCTTCTTTAAGAATATTGTAGCTTTGTTATACAATAATTTGTATACAACTCTCCATCATTTAAACTATACACTTGACCTCCTCCACTCTATCATCCTTGTTCTTTTCTTCCTCTGGTATCTTATTCTTTAGGCTATAGTTCTCCCCTTCAAGGCTACTCACCCTATACTTAAGGTCTTGCATTTCATGAAAAAACCATTTGATAGTGCGGAAGCTATCAACAACATTGTTCTTAGCATTGTTGATGACGTCCATATCTGGGTACTCCTTCGTTGTATTTTTAAAAATGATGAGGGCTAGGTCAATTAATTCATCCATTTTTATTTTACCTTCATGATCCTCTTTGACCAAAGTTCTTATTAATTCTCTATTAATTCCCATTTTAGTAGAAGATGTGTCAAATTTTTGCCACACCACATCTTTGTCCCTGCTCATGATCGAGCATCAGTATCTGCTTGTTCCATGTTCCTCAAAGCCATTCTCATGGTCATCCCTCTTACCCTAATTTAGATCTTCTTCCACCTCTTCCACCACAATCCCTTGCTTTTCCTTCTTGACCTCAAAATGTTTTCCTTTTTGGCCCCTACATATATTTACAGGGTCCTCTTTACTTTTCAAAATTTTGATGGTGATGGTTTTCTTGCCCTTTTTATTCTTTAAACTCTCCCCTTCCCTTATCTCCTCCTTGCCTTTAGCATTATCCTCCTCTATGTCCATGCCTTCAGCCCTTTTGTTATAGTCCTTGTCAGAGGAAGATTCAAGGTCCTACATGGGATGAGGGATATTTTTCCTTTTACTTTCCAATTAGATGGTATTTTTCCCAAAGCCACTCTATGAAGAATTATCCTTCTCTACATCAGTATGCATATCAAGGCTATCTTCAGTTTCCAAAGGCATATAGTTTTCTTCTGACTTTTTAGAGTCCCCTCTACTCGTCTTGCCCTCCTTCCTAAACTTAATATGTTTCTCCATTTTCCTAGCTTTAAAGAACTCATAAATTAAAAGTAACAGTCCCTCATGGAGTGTTGGATTCCTAGTATGCTTCTCTTAATATTCATTGATGTTTTCATTCATAGAAGAGTAAAGATATAAATTGATAGAGATTTTGGGCCCATACTTGAACTGAGTGAGAATCATGAAGTGGTGAGTACATAGACAATCAAATCTTGTGTCCAAGGTGATGTATTTTATAATAGCCCATAAAAAAAACCTCCATAGTAGCTCAATGGAGCTCGGGAGATAATGGGTTCCTCCCTTCACCAGTGTTTTCTTCTGCTCTTGCCCCTTTGTAAATTCCACCACCACTTGCCCCAACATTTCCTAGCTCTATAGAATTTCTTACCCAAGATGGGAATGCTAGTGACCACATAAATGACATCCTCAATCACCGTGAACTTTAACCCATCAATTTTGACAATTCCCTCATTCTAGATCTTAACCATAGACTTGGTAATCGAGGTTTTCCAACCATGGAGCTGATCAATGAAGTTTGTTATTTCAACTCTTCTTAGAATTTCCCAAACCTTGGACCTTTTACACCATTTCGGGGTTTCATCTTCTAGTTCCCTCCTATGCCTTTCCCTGACCATGCTGTTGTCCTTAATGCAAGCTAAAAAACTAGTTTCAAATCCCTTCAAGTCTAGAGAAAAAGAGACTCTTCTCATTTTCTTGGGCCAATTTTCCACTTTTTGAAAAACCTGTCTGAAATATATTGTAGAATTAAGTGGATATATATTTTTGATGTGAGAATTATGAGTATACTAGAATGCTAATAGCTAGCAAAGCAGATATATCAAGAGCAAGAGAAAAGATCAAATAAATGTTCTTAATAAATAGATAGTTGTAGCAAGCGATGATAGAGTATTTTTGTCCCTGCAAGATCAAAATTGAAATGAGGTAAGTAGATGTAGAAACAAGTGTGATATGAGTATGTTAGAATATCACAATGTCCAAGATGATAGATAGATGATTAGAACCAAAGAGTGCTAATTAAGGAATGACAGAATGCCCTAGTTTGACTAGTGTTTACCACAAAGGATACAATATAAACATTAGGTCAAATTGAGTAGTAATATGATTTTAGACATGAAAAGGTGAATTTGAGTAGATATGAAGCATGTAAATGATGAAGAGATGAAGAAATGAAGATGCCCCAATAATGATTCAAAGACTAGACCAAAGAGGATCAACTAACTACTCAGAAAAAGGCAGAATTTTAAAATGCAATTTTGACTATCAAGATGAGCTCCAATTATGATTTTGATCCCAAAAATGGATCCACAATGTCAAAATTATCCATGGTAGCAATTTTCATGGAATTTTGAGGAGTTTGAAAATTAGGTCAAAATGATGTCAAAGGCTATAAAAGGGGCCCAAGTGTCATTTTCAAATCATTTTATCTTCTGTTATTTTTGAGAGCTTGTGAGTGGTTAAGAGAGAGCATCATATTTTTTGCAAACATTCTAACTCACTAACATCATTTTGAGCATAGCCAATTGCATAACCAGCTAGACCACTACAGGGCACATATAAGTGAATACTTTTTTGCCATTTTTTCAAGCTTATGTGTACCTTTTCACACATTTTTAGAGGTAGAATACAAAATATTGAGTAATATTTTTCACCCAAAAATGTAGCACATGAGTAGTTTTAGGTATTTCATATGGGACACACCCATTTGTTGCCTAGACTGGGGTGAAATATCACATGACAAAATTGTATTGCATCAATGTAGAAAAAGTATCGTACGATATCATTCTAGAATTTTATGTCACCTACATGTAGAGAGAAATTTCATACAACCTATTTTTGAGGATTTTTTCATTTACTTTTGCATTGTGATCATTTTTGTGATGCATTACTGTTGTTTACATATCGTGTGTTTGTGGGTGTTTCCAACACTTCTCATCAGAGCCCCCAAAGTGGTGGGGTTGTGGGTTGTTCAACATTTGATTGATGATGAGCTTGTTGCTATATCAACTATGAGGTTGAGATGGATTATATGGAAGGCCCATATATGGGTGAACCATGGGCTACTAACTGCACTTGCCGAGTAGTTGCATAGCAAGCATAAAATTTTCCATCTATTGACCGAAGAGGCCTCAATCACATTCTAGGATATGTAGCTCATTCTTCAAGTGCCTTGTTATGGTGATCTAGTAAGTAGTATGTTTGATTTCTTTTTAATTTTTATGCAATTTGATTTTGATGTAAGGTCTACTAATGTCAAGTTTGATTATGTGTCATAGGTGTACTATGATGAAACCCTAATAGAGGGGTGAGCAACAAAGAAATATATTTTATAGGATGTTACCATCCTAGACCACCATCTAAGCTAGGAGTAACTCATCAATCAGTATGGTGTAGATTACTCTCTACTAAGTTTATTTTGATCTCTAGTTTCTTAGGAATTGCTGACAGATAGGAGCTAGAAGGGCTTCCCACTAGGATGGGGTTGGTTGGTGGTAGATTTTATTGCATGACCATGCAAGATGGCATGGGGGCTAGTGATAGTGGTAGATATGTATCATGGGTTGCATGACATAGCATATCATAGTGGTCACTCCTAGGCATATGGGGTAGTACTAGCACAAATTTGAGTGTGGGTGCACATTGTTATGATCTGACCACAAGTGTAGCCACGAGAGCGGAGCCATCCATACATTTTTGGGTACAAAGGAATTGTCCCACAGACGCATAGTGGGGATGTGACATATTAGTGACACATTTTTGATGAGCTGATCAAATTTACATGGTGGCCCTACCAAGAGTGTCACAGGTAATTAGATGCCTGGGAGTTAGATTATATGCATTATAGAAGACCATTAGTGGGCAGGCATTCAGAGATCATGGAGAGTGTTGGTGTTTTGAAATTCTACAGGTTTCAAATTACCCTAATGAGAACAAGACACATCTAGGGGTAGGTAACTCCCATCTTCAACATGTCTCTTTAGACACTAGGCCAAAAATAAGCTTGGATCCTTCTTCTACTTCAGGCTTTGCAAAACCTAGGCAGGTGGAACTCAAATTACTTATATGGTACTAGTGCAAAAATATATTCATGGATCTATAATTAGCAGATTTAACGCTTAATTCTCCTATTAAATCATGCGCAATAACATAGATCTACATTAGCTAAATTCAGGACAATGCAATTCATAAGTTGAGTGAGGGCATTCTATTCTAGCTCTTTAACGTGAAAGGGAAAAATAATTGATTAATAATGTTGAATTCAATATAACCCCAAATATACAACAGTATGAACAAGTGATCCTATAACTGATCAGTTCCTTATCTATTGGGAAAATCAATGAATCAAAAACATACATCTATGATATCAAGGACATATTTTATACACCAAGACATTAGATTTATGTTATCACTTTGTGAATCAGACATCGGTGTTCATTATGACCTCATTCTCATAAAATATCATTCTCAAATAACCAGTAACCTTGTCAAACACAACAAGCATTTACTTGGCCCTATGTTCCAACAACAAAACATTTTTGACATACAACCTTTAAGGGATGCAAGTGGATCTCAGCTCTTTTTTCCTAGACCACATAAGACTACAGATTACTGAGATAGGAGATGAGAATCAGAATGAAACTAAAGAAATTTTGTCTCATTCACATTCATTTCTTTGAAACAATACATTCAAATGCATGAAATCAAAACATAAAAAAACCTAATAGATTTCAACTTTTTGTGTTATCCTCACTACTATTCTTCATACAATAGAATTATGCTGAAGAATGTGGTGTCACAATAATGGGAACACATCAAGACTAGAACCCTGGTTTCATAGATTTGAGTAAACTCCAGATTGGAACACACATGGTATCATAGTAATGAGTCATTTTTTCTCCAAAAATTGGAACCAACCTTTTCAATGGATGAGAGAAAGAAAGATATAGACAAGAAGTGAATTCTTAGATCTGATCTAAAGATGACATGTGTCAACTTGAAATTTCCTCCTTTGCTATTGCAAAACCTCTTTCTTCTCTCTCCCCTTCGATTTGATTTGGTTTTCATTAATATTCTATAACTAACTCGAAACATCTCCTATTCAATGATGAAAACCATTCTGTTTGCCCAAAATTTGAAAACCTCAAGAAATTCTAGTAATAATCTAGGTTTAAACTAAATGAAGGTGATCAAAATTATACCTAACTGCATTTTTACCCTATTTTACCAAGCCCATAACTACATTTTCAATTTTAGCTCATTTCACTAAGAAGGCCCAAATTTTACATTTTTGGCTATAACTCAAACCAGTGAAATCCCATGCAAAATACTAACCTCATAATCAGAAAGTTCATCTTCTCCCAGTTCTAGAGATATATAATATGTGTATATTCACCTCTCAAAAAATTGCAAAATCTTTCTTTGAAAATTATACTTCCTACTATAGCTCAGTCTACATTTTTGAATTTTCAAAAATTTAAAAAAAATTATAAACTTTCAACTTTAGAATAAACCTAATTAAAATTAAATCTTTTTATCATTGACCCTTTTGAAAAATAATTTAAAATTATCATTTTTTACAATTTTCAATTTTCTCCACCCTTCAAACTTTGGGTCAAACTTGGTTTGACCAAGCTGCCACATGGTAGAACCTTATTGGCCCACCTATATAGTCACCTGCCACATCATTACCATCTAAGTATAGTGACTAGATCACCACATGGCATTGAACCTAGGCCCACTACCACATGGTGCCATAGTGCCTTCTCATTTTATTTAACTTCTTCACATCTCCTTGAAGTGGGGAAGTGTCAGCCATTGATTCTGTCCATGTGGTGAAATCTTAACATCTGTGTTGGGCTCCTGCTGATCTCCATGTCATTGATGATGCCATCTTCTTAGACTATGTGATTCGTCAAAATTTGACTCTATCTTCTAGTCGACCACAAGCCCCATGCATGCTTGCCTTCTCAAAAGGCTCATGTCTTATGAAAATAGTCCATGTGAATGGAGAATTATTTAAACATTTAACAGAGACTCCACCCACTCAATGTGGGACTAAAAGGTTTAACAAGAATTTTGACTCCTCTCATGGTATACTTCCTCCATTACTGTGTCTTAGCTATTCTATATTCCAACACCTCCTCTCTATCAATCCAAACTCTTCATAGCACCCTTGAGCTAGATGCCAATGAATGGTAGACAAAAATGCATCATGATTAGCTATTGCATCCTTATCATTTTCATCAATAACAATAATAGTGACTTTTCAATGAAATTTCTTTAGTAACTCAGTAGTTGTTGCCATAGCCTATTTTGTACCATCTGTAAGGTATGGATTTTGGTACATATTGTGTAAAAGAACATGTTTAAAATGCAACATATCCACTACAGTTGTGCCATCCTTAGATGCTTGTACCTCTACTCTAGCTTTCTTTGAAGAAAGTTTCCTGCCCTTTGACATCCCCTATTGGCTCTATGGAGCTCCCTTGCATCATTTGTGAACACCCATCTCTGACTACAAGGTTTTCTTCACATTTATGCATTAGCACCATATGTAAGAACTCAATGACTACTGAGAAAAAATTCCATACTTAAATTGGGGCATGCCCAAAGCATTCCAATTCCCATCAATTACAAATAATTTGTGCTAGAGGTTTTCTTCAAGTCAGTTTTTATGTTCATTGATATCCACCTTCTATCCTTCCCTTCACTCAAAACAAAACCATCCTACACTTTTTCTAGATAACATAGAGAAGGCAGAAGCCACTTCTAGTAGAACAATAGGTGGAATGAAAAGTAGACAAATACAATCGACTTGCCAAGTACAATATAATTCTTTGCCATGTCTAAGGGGCCATCATTCATGCAAGGTAGATCCTTTTCTTGGATGAGTAAGGTGGTACAGATCATCTCCATTACCTGTCATGGCTTGCTCTCAACATGCTTGTGGAGACCTACTTCGACGTGGGGTATGCCTTACATTATGCTGCCCATGTTGTGGGCTTCTTTTTATTTTATTTTAGTGGTCTTCTCCTTAACACTAGATTACAAATTCATGTGGGTTTGTAGGCAGATTGGGAGAAAGTGTTAAAACTAGTGGGAATCATTATATCTGTATTTGGCATGAAAAGAGGATCCTATATTGTTGTCAAAAGCATCTTCCCTTAATATGCTAGTGCAGGCTCAGTTGCACCTTCTATTGAGGTATTGGGATGGTTCATGTTATAATAAGAGTGGAGACATCTTGACCTTCAAACCATACATAACACCAAGCATCACAATATCATAAATGTTATGCATACATTAAATAAGAGGATGTGTCATGTTATTCATATGGAACCATCAAAATCACCCAAGGTTCTTAATTTATTTGTGGGCACAAACATAGAGACTTGAACCTGTTGCATAGTAGTAGCCACATGTTGAGTATGATTGTTGGTTCCAATGAACCAATTCATAAAATTATTACTTTAACACTTGGTAAACGTTTGATGTGGAAGTGTTTGACTATAGGAATAAACTCCCATGTTTCATCTAAAATTATGTATGTTTCTCCATGAGTGATTGCAAATTGCATCCTTATTTTTAATTCTAATATGCTCCATTGAATCCCCATCTTTCTATTTAGTCCGATGCAATTAGGCAAGCCCCAAGTGGGGAAATTTTTTTTAAAAAAAATTCTGAACAATTCAATTGCAAAACTGATCCATAAGTCATCTGGCACCAATTTGAAACAAACTCGACCACTTGGAAACAAATTTGAAACTCAATTTACATCTTTCTACAAATTGTCAACTTTGTGCTAGGAGGTCCTTTGACTAGCTTTAAAAACTTATCCAAATAGGTAATTGGGCTCTGAAATCAAATGTACTCATTCTTTGTTCCACACATCTTACCCTATCAAATCTTGTCTCATGAAAAATTCTCAGTCAAAAGATATTGACTATCAATGTCACCCTCTCAGAACTAACTGTAAGCAAACATGTTAGAAAATAATAAATTGCATTCAGATTTGGCTTTGAAAACTAGGTAGATAGACACTTGGGGGCACAAAAACTAGGACATTGGTTTGCTGTCACAAGGAGAGTATAAATCTATGATTTGGGCTCATGACTAATAACAAGACACAAATGGAAAGTGGTCAAAGTGGGCTACTTAGAATTTGCAAACTAGAAACACTAATAAAAAGGTGATTTTTGCAAATAGAATTGACTTGGGAAAGTGTGCAGATGGATTCGTCAAGATTTGAAAATTGGCACACTTGAAGTATTTTTAGAGTAAAACATAGTGGTACAATCAATTTAATCTCACCTATTATGGATTTAAAGATATGACATCATGAATAGGGGTTGTAACAAATTTGGACTTTATAATACCAATAAAACATTGCAAGTTGCATTTGGAATCACATTTGAAAATTGATCAAACAGATTCATCATAAGCTCAAAATTGAAACATAGTAGATTTATCATAAGCTCAAAATTGAAACATAGCAAGTCTCTGACCTCTAGAATGTAGTACAAAAGGAATTTTAGCATTTTGGTCAACTAGGTCAAAATTATAACAAGTCAAATAGGGCCTCGTAGAATTTAGAACAATTCATATCAGCATGACATCAATAAATGACCAAATTTGAGAGATTCAAAACCTAGTCAAATGAATTTGAAGCAACTCCAAATCTAAAACATAGGCTCTCTAGTATGGACACTAGACACTCCCAAAAAAGTGAGTCATGAAACATTACTGGGTGTGAGATATTCATTTGCAAACAAGGCCTCCTGTTGCTATTTGACACAGGTAAAAATGTAGATTTGACAATTGGTCAAAATAGGACTTCACAGAATGGCTCAAAATGACAATTTATTATCATGGAACAAATAGATGTAATAAATGTGAGGTGTTAGAAAAATTAAACACCTCTTAGGCCTCACAAGAATAGTCGGGTACATATGCATCAAAAAGCATTTGTAGGGCTTAATTTTTAAATGGTACTCAAAATTAGGGCTTTGATTTTGAGTCCCAACAGTGGCTTTGTCTGGAGATGCATGTCCCTTGTAGGCATGGCAAGGATTTAGATCTTTGGAAGAAGCAGACCATTCCTAAAATAGCAAAAACTTCTCTCAAATAGCTTTATTGAAAGAAAAACCAACTACTCCGACTATGTACAAGCAATGGCCCCAGGCCACTGAACTTCAAAAAAAAATTTTACCTATGTCAAATACCTTATTTTCATTTTCATTTTCTTGAGGTGAACTAAAAATATTTATTCTATCACTTTCATCAATTAGATTAACATTCTGAATCAACTCACTTTGCAAAATGAAATCTACACCTTCACTTTCATAATGCATACAAAAACTAGCTTCACTTTCAGCCACTTGCTCATTATGAAGGCCCTGATCAGCATGCTCAAAAGTATTAGACTCATACTAAAAATATTCTCCAACAAATTAATCATGCATGCTATTAGTTTTGAATATCGAAGCTTCATGCTCAACTTGGGGAAAGGGATCACACATTCCTTGAAATTATGTATCCTTGTGTATAACCAGATGATACTCAAATGAGCAATTAGATTTGTACTCACACATGTCATCAATGTCAACATCTAAAACTAATCCAAATTCCTTCAATGACTCTTCATAATTAGAGAATTAATTAGTTGTCACATTAAAGTATTCATCATAAAGCTTTTTGCAAGGTGCATGCTGATTTTCAATAACACCTTCATCAAACACCTTGTTATCCATATTATGAGATACAACATCATCATCATAATCACTGTCACATGCAAAAGAAGAACAATCTAATTTCTTATAGTAGTAAGATAATGTATCATCATTAAACTCATTATCCACTAAATCTAAAACTTCCATGTGCTCCTCAAATAATGGATTGATAACTCCATGCAAAGATCCCTTTTGAACACTTTGACAAAGAATGGGCTGATCATCACCACAATCCTTATCATATAAAGTGTTAATATACACTTTAAACTCACTACTTATTTCATCTTCATGGAGACTTTCAGCATGTGAAGAAAAATCAGAACTATATGAAGACTCACCATCTACTCCATCAAGGAAGCATGTAGAAAATAGATCAGTATTAGTTGCATTGTCTTCATGAAGGTGATTCAAATGTCTTGCAAACCAATTATCTTTAAATGCCGATGCATTAACCTCAAAATCATTTGTATGTTTATTATCACTACACGCATACTCAAGACATTAATCTACAAAATTAGGTAATATGTCCTTATAGATAATCTCTTTGTCCTCATATGGTGTAGAAAAATCTTCTTCACAACTTTCAACCTCAAATTGATTTACACAATTTTGAAATGGAATTTCACTTTTAGATTTAGAAATAGTACTCATAAATTTACTTGCACAAGAGCACTCACTTTCGTCATTACTTTCTTCTTCCCAATTTGGATCTAATTCACATGAAGATGACTATGCACTATCACTATCCTCTTCTTGACTCAAGTAACAATTCTCGTCATTGTCTTCACATGATGCTTCTTCACAATACATTGGATCAGCAACTTCACCTTCATCACTTGACACATCACTTCTAGCTTCTTCATCCTCACACTGTGGTGAACACCTTTCCTCTTCCTAATTCGATATGTTATCATAATAAATAAAATCACCAATAGAAGAAGGAATGACTTAACTTACATCTTAAATGCATAACTCATCAAGTAAACTAACTTTATCTTCTACTGCTAAAATATTATAAACATATGCACTATTTTCAACAATAAAAGAAGCAACTCCTCTTTGCAATAGAGAGTCTTCATCTGCACATGTTTTTAATTCTAAATTTTTAACAAAATGACTTACAATAGTAGTAATACTTATTTTCTGATCTAAAATTAAACACTCTTTATGACATTGATTCTTTGTTTGAACCTCATTTTGTCAGAAAACACTTTTAGAGAAATGACTCCTAGTCAATCCATACTTTATGTTATTTGAAATCTCTATTGCCATCATGAATGCTTGATGTAAAGTTATAGGTTTTTTATCTCTTAATAGATAGCTCATCTTCTTGTCGAATGCATCAAAATAGACAATAAAACACATTTTATCATCTAGTCTATAATTCTTAGGGATATCATTCAAAACTTTTGCAAATCTAATATTGAATTGAGGCACAAGTTCATCACACTTAACATGAATCTTTAAGAACTTATCATAAGAATCAGATGTGCTTACTCTTTCTCCAAATTTCTCTATGAAGGTAGAATGCAACTCATGCAAGATGAAATAGAACATGTTGGTAGGAAAGAAAACTAGTCTCTAGCATCACCTTCCAAAGTTTGAACAAATAACTTCATGTGTGGACCCTCATGAGAAATCTCATAGTCACCCATCAAATCACTGAAAAACTCAACATGATTACTAGCTGAAACAAGATGGTTCCCACTAAACTTGGGTAATTTATTTCTAACATCATTAGGAATGACATTTGGGAAACCATGAATACCATCAAAACATAATGGCATATACCACTTGGTAGAAATAGATCTAGAAACTTCACTGATAGGTTGCATGCTAGATGAAAGGAAACTTGACATTTTACAAATATTTCAAACTCATTCACCAATAATAAATCTCAAATTCACAATTTGTAGTGGATCTATACAACCTTTTACAAAAAAAATCTCTTCAAATACACTTCACAAACTTTATACAAGAAGTTGAAACTCAATCCAATGAAGTTTATGAAACTTATCAAACTATTCTCCTCCTCTTAGCACTAAAACTCACTTGATGGAGAAACTTTTGTATTTCTTACTTTCACTCAAATGAAATCACATGAAAGTGGAAAATACCTTTAGTGTTATTGCATGAAAACATTGATCTTCTGATTAGCATAGGTGCTGATTTCAAATCTTCACAGCATTGATCAAATCCTTGTAGAGCCGCCATCTCCTTGAGGAGAACCAAATGAAATCATTGTTGTGATTCATTTTAACATTTAAATTTCTTATAACAACAAATCTATCAACACTTTAAAACGTATTAGTCAAGAACTCATAGACTCTCTCTTCTTGTCTAAAAATTAACATAACTTTGAGATCTACATTACCAAGCTAAAAACTCTTTAAATGCATTTATATATAACCAATCTACACTAGTACAGAGATCCTTTAGAGAGTCACCACTCACGATTGTGAAAAAAAATTAAAACATGATTCATAACATGACAAATCTGAACTGATTTTTCAACTTGTAGAATTTGCAAAACTTTAAACACTTAGAAGAGAGAAACCATCTTTAAACAATTCTAACTTTGAATTTACAGCAATATTTTGAAAACCACAACCAGCTGAATTGACTAGAAAAAAAATTTTGTAACAACACAATCTGCATTTAATCCTTCAAAGCTATTGTTGTCATGAACAAAGCATCAGTAGGGTGCATGAAATTTTGAATAAGAAAACTTGAAAAACACATCAGAGAACTTACTCCTGCAACTTTTTCATGCACTTTTCCTATTGTATTGAATCTCCTTTTTAAATTCTCAACATTTTTCTATCATTCAGATTCAATATAGTTCCCCAAAAAAGTGGCCATTTTGTTGGTGACTTGGATGGGAAAAACCATACTAAAAAATAGGACTAAGGTATTCAATTCACACTAGACGTTCTTCTCTTTTTAACAAGATGTATTGTCATCTTATCTCCCTAGTATAGTCACCATTTTGTTGGTGTTTTGAAATGCTACAGGTTTCAAATTACCTCGATGAGAACAAGACATGTCTAGGGTTAGCTAACTCCCATCTTCAACATGTCTCTTCAAACACTAGGCCAATTATAATGCTAGACCCTTCTTCTACTTCAGGCTTTGCAAAACCTAGGCGGGTGGACCTTAGATTCACTTATATGGTACCAGTGTGAAAACATATTCCTAAATCTATAATCAACAAATTTAATCCTTAATTCTCCTATTAACGCATGCAATAACATAGATCTATAGTAGCTAAATGCAAGACAATGAAATTCATAAGTTCAGTGAGGGCATTCTATTCTAACTCTTCAACATGAAAGGTAAAAACAATTGATTAATTATGTTGAATTCAACATAAACTGAAATATGCAGTAGTATGAACAAGTGATCCTATAACTGATCAATGCCTTATCTATTGGGCAAATCCATGAATCAAATACATACATCTATGATATCAAGGACATATTTCATACACCAAGTCATCAGATCTATCCCATCACTTTGTGAATCAGACATCAGTGTTCATTATGACCTCATTCTCATGAAATATCCTTCTCAAATATCTAGCAACCCTATCAAACACATCAAGCATTTACTTGGCCCTTTGTTCCAATAGCAAAAAATATCTGACATACAACCTTAAAGGGATGAAAATGGATCTTAGCTCTTTATTCTTAGACCACATAAGACTACAAATTATTGATATAGGATATGAGAATTAGAATGAAACTAAAGAAATTATGGCTCATTCATATTCATTTCTTTGAAACAATACATTCAAATGCATGAAATCAAAACATAAAAACACTTAATAGATCTAATTTTTCTATGTTATCTTCACTATTTTTATTCATACAAGAGAATTATGCTGAAGAATTTGGTGTTACAGTAATGGGAACACATCAAGAGTAGAACCCTAGTTTCATAGATCTAGGTAAACTCCAGATTGGAACACACATGGTATCATAGAAATGAGTCATTTTTTCTCCAAAAACTAGAACCAAGATTTTTCAATGGATGAGAGAAAAAAAAGATATAGACAAGAAGTGAATTCTTAGATCTAACCTAAAGATGACATGTGTCCACTTGAAATTCCCCCCTTTTTTGTTGCAAAACCTCTTTTTTTCTCTCTCCCTTTGATCTGATTTGGTTTTCATTAATATTTGGTAACTAACTTGAAACATCTCTTGTTCAATGATGAAAACCATTATGTTCGCCAAAAATCTAAAAACCTCATGAAATACTAGTAAAACTCTGGGTTTAAACTAAATCAAGGTGATCAAAATCATCCCTAACTAGTTTTTTACCCTATTTTACCAAGCCCATAACTACATTTTCAAGTTTAGCTCATTTGACTAAGAAGGCCCAAATTTTACATTTCTAGCTATAAGTCAAACTAGTGAATTCTTATGCAAAAACTAACCTCATAATTAGAAAGTTTGTCTTCTTCTAGTTCCAACGATATATAATATTCCTATATTTTCCTCTAAGAAACTCCTAGAATCTTAGTTTGAAAATCATACCCCCCTACTATAGCTCAAGCCTGCATTTTTGAATTTTCAAAAATTTAAATTTTTTTCTAAAGTTTAGGTCAAACTTTGTTTGACTAAGCTGCCATGTGGTAGCACCTGATTGGCCTACCTATATAGTCACTCACCATATCATTACTACCTAAGCACACTAATCAAATCACCATGTGGAATCCAACCTAGGCCCACTGCCATGTGGTGCCCTGGTCTGTGCCTGCTTTATTTAACTTTTGCTCATCTTTGTGATGCAAGGAAGCATCGACCGTTGATTTTGTCGATGTGGTGAAATCTTAACATTTGTGTTGAGCTCCTACTCATCTCCACATCATCAATGATATCATCTTCTTAGAGTATGTGGTTGGTCAAAATTTGACTCTATCTTCCTATCAACCATGAGTCCCATGCATGCTTGCCTTCTCAAAAGGTTCATGTCTTATGACAATAGTCCATGTGAATGGACAAGTATTTAAACATTTAACAAAGACCCCACCCACTTAATGTGGGTCTAAAAGGTTTAACAAGAATTTCAACTCCTCTCACAACATACTTCTTCAATTTTTGTGTCTCAACTATTCTACATTCTAGCACCTCCTCTCTATCATGATCTGCTATTGCATCCTTCTCATTTTCATCAATAACAATAATAGTGCCTTTTGCATAAAATTTCTTCACTAACTTAGTAGTTGTTTCCACAACCTTCTTTGTACCATCTGTAAGGTATGGATTTCAATCCATAATGTGTAGAAGCACATGTTTAAAATGTAACATATCCACCATAGTTGTGCCATCCTTAGATGCCTATACCTCTTCTCTGACTTTCTTTGAAGAAAGTTGCCTACCCTTTGACATCCCCTACTAGCTCTATGGAGCTTCCCTACATTGACTATGAATGCCCTTCTCTAACTATAGGGCTATCTTCACATTTATGCATTAGCACCATACGTAAGGACTCAATGACTACTGAGGAAAACATCCACACTTAAATCTAGGCATGCCCAAAGCATTCCAATTCCCATCAATTACAAATAATTTGTGTTGGAGTTTTTCTTCATGTCAGTTTTCTTGCTCATCAATAGCCACCTTCTATCCTTCCCTTCCCTCAAAACAAAGCCATCCTACACTTTTCCCAGATAACACAGACAAGGCACAAGCAACTTCTAGTAGAATAAAAAGTGGAATGAAAAGTAGACAAATGAAATCGACCTACCGAGTACAATATAGTTATTTTCCATGTCTAAGGGGTCATTTTCCATGTAGGGGAGATCCTTTTTTTGGATGAGTCAGGTGGGACAAATCATCTCCATTACTTGCCATGACTTGCTCTCAACATGCCCAAGGAGACCTTTTTCGATGTGAGGTATGCCTTACATTATGCTACCCATGCCATGGGCTTCTGTTTATTTTCTATTGGTGATCTTCTCCTTAATTTTGGATTACAAATGCATGTTAGTTTGCAGGAAGATTGGGAGAAAGTGTTAAAACTGATGGGAATCATTATATCTATATTTGGCGTGAAAAGAAGCTCCTATATTGTTGTCAAAAGCATCTTCCCTTAATATGCTAGTGTAGGCTCAGTTGCACCTTCTATTGAGGTATTGGGATGGTTCATGTTATAATAGTAGTGGAGACTTCTTGACCTTCAAACCATACATAACACCAAGCATCTCAATATCATAAATGTTAAGTATACATTAAACAAGAGGATGCCTCGTATTATTCATACAAAACCATCACAATCACCCAAGGTTCTTAATTTATTTGTGGGCACAAACATAGAGACCTAAACATGTTGCATAGTGGTAGCCATGTGTTGAGTATGATTGTTGGTTCTAGTGAACCAATTCATAAAATTATACCTTTAACACTTGTTAAATGTTTGATGTGGAAGTGGTTGACTATAGGAATAAACTACCATGTTTCATAAAAAATTATGTATGTTTCTCCATGAGTGACTACAAATTGCATCCTTATTTTTAATTCTAATATGCTCCACTAAAGCCCCCTTTTGTTAAACTACTTTTAACCCCCACCTTTCTATTCAATTTGATCCAATTAGTTGGACCCCAAGTGGAGCCAGCTAAAAAAATTTCATTTCTGAACAACTAAACTGTAAAACTAATTCATAAGTCATATGGCACCAATTTGAAACAAATTCAAACACTTGGAAACAAATTTGAAACTCAATTTGCATCTTTCTACAAATTTTCAAGTTCATGCGAGGACGTCATTTGACTGGCTTTAAAAACTAATACAAATAGATAATTGGGATCTGAAATCAAACCTACTAATTCTTTGTTCTGCACATTCTTACCCTGTCAAATCTTGTATCATGAAAAAATCTAAGTCAAAAGATATTAAGTGTGAAATTTTCCCTCCCAAAACTTCCTGGAAAAAAACATGTTAGAAAATAATAAATTGTGTTCGGATTTGGCTTTGAAAACAAGGTAAATGGACACTTGGGGGCACACAAACTAGGACATTGGTTTACTGTCACCAAGAAAGTATAAATCTGCAATTTGGGATCATGAAAAATAACAAGACACAAATGGCAAGTAGTCAAATTGGGCTACTCAGAATTTGTAGACTAGAAACACTAACAAAAAGGTGATTTTTGCAAACAGAATTGACCTGGGAAATTATACAGACAGATTCATCAAGATTTGAAAATTTGCACGCATGAAGTATTTTTAGAGTACAACATAGTGGTATAATCCATTTGATCTGACCTATCAAAAATTTTAGGATATGACATCATGAATAGGGGTTCTGACAAATTTGCACTTTATAACACTAGAATAAACTTACAGGTTGCATTTGGAATCATGTTTGATAACTGATCAAATAAATTTTTCATAAGCTCAAAATTGATGCATAGAAATTCACTAAGCTCTAAAATGTAGTACAAAAGGAGTTTTGGCAATTTAATCAATTTGGTCAAAATTATAACAAGTCAAACTGGGCCACCCAAAATTCAAAAGAATTCACATCAGCATGACATCAATAAATGACCAACTTTGAGGGATTCAAAACCTAGTCAAATGAATTTGAAACAACTCAAAGTCTGAAACATAGGCTCTCTAGTATGGACACTAGACATTCCCAAAGTAGTGAGTCATGAAACATTCCTAGGTGTGAGATATTCAATTACAAACAAGGCCTCATGTTTTCATTTGACACTTTGGTGAAAATGCAGATTCAATAATTTTTCAAAACAGGACTTCACAAAATGGCTCAAAATGACAATTTATCATCATGGAATGCATAGGCATATTGAACACAAGGTGTTTGAAACATTATACACCTCTTAGGCCTCACAAGAATAGCCGGGTACATATGAATCAAAAAGCATTTGTAGGGCTTAATTTTTCAATGGTACTCAAAATCACGGCTTTGATTTTGAGTCCCAACAGAGAGGTTTTTGATCGGCCAGGTGTGGTAGTAGTTTGTAGAGTGAAAGGTTATATCAATGGAGATGACCACCTATGCTAATTTTCACTCTGATGAGAATTGATGGTGGCTATCAATGTTAGATTATCAAACAGTGGTGTGAGATACAACAACCCTAGTATGGATTCCCTAGGATTATCACCCAGATGTTGCAGATGCAAGAGTAGACCCAACTTACTTATATCAGATGCAGAGAGATCTATTTCCATATTTTATAGAGCCACATGTGCTACCCGTAGTAGTGGGACATGGATGAGGCATAGGTGGAGGAGGAGGTGGAGGAAATGGAGGGTTCCTAATCTAGGAGGAGGAGGATGTGAGCATAGGTTGCTATAGAGGAGGACGAGAAGGAGGTGTCACAAAGGTGACATCGAGTGATATGAGTGGAGGCAAAGGAAGAGTAGCCAACCTAAGGGGATGATGATCATGATGTGAGGATCCATACTTTAGAGGTACAACTACATGTAGTGTGGGTTACTATTGTAGTAAAAGATCAGCAACTCATAGATGAGTAGGCTCGAGGAGATGAGCTTTGTAGGGAGCAAGATGCTATAAGGTGAGAGGTGTCAAATCATGGTACATGTGCTACATATTAATATGCTACTTACAAGGGTGTGGTGCCACCAAGGATAGGGCTTCCTAACTATTTAGATTGGGGAGACAGGTTAGAGGGTGCAATATAGCCACCAGATAGGAGACAAGCTTCACACCAGGGCCACCATGAGCTAGAGAGGGTGTGATCTAGTCATAGGATGATTGTGATAGTTTTGGAAATTTTTTATCGTACTCCGTGTATTTTTGAGATAGATATCCAAATTTTGGATCTCACATTTGTGTAAATAACACATTGAGATATATATATATATGAGATATTGGATTTTGATAGATAGATTTGTGTACTTGTCTCATTTGATAGATGTTTCATCATTTTAATCTTTCATGTGATGTTTTAGTTTTAGTTTCTTGCTCATGTATGTGTTTCTTTGATGTCTATGTGAATATGCTCATGTATCTCTCTCATGTATGATGTTTTAGCTCTCATGTATATGATATAGGCTTATGTTTTTGAAAACATTTGACACTTGGATAGATTGAATGTGATGTTTAGACTAACCCCTTGTGATGACATGATAGAAAAATAGAGATGAAACAAAAGATCAAGAAGGTGAAAAGACATGATAAAGAAAAAAGAAAAGAAAGATGTGAAAGAATTTAGTTGATATGTCTGCAACAAGGATGAAAAGAGAGCTCTTACCATCTACATGAATGCAAAACTAGACTAGAGAATGAACCTATAATGCAAGTTAATATGCAAAGTGGTTTACTAGCAAGAAATGCATATTTAGACTCTTACTTCATCATTGAGAATCTATTAGGGACATCATGAGATTATACAACCATCACTCATATAACTATAAGGATATGAATATGATTAATATTAGATAGGTATGTGGAATCTAATCTAAGCATCAGAGACATGTAAGTTAGGATGACTATGTGATTAGATTCCCTAAATTTAGTATAGCAATATTACACCTATATTAAGCCATAAGTGTTAGGATAACCCTTGAGTGTAGTCTTACAAAAATAGTAAAGGATGATACCTTTGTAAGTCAAAGTGTCAAATAAGCCCGAATGCTCAAAAACACATTTAGACAAACAAAGTATACACACAAGTAGAAATCAAGAAAACATGCCCCATGCCCCCAGTATTCTAGTCAATGACATCCTCAAAAGACTATTAGGGAGGGAACATATAGGAAAGAAACATCATAGAAAGAGCACAAAGTAGATAAATACCAACATAGCTCAGTAGTTTAAGTGTTTAAGTGCATGTGTGTAAGTCACTTGGTCATTTCTTCAAGACTTGATTCTGATTGTGAGGAATATCACAACATCAAAGACCATAGGTAAACTATCTAAAAAGTGTTGAGAGCCACTTGATGTCAAGTTGGGGGTAGTGTTGTGAAACACTATTGTGTGAATTGATAAATAAACCCTAATGCACAAGGACACCTCAATAGCCTAAGGAGTTATGCCCTCAAGATGAGGAAAAGAAGAAATCCCAATCTAGGAAATGTGTAGTAGAATGGGTGATTGAGATTGATAGACATAGGTGCAAGGGTCTCAAGCAGTTCCTTTTTCTAGGTTTTTACCTCTTGGAAAAAAAATTTTGGACTTTTTTCAATTTTTAGTTCTATTTTTAAATTTTTTGGTGATACATCAAAGTGCCTATTGCTAGGTTTTCACTAAAATGATCATTTTTTCTAGACATTTTCTAATTTTTAGGATATTTTAGGGTCAATAAGTATGTACAAGATAGCTGAGTAGTGAGCCTCTGAGAATAGAACTTCTTCAAATCAAGGACATTGATAGGCTCTACAAGTTCTTCACCTCTAGGAGTAGACAATTGATAAGCACCAGACCCAAATATTCTTCTACTCTCTATGCTACTGATTTTTTGGATTTTCTCTAAGCACAAGTTCACCGACTTGAAACTCACATGGGTGAACTTTCTTGTTATATTGAGTAGAAATGCACTTCTAATAAACCCCCATGTGGTCAAAAGTAGCCTCACGACATTCATCAAGAGTCTCTAGTTCCTGTACTCCCATAGCTCTATGCTCTTCATTAGTTATCAACCCATGTAAGGAGACTAGCAAGGAAGGGATCTCAAATTTTAATGGGAGAATGACCTCGAAGCCATATACTAGAGAAAAGGGCATGGCACTTGTAGGAGTACAAATGGCTATTCTATAGGCCTAAAGTGTTAGATTTATCTGTAGCTGCCAATCTTTCCCAAAATTGTAAACAATGCAGTGTAAGATTTTTAGCAATGTTTTGTTGGAGGCCTTAGCTTGGTCATTCCCTTAAGGGTAGTAGATAGAGGGTAAATATTGTTTGATTCAAAATTTCTTGCACAACTATTTGACATCCTTATTCTTGAACTATCCTCCATTATCAATAATAATGGAGGAAGGAATACCATAATGACAAATGATGTGGTTCAATATAAATAGGGCAACATGTTTTTCTATAGCAATAGATAGTGACATAGTTTAGACTCATTTGGTGAAATACTTAGTCATTATAATGTTGAACTTGTGACCGCTATATGAACTTGGGTGAGTTTTTCATACCAAGTCAAAGGCCCATTGTTGAAATGGCCAATATGTCATAAAAGGAATCAACTCACATCTAGGAGCATGAATTAAGTTGCCATGATGCTAACATTTCTAACAAGACTTTTCATAATGAAAAAAATAAACTTGCATGGTAGGCTAGTAATAACCCATCCTAAGAAATTTTTGACTAACTCAAAGGCCATTATAATGTGCCCCACAAATGTCATCATGGAATTTAGTGAGTACCTTTTTGAATTCTTCTAGCTATAAACACCTAAGTAATGTTCCATCTAGAATCTTACTATACAAGTCACCAAAAACCAAAGTGTAATGTGAAGCATTGTAGAGGAGTTGTCTTTTTTGGTTGTCTTGTAGTTGGAGAAGAGATGTTATAGTAGCCATAGCATCAACAACCTCATTTTCTACTCTAGGAATTTGCTAGAAGGTCACAAAAGTGAAATAGTTCCTTAGAGCATCTATCCACTTCTGTAAGGGGTAAACTTGCCACCTTTGTTTAATATTCATTCTTCACTTGGTTTATAACAAGTTGAGAATCTCCATAGATGTTTAATTTATTTATTCTCCATTCGAGGGCCATTTTGATCCCATTTGTGAGTGCCTCATATTTTGTAATGTTGTTTGTACAAGGGAATAAGAGTTTATATGATATGGGGATTATATATTCATGAGGGGAAACAAATAGGACACCTACTCTAGCTCCATTTTGTGTATGAGAAACATCAAAGAATATTTTCCAAGTTCTCTTAGTGATGTACATAATTGAGGCATTTGAAAATTCAATTTGCATGGGTGTTGTATCCTTTAGTGGAAAATTAGTCAATTGGTCAACTAGGGCCTGCCCCTTGATGGCTTTATGTTAGACATACTAAAAGTCAACATCTAAACGAATCATCATCCTTTTAGCTAGGTGACTAGTAAGCACAAGTTTGATCAAAAAATATTTCAAAGGGTCAATTTTAGTAATTAGGTGAACTATATGTGCCAACATGTAATGTCAGAGTTTTTGAGAAGCAAAGACCACTGCAAGACATGCTTTCTCTATACTAGTGTAGTTCATTTAATAAGCAACCAAAGTTTGAATGATATAATATATATCCTATTCTTTACCAGTCTCATTACTTTTGGTGGCTAATAGTGCTCCTAGAGAAGAAGTTATAGCTGAGATATACAAGATCAAAGGTTTTCTCAAAATGGGTGGCATCAAAACTGGATGTTTTTGCCAAGTACCCTTTGATTTGATCTAAACTTTGTTGATAGTCATCATTCTAGATATGAATAGATCCTTTAAACAAATTCTTGTTAAAAGCTAGAGCTTTGTCAACCAAGCTAGAAATAAATCTTCCTATGGATTGTAGATATCCTTGTAGACTTCTAAGTTGACTGATATTTCTTGGAGAAGGCATTTCCATGATAGCCTAGACCTTTTTAGGGTCAACCTTAATACCTTTCACTGAGATGATGTAGCCTAGCAATTTTCTAGAAGTGTCACCAAAGATTAAGGTCCAATATCAGACTAAGGTCTTCGAGATGTCTATCTTATTTTCTAGATTTTTCCAGTGTGTCATCAACATAGTTTTCCATAATTTTCTGCATCATATCATGGAAGATGGTGGTCATTTCTCTTTGATAGGTAGCACCAGCATTTTTGGGCCCAACAGGCATGACATTCCAACAGAAACTACCCCATACACATGTAAAGGTTGTCTTATCTTGATCAGCTAGAGCTATCTTAATTTGGTTACACCTAGAAAACTCATCCATGAGGGAGTACATTTCATAACCCACAACCATGTCCACTATCATGTTGATGTTTGGTAGTGGAAAGTCATACTTGGGGCATGATTTGTTAAGGTCTCTGAAATCCATACAAACTCAAATAGATTTATCATGTTTAGACATAGGTACAATGTTGGAAATCCTTTCAGCATAGTCAATAGCTCTAATAAATTTTGCACTCAAAAGTTTTTCTAACTCTACTTTGACCAATAGGGCTACATGTGGATGCATCTTTCTTAGTTTTTTTTAATAGTTTTGATATCAAGAGAGATAGACAAATGATGCATGATAAGATCTGTGTCATGCCCTAGCATATTTGAGTACATCCATGGAAAATTGATCTTCTTGTCTTGAAAGAATTTGGAAAAATGTGCTTTCTCCTCAGTTGAAAATGATTGAGCTATACAAATAATTTTAGGAGATTTCTCTATCCCCAAGTTGATAGGCTATGTAGGTTCAATGAGAACTGATGGATTTTCATAAAAATAGCTTGGTAGAGTACCAAGTACCTCATTTAAAAGTGCCTTGGGGAGGTTTTTACCATTAGATATGTCTCATTTTTTACTATTTTTAGGTTTAGATATCAACACAATGTCGTTTTCATAATCTGGCTATTTATTTTTTCTTTTAATTTTTTGATGAAGGTACTTGATATCTAATTCCATCATGTTCCATGGGTTCACTAGTGGAAGAAGTAATGAGTTGAATGGTATTTAGGTAACAAGTAATATCATAGTCATTTTAAAAAGACTGTAATTTAGGTATTTGATTTTGAAGGGACCAATCTATGAGACTATGGTGGATCAATGAGAGTGAGGTGGAAGCATGTTGCAAGCCCAAATCATCTAACCCTATACTAGACTCATCTAATACATTCATTTGGGTTGCATAGGTGTGAATAATATCCACTCCTAATTCACAAGATATGTCTGATAGGCTTTCCCATTCATACTTGTGAGAGTTTGTACTCTGATCTCTAGCAATTAGACAAGCAATATTTTTTCTAATCTGGCCTATATTCATGTCTTAATGGTTGGATTCATTAAGTTCTAGCTGTTGAGAAGTGGAAGCTTCAACATCATTATTGGTTATTACAACTTCTCCCCAAACAAGAGAAGTTATAGGCATAAAGTCCTCATCTTGTGAAGTGGCAGCAACAAAGGGAGAATCATCATCCTCTAAGTTGCTAGACATGGATGCACTTCTATCAAATGTCTGTATAACATCCATTAACCCAAAACCTATGTTAGTAGTATCTTGAGTATCACAACCTTGAGTATGACTTAAAGGGTCAACTAGAGCTTTTGTATTACTAGTTAAGGACCCATTGCCTTAATAGCCCATGTTTGCAAGAATTTTATAGCCTTTACAATAATGTTTAGGAGAAATTAGAGTAGTGATGGTGACTTCCCCCTCATCTTCCTCTTCCCTATAGATCCAATCTTTAATTTCTTGTTCTTCTTTCTCTACTTCTAGGGAACTGAGGACTGACGGAAAGTGCCAAAGAGAGTCATGGAAAAAGAAAAAGGCTTCTTTTTGGTAGACGGTTTCCATAAGACTAAGGGAAAATAGGTAGATCAGAAATAGGGTTGAGAGTGTATTCACCCATACCAAGGCTCATCATTTTCTATTTATATTGACACTCTATAAAGGATGGTGTTTTCTCATGGGAAGATCGATTATGTGGAACCAATGTTTCAACAGCAGATAACAAGTTGATAGACATTGAGTTGTCACTGGGGACAACTATTTCAATACCAATAAAAGGGAACTTGATGCATTGATGATACATAGAAGGTATTGCTTGTATGTCATGAATCCATAGTCATCCAAAAAATAAATTGTATGCAAGTGGTATGTCCAGGAATTGGAAAATAATATCATTTTCAAATGGACCAACTCTGATTGGAAGCACAATTAGACCTTTGGAAGGACTTTCAACCTCATCATAGGATTTTATATTGATCTTGCATCTAGGATTGATGGAAAATTCAAACGTGCCCAATAGTTGGAAAATGATGTTTAGCCCTACACCATTGTCTATCAAGACTTGACAAATGAAAGTGTAGAAGATTTGGACTTTGACATGGAGAGCAAGGTTGTGGGGATGACTAAGAGCTTGGTAATATTCTTTCAAAAAGGTGAGATAGTGAGGTGAAGAGATATGGTTTAGCATAGCTTGAAATCATTCTACATCAATATCTATGGGAACATTGGAAGAATGTAAATCTTTTTTGAGGATATCCTTGTGTAAAGGGGACAATTCTAATAACTCAAAACTAGAAATTTGAGTTGGTGTATGTCGTAGTTGGTTGACAAAGTCATAGTTAAATATCTTAGAATTTGTTGGTTGTTTAGAAAATGAAGTGTTCTTAGTATCATGAGCAACTTTTAGGACAACCTTAGATTGCCCCCTGTAACAGCATTAAGCGGTTCTCTTTATGAAGAGGAAGATTCAGCCACTCAGAGTACTACCTTAGGTTTGGTATCAAATAGATGTTGAGGAGTATTGCACATTTTTGGAACAACTTTGGGTCATTCATCCTAAATTTTCTTGTCTTTATTATTACTTGCCATGCATAAATACTCAATAGGCTCAATAATGCCTATAAAATCATCTGTGTTAGCATAAGCATAGGTAATATTGGCATCATGATTCTTTTTAGGAGATTTGGAGGTTTCAACTTTCTCATATTTTGGCAAGGGTTCTTTAAAATCTTTAAGGTTGGCATTTTTTATGAGGCCATCTATAACAACTTAACCATCCTCAATGAGGTCTTGAATTATGTCTTTGAGCTTGAAATAGTTTTCAGTGTTGTGACCCTTGCTTCAGTGATAACTATAGATATGATCCTCTCTCCACCATGAGGGTTTGTCAAGTGGGTCATAAGGTCAGGAATTATCTAGTAAAGTAACTAGATTTTTTTCAATTAAGGTTTTCAAGGCCACCTTGTAAGGCTCAACTATTGGTGTATAAACACATCATTTTTTTGTAAACTTAGAGCTCTTGTCAAATGTTTGTGGTTTGGAACCTTCTTGTTTCTTTGTAGCATGGATGGCATTAGAAAGGTTAAATGTAGGTTCCTTGGTCTTAGGATTGTTTATTACTCCATCATTGACAACATACTTTTTTTTATTCCAAGGCTTTCCTTTGTCTTTACCATTTCCATTGTTATTTTTGTCTTTTTTATAACAATGTCACCGTTTTTTATAGCAACATCCTCAATGCGATATGCACTCTCAACCATGGCATTGAAGGATGTGAATAGCTATTTTCTTAGATAAAGCATTGTGCAAGCTCATCAAATGTTTTAGGAGGGGGACTCAATTTTGTGAACCATTCCATGGCTTTCCCTCTTAGACTTCTAGGAAACAAACACATAAGAAGGGTGTCTTCATGCATAAAGTCCATGCTAAAAGAATAAAAATGCCTCACATGATCATGAGGGTCACCATTTCCATCATATTTGTCATACTTAGGAACCTCTATATCCTTAAGAAATGGTAGCATGTATAGACTCCTAACAAATGAAAGAGTGCATATGAATTCAACAAATGAAGTTTTAGGTGGTTCTTTTGAAGTTTTCAAGTGTGCAAATTGTTTCCTTAGTTATTGTATTTCTTCCCTTAAGATTTCAGCCTCAGTGAGCTCTTGTTTGTGGATTATGCATTCAATATCAAAACCTTGAGGGAGTTTCCATCCCCTTGCTACCATGTATCAGAAGTATTTGTCTTCATTTTCATCCAAAGCTCTAAGGATTAGTTTTTGAGAAAAAACATCTTGTTGGAATTTGATAACATCTTCTCTAGTTACTTATTCATCACTTTTATTATGGAATTGTCTATCTAGTGAAGGGCATGCCATACATTGTTTATTTGTCAAACATTGTTTATTTGTGTTTGGGTAGAATCAAGGACTTCCACATAAGGATATTTGTGAGGATGCCTAAGTGGTGTCTCCAATTGCTTGAAAATCAAAGGTGTATGGTTACTGTTACCAACTTGATGTCTAGTTGTGACTAGCATGTCAGATTTGAAGCTCTTACAACCAAGATTAGTCACTTGTCAAAGTATAATAGATGGCTTGTCAAACAGTTCTTAAGAACTTATAGCATTGGTGACTTGAGTCGAGTGAGCAAGCAAGAAGCTCAATAGAAAATAGCTAGAATAGAGTGGTAACCAAATTTTGACAAGTGATTCATAAATGGTGTTTTGAGGCTTATATCTGATAGACTAAACCCATCTTTTCAACTTAGGACAGCTTCCTAACATATGCATGTGCAACCAAGACTGGGAAAGACTAAGGTGACTAGACCTTAGATCAAAAAAATTAGAACATAGACCCTATTTTTGTAGTAAATAGTCTCAGGCAATACTTTCTCAAAAACTAGGCAATAGTAGGACAATATAATATGTCGTACGACATAGCTTAGAACATCCATCCAATACTTTTCTTCTAGATAATAGCGCACATGAGGTGAGATGATATATCTCAATATAGTAGGGTGATAGACTTTAGAAAAAAAGGGCAACACAGTTTAGAAAAGACTATTGTGCAATATTTCTCTAGAGAATAGGTGATAAGGTGCTAGTTTTTATGCAAAAAGGACAAGTTTTGACTCCAAAAGTGTATGTTTCAGTATGACAATCAGGTAATTTTTAGATTATATAGTGTGAGTTTCTATTGTGTGTCAATTATCAGTAAGGTTTACAAATAGTAGGTATTTTAACATATCTCAAACAATTGAACAAGGGTAAAAACAACCTTTCCAATATGTATTTGTGATATTAGAATAGCCTTCCTTCCAATGTTACCAAGATGTTTGATTTGCAATAATGTGAACATTGGTCAACACATTCAAAAATAGTAGCTAGGCAATCTACATTAGAGTCATCATTCAATACTCAACAACTTGGCCCATGCTTGATGTTCCTTCACCTCACACCAAGTGGTTTCCCATAAGAGATATTGGGTTTGTCATGGAAGTTCCAAAAGCACAACCAAGGGAACACATATATCTTGGGGTGATTCAGATAGTTCACTAGAATCAATCCTTCCACCAAGAGGTTGAGTGGAAAAATAGGGTAGTTACTAACTTAGGGTGTTTAGAAAGGAATTTCATTCATAATGTTCCTCTTGTACCCAATTAAGGGATAGCCCACCTTGTAGTGAGTAACAGACCTCATAGTCACAAGAGCACCTTAAGCATTCTTGCCTAGCGATCTCCTTATGGTTGAAATCCCATAAGTGATCACACTAAGCAAAGACAAAAACTGCATCTACCTATAGACACCTAAATCCTTTAGAAAATAAAGTATTTTTATTTTCTGAAAAAATTCTTGATGACATCATCATTTATTAATTAATTAATTATTTAATTAATTTATTTATTTTTATCCCATTAAATCTCTCTATCTTAATTAAAAATATTTAATTAAGGAATCCCTCCCAAAAATGTTTAAATCTTACTTAAACAATATTTCCTTATTTATTAATTATTTAATTAATAAATTGACCAAAAAATTCAAAATAAATAAATAAATTATTTTTTGCCCAAAACATGGCCAATTTCCTTAAGACCACTAACCTCTTCCAAAATCTTCTAATCCTTCTTTAATTTTGATTAAAGGCTAATCCCATCATTTCTTACCCCTAATCCCAACTCAAAATATTTAATTGAGATTAAATATTAATTCTCATGTTTATTAAAAAAGTTTTAATAAATATCTCCTCAACCCAAACCCTTGAAATAAATAAAACTTTATTTATTTCCTAAAATCTAATTTATCCTCATCCTAAGAAGTTGTAGACTCTTCTAGAAAGTCTTCATCCTCATCCTAGGAAGTTCTAGACTATTCTAGAAAGTCTTTATCCTCATCCAAAGTATAGACTCTTCTAGAAGATGTCTTTAAACCTAATCCTAATCCCCTCCTAACCTTGTCACATTCCCTAAACATGGGTTAAGACTTACTAACCCAAGCCAAAGTTAGCAAATATCTCCTCCTTCACCCACCCTCATTAAATGCCATCCACTTGCTTATCCCTAACCTAATCCTAAACCATCCTAATCCATCCTCTAATCATTTGCACAATCCTAAGAAAGCTTAAAACCTTCCTAATCAAGCCCAAGTCAAAATTCCTCTCATCTCCCTCAAAATATCCCAACCATAAAACTTTATGAAGCCCACTAGGCCATAAATGACTCTTCCAAGCCCTTTTATTGCTCTTACAAGCCATTATGAGGGTCTTTATGAAGATTTTATCCATTGAGCCTCCTTTGTTAACTCATCCTTCCCCTTTCCTCCATCCACTCACCCTGTGACATGTGTCACTCCCTAATTGGCTGTAAGGAAGCACAATCCATGTGCTCTCCTCTCATGCAATCTGAGCCCTCCATGAGCTTTTCGCCATCCTTGCATCTTAGCCCTCAATCCCTCAAGCCTCCTGCCTATAAATTGGATCCTTCTCCTTTGCAAAAAAAAACAATCCATGAAGTAAAGTCATAATGCCATTTTAAGAAGCCATTTTACATCAAAACCATACAGTCACACCCAAATTCCAACTCCATTTGAAGCCCTTTTTGAAGCATAAGCTTGAGCATACATCCTATCTATTTAGACAAAGCCACTCAACAAGAGAGCTTCTCATTGAGAGAGCCCATTAATGGCTCATATTCTCAATTGAGAGCTCATCTTAGTCTATCTTGAAGTTTATGAATTTTGTTTAGTTTGTAGAAGCTTTATTTAAATTTGGTTTTTATTAGCATACTAACATTGCTCATATGCATTTTGGCAAGCCCGGTGGGACCTCGCATGGGTCATCTTCATTAGCTTTTTTAGTCAAGTTTTGTATGTAATTTTCTAGTTTTGGCTAATTTTGCTTGTTTTTGTGATTGGTAAGATTGTATAAATTGGTTTTGTAGGTCCACATAAGCATGAAGAAGTCAAAGGAATTCATAGTCTATCTCATAGTATTTGCAGATTTTTTAAGCTTATAGGTGGACAAAGCACTTGGAATTCTTCTTCCTCTTCTTGTCTATATTCTTCTTATTCCATCTACTTCTTCTTCTTCTTCTTTTGGGAGATCTTGGCCATTTTTATTTTTTTAAGGAAGCAAAATCATACACACTTCTTTTTAGTGCTTAAAATGAACCCCCAAATCATACTTAAATCCATTAAAAACTAAAAATTTGCAAAAAAAAAAAATCTTTTAACAACTAAAACTAAACCAATCCAATCATTTGCATCCTTGCAACATCAAGGTTTTAGATGCATTCATGCAAAGTTAAGAACACTTCATTTTTGGGAATTTAAAAAGAACTTCAAGTTTCCATTTCAAAAGGTTCAAAATCAACACTAAGTGCACACTAAAATCTAAATCAAACTCAAAGCATCAATCAAGGATAAAATGAACCTCATTTGCAAATATTTTAAAGTTCTTTTAAAAAACTCTCATGAAAACTAAGAGTCCTAAATGGTTACCAAAATTTTCCTAAAAGCTTTTTTATTTGTTCCAAACAAATGTCTTGTTGCAAAATCTTGAATGTTTCTTAGGTTTTTCATGCATCAAAACAATCTAGGAATATCATTTTTGGGCTTAAAACATGCAAACTAGAACACAAAATCTTGAATGAAAACCAAAGTCCAAAGAAGTCATTTCCACTTTTGAGTCCAAAATGATCATGAATGATCTAAGGTTTACAAAGCACTTCAAAGTTTTTAAAACAACACAAAATCTCAATCTTGAATGCTCAAAGGAAAAAACCTTGAATGTTTAACCACTTGTCTTTGAATGCATGTTGCTAAAATCACTCTTGAGTGCCATGGATTAAAATCAAGTTTTTTTTTTTTATGAATACATGATTAAAACAACAAATCCAATCTTGAATGCAAAAGGTCAATTAATCATTACAATATCTCACACTTCATCTTTTGGGGCATAAAAAGAATCTACATTTTAGAAACTTTCTAAGTTATAAAAACAAATAAAGACACTTTGAGTGAATTTGTTGTTGGACTCACCCTCTTTAATTACCCATCATTCTAACCATTGGTTGTAATATCAGTGCCATATATGGGGATGGGTCTACCTAAGAAGGTGTTAAGTGCTCCACAAAAATAAAATTCCACTCACTTGAGTTTTTATTGGTTTTTCTAAGATAGAAAATTTCTTGAATGCACATTAGTCTCGGTAACACTTCATTTGGGCATAAAAATTGAACAACTCTTGACGTGGAGGGCCTCTGGGCATGCGCTTGACAATCGAGTTTCACACATCTTTGTTTTGGGTTTAAAACAAACAAACACTCAATCTTGAATGCCTTAAAGAAAATCAATTGAAACTTGACGTGGAGGGCCTCTGAGCACCCAAGTTTATTTTTGTTGACCCTAAATCTTCTTGGTGTATGCATTCTTCGATCAATTTTACTTGTGTTGACGCTTCAAAGTTGGAATTGAACATTTGCATCCTAAACATGTGTGTTTGCAAGGTTTAGATCAGCACACATAAGAGTCAATTGGTAAAAGAACAAACATATTTTTTAGCCCAAGATCATCCAAGTCTTTTCTCCCCTTGTCGTCTTTCGAGGCCATCTTGGGTGCATAAGATTAGGATCCAAAATCTTGTTTAAGTTTTAGGAAGCCTGCTTGGGGATTTCATCACCCCTTGGGACGACCTCAACTCCAGTGTTCCAATGGAGTATAAAGATTAGGAGGTGAATCTAAAGACACCTCTCTTGGAATCAAGATTTTGTCACTCGGGCTAACCCTCAAGGAACTTTATACCCTTGAGAAGTGAAAGAGGAGAAGTGGGTTACCGCTCCTCTTGACTGTGTGACATTGTTTTGGTTTCATCTACAGATTCAGGAGTCGCGTACCTTGGGTATATCGAGGACTCCCTAGCTAAACCAATTGTCAGCCTTGTAGACAACCATCTAAGATGTTAATGTGTTTGAAGTGACTGATCGAAACATTTGTAGAACATACACACTCCATGGTGCAAGTATCACATTCTGAGAATCGCAAACTTCTATCTGGTTGTTCCTACCTATTGCTTGATTTTTTACTTGTTGAATAAATATTTTCCAAACTTGGTCAATCCTAGCTTAGGGTACACTTAGGGTAGTCACTGCCTGTTCGAAAAGTTGAACGAGTTGAAGCAAAACAACCAAAATCTCTCTAAGCCAAGCACATTCAGGAATTTATGTCAGAACAACCCAAACCCAAACAGAAGTTTCACAAAGTCAAACTCAAGCCATCTGAGGCATGCCAAGAACTTTTAGCCGAGAGAAAGGAAATAACACCAAGCCCTCGAATTGCCAAACTCCACAAATTAGACGAAAAAGCTACCGACGAAGCCCATCAATACACCTAGCTAGATTGCACTGTCCAACTTAACCAACATCAAAGAGTTAACCTTGCTTATGGATTAACAACTAGGCATGATTTCTATGATTAGACCCCCTTGTTTCTCCACACCTTCTTGCATAAGCTTCACTTTAGAGTCATCTTTGTAGGAAAGCCATCTATCTTTAGTCCTCCCCTTAAGCATTTTAGCTCATCCATCTCATTTAGAACCAAACCATCTAGCCAGCTATCCAAAATCTTCACATCCAAGCCTTCAAAATTGTTGTCACTTTGCCAAAAGTTTGCCATTCCTAACATTTTCCAAATCCACCAATCTCACCAAGGTTATCCTTTTGAGAGAGTTGTGTCTAGGGTAATCTAGCTTTGTCACTTGTTATCCCTCATCACCTTGAGCTAAAGGTTGGGATCCACAAGTGGTCAATCTCATGTTTTTTCTAAAGGATCATCAGTCTATCCTTAAGTTGACACAATCACCACCAAGCTTGCACATAGGAAAGAAGACCTTTCATGATTTGGCGACATATCTTTGAAGTTAGAATCCCCAACCCAATCCTCCTTAGGTTTTTCATATAGCTTTGCCTCAACCTAGGAAATCATTTGCATAGAAAAGCCTTCCCCCTTTGCATCCATCAGCTTGTTGCATCTCATCCCTAAGAACATTTTCATGCCACCCGTCACTCGCTTAGCCAAGAAGAAGAAGGAAACAATGGAACCCTATCATTTGGATCAAACAACATCGCTCCCCTTGAGAACTCAACCATCCTTTAGCCCAAAGAACACTATACCATCACCTACTAACATTGAAGCTTTCATGAATCAACCAAGAAATACAACATTGGTGAATGCCATTATAGACAAGAACAAAGAAACAATCATGGCTAACTTTCCAAGGGACAACATAGGAGCCTTCGAATTTGGAAGACCTCCTCCCTTATCAAATCTATCTTACCCGTTGTTTGGACAACTCCCACCACCCATAGGCTCTTATAATTCGAATTATTCTCAATAGGTGCCTAAAGAAGAGCCTCAACCCACCCCATATGATCCAACAGACCCAAACATACCAGCCTCCACTCAAGTTGAAATCTCCCTTCCACAAGCCAATCCAGCCACCACCACTCCACCATTGGTCCATACCACTCCATCCCAAACCCACTTTGCCCAAAATACCTCATCATTCACTCCCTTTACTATTGCTGCTACTGCTCTCCAACCCAGCCTTCCAAATCCACCCATCTCCAAAATCAGTGCTAGAATCTTTGGACAACCTCAGCAATATACAACTAGGATGCCACCCATGGGGTCAAGCAATCAACCTTTCATCACCCCTAGCTTGTTTACCTCAGCTTAGAGCACAATTCCATCATTTTCACTAGGTCCTTGGAGCTCAGTGCCATCATCCACAAATCCACAAGCTACTACCCTCACTCCATAAACCTATCAAACCCCACAAGCTACTACCAATGTTTTTCCAAGCTCTCAACTGACCAAAGCTCCTGCCACCACTCTACAAAGCTTTCAAATCTGGCCACCAAGCTATCAAACCCCATCAATTCCATTTCCAAGCTTTCAATTCCCACCACCTCCACCACCAACTAATCCATTACCTCCTATTACTAACTATTTTTCTATCCCAGTTATAGGAGGAAATCCACCACCAGCAACAACCAATTACTTGGCCTCCTTTTTCGTGGAGATACCTTCCCAAATGGGGCACAACCCACATATATTGGTCAAACTCCTCAAATCCAAAGTCAAGTTCCACAAGCTCCCTGATCCTTTCCCCAAGCTTCACAACGATCTTATACCTTACCTCCACAAAGCAATCCATTTATTCCATAGCCTACTTATGTTCCTCAATCCCAACCTCAAATCCAATATCAAAAGGAAACCTCACAAAACATGCAGAAATATGTGCCCCCTCCACCTTAGCAATCCATCATCCAACATTCAGTTCCTCAAGCCGTGTACAATCCCTACTAGCCCATACCTCAAAGCCATCCATATTCCATTGCCCCATCTAGCACATACCTACCTCAGGGCGCTCCTACATTGGGGGCACCCTAGCCATCATCGATTAATTTAGAATGGGAAGCCATGAAGACAAATTTGAAGAACATCCAGGAGGGAAATGATCCAAAAATGTTCAAATTTTAGAATGTGTGTCCTTACCCATTTAATAGAGCCATTACTATGACTCCATTCCCCAAGCATTTTGAGAAACCCAAGTTTGAAAAATTAAGAGGAAAAGGAGACCATGTCACACATCAAAGAATTTTACATGTAGTGGTAAGAAGTGGCATACGATGATGTCTTCCTCTTGTGTCTCTTTCCCAAAAGCTTGGCCGGACCAGCTCTTGAATGATTTTATAGAATACCATATGGCACAATTAAAAACTTTGCTGAATTGTCTGAGGCATTTGTAGCCTAATATGCCCATCTTGTTGAAACAAAGCTATCAGTAGTGGATCTTGTCCACACTAAACAAAAAGGTGGACAAAGCTTTCTCGAATATTTGCAAAGATGGTAAACCCTTACCACCCGCATATCTTGCACCTTGCAAGAGCGCCATTTGGTTAAAATGTTTATTGATAATGCCCATCCCAGCTTGGCTCACCACATGACCATGAACTCTTTGCAGACCTACAAAGATATCAAAGAGAAAGGAATGATCCTTGAGAAAGGACTCATTAAAGATGGTTTGGTCAAGATTTATAAAGAAGCCAACCAAAATCAAACACATTCAAATGACAAGTCTACGTATTGGAACAAAAACTAGCACATTGCAACAGATGGGGTTATTGATATGAGACATGTGAATATTGTTGGTCCTTCCCAAAATCAGTCCAACCTACCTTATGAACCAAACAATCAACAAGCTATCAACTACTGACAACAGAATCACCAAAGCTATCAAAGCCACAATCCAAGTCCCAACTTTCAAAGGTCTAACAATCAAGCTAATACCATCAATGTAGCTATAGGGCAAAAGTCTAGATTCTAACCTGTACCTAGAAACTATACACCCCTTGTTGTGCCATTGGATGTCATTTTTGAGAAATTGATTAAGGAAAACCTCATCAAATTTCCTCCCACCTAGCAAATTGACCCAAGCCAATCCAAAGCTGCATGGTAAAAAGATAATGAGTACTGCAAATTCCATAGGGCAAAAGGTCACACTACCCTCAGATGCATGAAACTGAAAGATTATGTGCAGGACCTCATTGATCAGAAAGAAATCACTGTTGGTGCCCAAACCTCTCCCAATGTAGGCTTAGAGATTTATCAAAATGCTTTTCCTCCTCACAAGAACCAAAATCATGGAAAAGCACCTATCCAAACCAACAACAACAACATCAACAACCACCAGCCAAACCAATAGAATGGGAAGAACAATGACCACACTTCATCCTATATAGACAATGGTAGCCTCATAGGTTGTATATTTGAGAAAGAGCCTTCTGTCAATGTTATCAATATCCAAGGACCAAATAATGAGTGTGTGGTCACCACTTGAAGAGTGCAATTTAACATCACAGGCCCACCAGTTTCACCAGCACCATTAGCTCCATCAAAAAGCCAATACAATATCTTGGAACATCTTGGGAAAATACCAACCAAAATCTCCATTTTAGACCTTCTCTGCACTAGTCCTATGTACAAAAACATCCTTGACAGTGCTCTCATAGAATCCTATGTCCCTTAAGATATCAATGCTACTAATTTTTGTAATCTCATTGGAAACCTATCCTCCTCATGTGCCCTATCTTTCAAACCCACTAACATACCCGTGGTCGAGCTAGATCACACCCTTCCACTTTGCATAGCCATTATGGTATACAATTTTGCCATAAAAAGAGTTATGATAGATAGTGGATTAGCCTTGAATATTTGCACCATAAAATTCATAAAACAAGTTGGGTATACTGAGGTAGATATCATCAGTGAGGTTATCACCATCAAAGCTTATGACAACTTGGAAAGAACCACATAAGGAACTATTTTGCTGCCAATCAAGGTTGGAGCAGTCATCGAAGAAACACTCTACCATGTTATTGATCTAAACCTACCATTTAACATCCTCCTTGGTCACCCATGGATTCATGCCATGAAAGTCGTTCCATCCACTTACCATCAGTGCATCAAATTTTTGCATCTGGGCACTGAGGTAACCATCAATGTTGATCTAGAACCATTTGCTTACTGCAATGCAATTGAAGCTTCATATGCAAACCATTGCCTTGGAATTGAAAATGGAATAGCCATCACTAGCTCATCCCACACTTGTAATGACCCAGAAACTATCCTCGCCTCCACCCTATCTACCGTGAAGATCAATAACAAAGGCTGTGGAGTGTATAGTCTGTCAGATGCATTTGCTGTCGGGGCACTCCCACTTGATCCATACACCCATGGACGACTAACATATCACAAAGCTAAGGAGTTTCCACCTCCTTGATACAAAAATTTTGGCCCAACAACCTTTCTATCCTCAAAAATCCCTCTTCATGAGGAGCTCACTCAAGATATCAACAATTGGTTACATAAGGATGCACCTCCAAGAAATCAAGCACACGTTGATCACTTCAGCCAAAAGTATCCCCAAGAATATAAGCTCATCACTGAAAAATGGAACTATCAAGGTGGTGGTCTAGGACTAGAAGAAAGAGGCATGTAATGCTTCATCAATGCACATAAGTGGGAATCGAAGTCTGGTCTTGGCTTTCGCATACCCACAACTGGGGGCACCAATGAGAACGGTCATGCTTTTTCAAACATTCATCGAGACCTTATCGAAATTGAAGACATTCCTGAGGAAGTTGAAAAGAGAGCCTACAACGATATCCTAGACCAAATCTTCCTCAGAGACTATTCTCCAAGAACTATCCATCCATTTCATTGACCTACCACTCGCCCATCCACAACTCATAGATTGGGACCAACCAAGCGTCATACAAAATGATGAGTTCACATCAGAGGAAGTGATTCTGAGATTCATGGGAGCCAAAACTCCTCACAAAAAAAAAAGCTAGATTATGCCTATATCTATAAGCTAGATCATAAGGGGTATTTTGCAAAAAATCCCCAACCTAGTTTCGATACACCCAAAACTAGAACTAAGGTGAATTCGGGACTAGCTAAGGCAGCGAAGAAAACCCCTCAGCAAGAAAATCTAGAGTCACAAGTAGAATATGAGGATTTAGCATTTCCTCCTCAAGATAATCGACTAGAGATATCTTCTATTCTAATTAAGGATACTAGAGAAGTCAACATCGGTACTGGATCCCTATCACAAGACCAAGCTGACCTCCTCTTTGAGGTCTTAATACAAAACATTGGCTGATTTGCATGGTCATATCAGGACATGCCAAGACTTGATTCAAAGCTTTTAGTTCATCATCTTGCAGTCGATCCAAAGATCAGGCCCGTTAGACAAAAGCTTAGAAAAATTCACCCCAAGGTGGCATTACTAGTCAAAGCTGAATTAGAAAGAATGTTACCTACTAAGGTTATCTCACCTATCGACTACTCAGAGTGGATCTCCAACATGGTCCTCGTCACTAAGCCTTCTGGTGACATCAGAATTTGCACTGATTTTAGAGATCTTAACAAAGCTTGTCCAAAAGATGATTTTCCCTTACCCAACATAGATATGATAGTAGACCTTACAGCTGGACATGAAATTTTGTCCCTCATGGATGGATTTTCTGCGTATAATCAAATCAAGATTGCAGAAGAGGATTAGCATAAGACAACATTCGCCACCCCTTGGGGAACTTTTTACTACAACATGATGCCTTTTGGCCTAAATAATGCTAGGGCTACCTATCAAAGAGCTATGACAACCATTTTCCATGATCTTATCCATAGCATTTTGGAGGATTATGTGGATGATATCTTGGTCAAATCTCATACCTTCATGGATCATCTTGCTAGCCTAGAGAAAGTCTTTGATGGGTTAGCCAAATATCATCTCATGCTGAATCCTAAGAAATGTGCCTTTGGGGTCACATCTGGCAAGCTTCTAGGCTTTATAGTTTCTAAACGAGGTATAGAGATCAACCCCAAGAAGGTCAAGGCTATCTTACACATGCCTCCTCCCCAAACACTGTGACAACTTTTCTCTCTTCAGGGAAAGCTTCAACCCATCTAATGCTTCATCTCCCAGCTTGCAGATAAGTGTACACCATTTGCACATTTACTGAAGAAGGATGAGAACTTCAAGTTGGATCCTTTATGTTAGCGCAGCTTCGATCAGCTCAAGTAGTATCTCACCAATCCCCCTATCTTGGTTCCACCGGTTCCTAGTCATCCCCTAATTTTGTACATATCAGCAATGTGTACTACTCTAGGGGCACTTCTAGCATAGCTCGATGACTACTATAGAGAAAGAGCCATCTACTACATTAGTAGAACCCTAGTTGTTTATGAACTCAATTATACTCCTATGAAAAAAGCTTGTTTGGCATTTGTTTTCTCAACTCAAAAGCTTTGCCACTACATGCTAAGTCATATCATCCAACTAGTCTCTAAGATAGACCCTGTCAAGTATATGCTCTCTAGAATAGCACTTACAGGCTATTTGGCCAAATGGGTTATGCTCCTTAGCGAATTTGACATCTAGTATGTGGATAGAAAGGCAATCAAAAGGAAACCTATAGAAAATCACCTAGTTGATGCACCTCTAGTAGATATATATCCTTTGATCACTGAATTTCCAGATGAACATGTCTGTCTAATTGAAGAATAGTCCCCATGGAAACTTTATTTTGATGGCTCACAAACATCTCGTGGATCAGAGGCAGGAATATTATTGGTCACACCTCAAGGAGATTACATTCCAAAAGCCTTCAAGCTACAATTCCCTAGCACCAACAATATAGCTGAATATAAGGCTCTCATAGTAGGATTAAAGATAGCTGCAGAATGGAACATTACTGAGTTACAAATCTTTGGTGATTCTCAGCTCATCATCAAGCAAGCCCTAAATGAATAACAAACTAAAGATGAAAAGCTATTACCCTACAAAGAGCTAGTTGATCAGCTAACTTGGTATTTTAAAAAGCGCTTTAGTTTACAAAAGTGCCTCGAATGTAGAACAAAGCAGTAGATGCTATGGCTACTATTGGCTCACTTTTGGAAATTCCCCAAGTAGCTACACAGTATGAGTTTTTAGTCGAGCAGCTCCTCACACCCGCCTATGCGAATGAGGATTCAAACCATGTTTGTATCTTGGTTGGTCCCCAATCCCCTTTGTATCATGATATTTATGCTTACCTTAACAATGGTATCATATCCCCTCACCTCACACGTACCCAATGCAAAAACCTCTTCCAAAAATCATCCTGTTATGTTATCATAGCCAATACCCTATATCATCGGGGTTATCACGATACTCTCTCTCAATGTTTAGACCAAAACGAGGTTGCAATGGCGTTAAAATAAGTACACTCTAGACTTTGCAGTGCCCACACAAGTGGTATTATCCCAGCATGACAAATCCTTAGAGTAGGCTACTGTTGGTCTACCATTGAAGAAGACTCCTATGACTTTTTCAGAAAGTGTCTCCCATGTCAGCAACATGCAAATCTCGTGCATGCTCTAGCATAGGATCTATAGCCTATTGCACCACCTTGGCCCTTTGCATGGTGGGGCCTTGATCTAGTTGGAACTATCACACCTCTCTCATCTGATGGACATAAATGGATAATAAAAGCTATAGACTATTTCACTAACTGGGTGAGAGCAGTCCCCCTAGTATAAGCTACAGGAGTTTAGGTTTCCAAGTTCATCTTGTACCACATTGTTTGTCGCTTCGGCATCCCATCCACCATCTTCACCGACTACGGAGGTAACTTTGAAAATATCAACATGGAAGAATTATGCACTTCTCTCTGCATCCATTACCACTTTTCTAGCCCATATTTCCCACAAGGTAATGGCCAGGCAAAGGTAACTAACAAAAACCTCCTCAAAATCCTAAAGAAAGTTGTCAATGATTCTGGCCATGATTGGCACCTACAAATAAATCTAGCCTTATGGCCCTATCAAACCTCATTCCATACATCCATAGGAACAACTCCATACTCCCTAGTCTATGGTGCTGAAGTGATACTACCCATAGAGGTTAAACTTCCCTCCTTGCGCATATCTTTGCAGGGGCAAATATCAGATGAAGAATACAGAGTAGCTTGGCTCACCCAGCTAGATCTCTTAGACAAGAAGTGACAATAATCCTATGATCATCTCATATTCTATCAAACTCATCTCAAAAGGAATTTCAACAAGAAGGTGCTCCCACAACACTTTCAGCCAGGCGACATGGTCCTCAAAGAAAATATGAAAGTCCAAGCTGATTGAGAAAAGAAAGGCAAGTTTGAACCTACATGGCTTGGTCCTTATGTTGTCACTGCATCCTTTGGCTCTAGAGCCTATCAGCTATCTACACCAGAAGGAGAACTCTTGAATGATCCTACTAAAATCATTCATCTCAAGAAGTTCTATGCTTGAAGATCCTTGGTATACCCAGCTTTTGAAAAATACAAAAAAATAGTAAAGAGAAATAAGCGTCCAATGGTGAAAACTTGGCAATTCAAGGGCCTTGGATAGGTACTTTGGTGAAAACTTGGTAATTCAGGCACCTTGTGTACTAAATCTAATCCATTAACTATCAATATCCTATCCCTCATCCATTCACCCACCATCCCATAACACACCTCCTTGTTCCCTTGGTGTTCCAACCAAATATCCAAAATCTAATGAATCTTGTAAATACCTCCTGTACACCTTGTAAATCTTGTACCTCAGCTTGTAAATCTTGTACCCCAGCTTGTAAATCTTGTATCACCCCTTGTATCATAGCTTGTATATCCAAATCTTGTCCAAAGCTTGTACCATATTCCACCTTGTATTATATGCCAAATCTTGTATCCTATCTTGTATCCTATCACATGCACACAAAGAATCCCATTTTCCTTAAGCTTTCCGCAAACCATCTACCTATCGGCCTATCAAATATTGTAGACATCCCACCCTTCACAAACATTTCCATCTCACAAAAACCAAAACATGAACAAACCTTGTACATTTGTAACATATCTTGGTCCGTCAGCTTGTACATCCTCTTTAGCTTAGTACCATTGTATCTATCCAGCTTTTGTGTCAGTTCCTCCTTGATTAGCATCTTGCACACATCACACAACCCTTGGTTAGCTATTCCAATGCATCTTTTAGCTAGATCTCCTATCACCAAAGATTTATCCTTCTTAGTTCAACTTGCTAGATGCATCACTCATCTAGATCCATCAACTTAGGTGCTCTCCGATAGATCCTTGTAGGATATAGCTTTCCTCATGTCTGATCTTGGTCCGTTAGTACTTTGTCCCACTCATCTCGTTGGAAAACGGTTCTCTTTTGGATTTTTGCTTTATTTTGATTTAAAATCTTCCCTTTTCGGTCTTGAAGTATCTTTTCCAAACAATCTTTTTGCTCCCTCCTTAAGGTTGCCACAATATTCCATATCGTGGTATACCTCGAATGGGGCAATCTAAGTGTAAGGTCTTGATCAGGTCTTTTATTTTTTTTTCTTTTCTTCTTGTGGGTTACCTAGTGTCAGTTTCACGCTGCTTCCTCTAAGATTCATGTGTGATGTTGAGGCAATCCTTGCATGTTTGTTTTGAGTTAGTCTGTTAGTCCTCTTGATAGTTGGTGAAAAGGCCTTGATGTTCTTGGTAACCTTGGCCGTTAACCAACAGTCTTATAGAAAATCTAGTGCTCAACTACATGGTGGTACTTCTCTTTGAAGTATCCCCCTGCTCAAAAAAAAAGCTTCAATGGTTTCCCTTCATCTCCATTATCCCCCATCCATATCTAGCATCTATCTCTCTTACCCCAGCTTATGCATTAGTATCTCTTTGAATCAATCTGCACTTTTAGCTTTAGGGATACACAATCCTAGTCTTAGAGATCCACCAATCCAATCAATCCACCAAGCCTCATCTTTCAAGCTCCACAATCCTAGTCCTAGGGATCTCTGAAACCCATCTTTCGCCAATCTGACCCTTTGAAATCCTGTTGCATCAGCTTTATCATCTCATCATCCATCTCCCTATCCTAGATTCCTTTTTGTAATGCTCTGCTCCTTCATCCTTTGCAATCCCTGAGATCTTAAGCTTGCTTTCTCTTATGCCTCTGATTCTCCCTTTATCATTCTCCCATAGTGAGAGTTTGAGCTAACTAAACCTCTTCTCTTAAGCCAATTTTAGTCTCCTTGCTCATCTAGAATTCTTGTACTTTTAAAGAAGCCATCAAGCCTCACTTTCTCTCCCTGTTGCCTTCTTGAGGGGGCATCTCGCAGTCCATTCTCTCCTCTTCTGGTCTAGCCTTGGGCATCTTATTTTCTTATCTTTGATGCCATGCCACTTCCAACATCACATCAAAGAGGGGCAAAATATAGACACCTAAATCCTTTAGAAAAGAAAGTAATTTTATTTTCTAAAAAAATTCCTGATGACATCATCATTTATTAATTATTTATTTATTTAATTTATTTATTTATTTTTATGCCATTAAATCCCTTTATCTTAATTAAAAATATTTAATTAAAGAATCCCTCCCAAAAATGTTTAAATCTTATTTAAACATTATTTCTTTATTTATTAATTATTTAATTAATAAATTGACCAAAAAACCCAAAATAAATTAAAAATTTATTTTTTGACCAAAACTTGACCAATTTCCTTAAGACCACTAACATCTTCCAAAATCTTCTAATCCTTCTTTAATTTTGATTAAAGGCTAATCCCATCATTTCTTACCCCTAATCCCAACTCAAAATATTTAATTAAGATTAAATATTAATCCTCATGTTTATTAAAAAAGTTTTACTTAATATCTCCTCAACCCAAACTCTTGAAATAAATAAAACTTTATTTATTTCCTAAAATCTAATTTATCCTCATCCTAAGAAGTTGTAGACTCTTCTAGAAAGTCTTCATCCTCATCCTAGGAAGTTCTAGACTATTCTAGAAAGTCTTTATCCTCATCCAAAGTCTAGACTCTTCTAGAAGATGTCTCTAAACCTAATCCTAATCCCCTCCTAACCTTTTCACATTCCCTAAACATGGGTTAAGACTTACTAACCCAAGCCAAAGTTAACAAATATCTCCTCCTTCACCCACCCTCATTAAATGCCATCCACTTACCTATCCCTAAGCTAATCCTAAACCATCCTAATCCATCCTCTAATCATTTGCACAATCCTAAGCAAGCTTAAAACCTTCCTAATCAAGCACAAGTTGAAATTCCTCTCATCTCCCTCAAAATATCCCAACCATAAAACTTTATGAAGCCCACTAGGCCATAAATGACTCTTCTAAGCCCTTTTATTGCTCTTATGAGCCATTATGAGGGTCTTTATGAAGATTTTATCCATGTGCTCTCCTCTCATGCAATCTGAACACTCCATGAGCTTTTTCCCATCCTTGCATCTTAGCCCTCAATCCCTCAAGCCTCTTGCCTATAAAATGGATCCTTCCCCTTTGCAAAAGAACACAATCCATGAAGTAAAGTCATAATGCCATTTTAAGAAGTCATTTTACATCAAAACCATACACTCACACCCAAATTCCAACTCCATTTGAAGCCCTTTTTGAAGCATAAGCTTGAGCATACATCCTATCTATTTAGACAAAGCCACTCAACAAGAGAGCTTCTCATTGAGAGAGCCCATTAATGGCTCATATTCTCAATTGAGAGCTCATCTTAGTCTATCTTTAAGTTTAAAAAAATTCATAAACTTCAAGATAGACTAAGATGAGCTCTCAATTGAACTCTTAAGGGAAACCATTGAAGCTTTTTTTTATAGCAGGGGGACACTTCAAAGAGAAGTACCACCATGTAGTTGAGCACTAGATTTGCTAAAGGACTGTTGGTTAATCAAGGCCTTTCCACCAACTGTCCAAAGGACTGACAGACTGACTCAAAACAAACATACAAGGATTGCCCCAGCATCACACATGAATCCTAGAGGAAGCAGCATGGAACTAACACTGGGAAACTCACAAGAAGAAAAGTAAAATAAAAAAAAGACCTAATCAAGACCTTACACTCAGATTACCCCATTTGGGGTATACCATGATATGGAAGAACGTGGCAACCTTGAGGAGGGAACAAAAAGATTGTTTAGAAAAGATACTTCAAGACCCAAAAGGGAAGATTCCAAATCAAAAGAAAGTGAAAATCCAAAAGAGAACTATTTGCCAATGAGATGGGTGGGAAGAGGTACTAACGAACCAAGATCAGACATGAGGAAAGCTATATCCTACAAGGATCTATCAGAAAGCACCTAAGCTGATGGATCTGGATGAGTGATGCATATGGCAAGCCTAACTAAGAAGGATAACACTTTGGTGATAGGAGATCTAGCTAAAGGATGCATTGGAATAGCTAACCAAGGGTTGTGTGATGTGTGCAAGATGTTGATCAAGGAGGAACTGACATGAAAGCTGGATAGATACAATGGTACTAAGCTAAAGAGGATGTACAAGCTGACGGACCAAGATATGTTACAAATGTACAAGGTTTGTTCATGTTTTTCTTTGTTTGAGATGGAAATGTTTGTGAAGAGTGGGATTTCTACAATAGTTGATAGGTGGATAGGTAGATGGTTTGCAAAAAGCTTAAGGATAATGGGATTCTTTGTGTGCATGTGATAGGATACAAGCTAGGATACGAGATTTGGCATATAATAAAAGCTAGAATATGGTACAAGCTTTGGACAAGATTTGGATATACAAGCTATGATACAAGGGATGATACAAGATTTACAAGCTGGGGTACAAGATTTACAAGCTGAGGTACAAGATTTACAAGCTGTACAAGAGGTATTTACAAGATTTATTAGATTTTGGATATTTGGTTGGAACACCAAGGGAACAAGCAGGTGTGTTATGGGATGGTGGGTGAATGGATGAGGGATAGGATACTGATAGATAATAGATTAGTCTTAGTACACAAGGTGCCTGAATTACCAAGTTTTCACAAAAGTACCTATCCAAGGTGCTCGAATTGCCAAGTTTTCACCATTGGATGCTTATTTCTCTTTACTATTTTTTTGTATTTTTCAAAAGTTGGGTATACCAAGGATCTTCAAGCATAGAACTTCTTGAGATGAATGATGTTAGTAGGATCATTCAAGAGTTCTCCTTCTAGTGTAGATAGCTAATAGGATCTAAAGCCAAAGTGACAACATAAGGACCAAGCCATGTAGGTTCAAACTTGCCTTTCTTTTCTCGATCAGCTTGGACTTTCATATTTTCTTTGAGGACCATGTTGCCTGGCTGAAAGTGTCGTGGGAGCACCTTCTTGTTAAAATTCCTTTTGAGACAAGTTTGATAGACTGTGAGATGATCATAGGCTTGTTGTCGCTTCTGATCTAAGAGATCTAGCTGAGTGAGCTGAGCTACTCTGTATTCTTCATCTAATATTTTCCCCTACAAAGATATGTGCAAGGAGTGAAGTTCAACCTCTATGGGTAGTACTACTTCAGCATCATAGAATAGGGAGTATGGAGTTGTTCCTATGGATGTATGAAAGGAAGTTCGACAGGCCCATAGGGCTGGATTTATTTGTAGGTGCCAATCACAGTCGGAATCATTGACAACTTTCTTTAGGATTTTAAGGAGAGTTTTGTTATTGCCTTTGCCTGGCCATTACCTTGTGGGAAATATGGGCTAGAAAAGTGGTGATAGATGTAAAGGGAAGTGCATAATTTTCCATGTTGATATTTTCAAAGTTACCTCCATGGGTGGTGAAGATGGTGGATGGGATGCCAAAGCGACAAACAATGTGGTACAAGATGAACTTGGAGACCTAAACTCCTGTAGCTGAGACTAGGGGGACTACTTCCACCCACTTAGTAAAATAGTTTGTAGCTATTATTATCCATTTATGTCCATCAGATGAGAGAGGTGTGATAGTTCCATCTAGATCAAGGACCCAACATGCAAAGGGCCAAGGTGGTGCAATAGGCTATAGGTCCTGTGCTGGAGCATGCATGAGATTTGCATGCTGCTGACATGGGAGAAACTTTTTGACAAAGTCACAGGAGTCTTCTTCAATGGTACGCCAATAGTAGCCTTCTCTAAGGATTTGTCATGCTTGGACAATACCACTCATGTGGGCATCGCAAAGTCTAGAGTGTACTTCTTTTAATGTCATCGCAGCCTCGTTTTGGTCTAAACATCAAGAGAGAGTATCGTGATAACCCTGACAATAGACGGTATTTGCTATGATAACATACTGGGATGATTTTTGGATGAGGTTTTTTGCATTGGGTACATGTGAGGTGAGGGGATATGATACCATCATTAAGGTAAGCGTAAATCTCATGGTACGAAGGGGATTGGGGACCAAGCAAGATACAAACACGATTTGAATCCTTATTCGCATATGCAGGTGTGAGGAGCTGGTCAACTAAAAGCTCATACTGTGTAGCTACTTGAGAATTTCCAAGAGTGAGCTGATAGTAGCCATAGCATCTGCTGCTTTGTTCTGCATTCGAGGCACTTGTGTAAACTAAAGCTTTGTAAAATGTCAGGTTAGCTGATCAACTAGCTCTTTGTAGGGTAATAACTTTTCATCTTTGGTTTGATATTCATTTAGGGCTTGCTTGATGATGATTTGAGAATCACCAAAGATTTGAAACTCAATAATGTTTCATTCTATAGCTACCTTTAATCTTTCTATGAGAGTGTCATAATTAGCTATATTGTTGGTGCTAAGGAATTATAGCTTGAAGGCTTTTGGAATGTAATCTCCTTGAGGTGTGACCAACAATATTCCTGCCCTTGATCCATGAGATATGTGTGATCCATCAAAATAAAGTTTCCATGGGGGCTATTCTTCAATTAGACAGACATGTTCATCTAGAAATTCTATGATCAAAGGATATGTATCTACTAGAGACACATTAGCTAGGTGATCTACTATAGCTTGCCCTTTGATTGCCTTTCTATCCACATACTGGATGTCAAATTCGCTAAGGAGCATAACCCATTTGGCCAAATGGCCTATAAGTGCTGTTCTGGAGAGCATATACTTGAGAGGGTCAATCTTGGAGACTGGTTGGATGGTATGACTTAGCATGTAGTGGTGAATCTTTTGAGTTGAGAAAACAACTACCAAACAAGCTTTTTCCATAGGAGTATAATTGAGTTCATAACCAACTAGGGTTCTACTGATGTCGTAGATGGCTCTTTCTCTGTCATAGTCATCGAGCTATTCTAGAAGTGCCCCTAGATTAGTAGGCATTTTTGATATGTACTAAATCAGGGTATGACTAGGAATTGGTGGAACCAAGATAGGGGGATTGGTAAGATACTGCTTGAGCTGATCGAAACTGCGCTAACATAAAGGATCCCACTTGAAGTTCTCATCCTTCTTTAGTAAATGTGAAAATCGTGTACACTTATCTGCAAGCTGGGAGATGAAGTGCCAGATGAATTGAAACTTTCCCTGAAGAGAGTGAAGTTGTCATAGTGTCTGGGGATGAGGCATGTCTAAGATAGCCTTACCCTCTTGGGGTCAATCTCTATACCTCATTTAGAAACTATAAAGGCTAGAAGCTTTCCAGATGTGACCCCAAACACACACTTCTTGGGATTTAGCATGAGATTATATTTGGATAACCTATCAAAGACTTTCTCTAGGTCAGCAAGATGATCCATGAAGGTATGAGATTTGACCAAGATATCATCCACATAATCCTCCAAAATGCTATGGATGAGATCATGAAAAATGGCTATCATAGTTCTTTGATAGGTTACCCTAGCATTCTTTAGGCCAAAAGGCATCATGTTTTAGCAAAAGGTTCCCCAAGGGGTAGTGAATGTTGTCTTATGCTGATCCTCTTCTGCAATCTTGATTTGATTATACCAAGAAAATCCATCCATGAGGGATAGAATTTTATGTCTAGTTGTAAGGTCTATAATCATATATATGTTGGGTAAGGGAAAATCATCTTTTGGACAAGCTTTGTTAAGATCTCTAAAATCAATGTAGATTTTGATGTCACAAGAAGGCTTAGTGATGAGGACCATGTTGGAGATCCACTCTTAGTAGTCAATAGGTTGGATAACCTTAGCAGCTACCATTCTTTCTAATTCAGCTTTGACTAGTAATGCCACCTTGGGGTGCATTTTTCTAAGCTTTTTTCTGATGGGCTTGAACTTTGGATTGACTACAAGATGATGAACTACAAGCTTTGGATCAAGTCCTTGCATGTCTTGATATGACCATGAAAATTGTCCAATGTTCTCTCTTAAGACCTCAAAGAGGAGATCAACTTGGTCTTGTGATAGGGATGCAACAATGTGAACAAGTTTGGGGATCTCTGAAGAACCGATGTTGACTTCTCTAGTATCCTCAATTAGAATAGAAGATATCCCTAGTCTATTATCTTGAGGAGGCAATGCTAAATCCTCATGTTCTACTTGTGACTCTGGATTTTCTTGCTGAGGGGTTCTCTTTACTGCCTTAACTAGTCGCGATCTCACCTTAGTTCAAGTTTTGGGTGTATCAGAACTAGGTTGGGGATTTTCTCCAAAATACCCCTTGGTATCTAGCTTATAGATATAGGTAGAATCTAGCTTTGTTTTCTTATGAGGAGTTTTGGCTCCCATGAATCTCAGAAGTGCTTTCTCTGATGTGAACTCATCAATGTGTATGACGCTTGGTTGGTCCCAATCTATGAGTTGTGGATGGGCGAGTGGTAGGTCAATGAAATGGATGGATAGTTCTTGGAGAATAGAGTCTCCCAAGGAGATTTGGTCTACGATATCATCGTAGGCTCTCTTTTCAAATTCCTTAGGAATTTCTTCAATTTCAACAAGGTTGCGATGAATTTTTGAAAAAGAGTGACCATTCTCATTGGTGCCTCCAGCTGTGGGTATGCCAAAACCAAGACCTGACTTCGATTCCCACTTGTGTGCGTCGATGGGGCATTGCATGCTTCTTTCTTCTGGTCCTAGACCACCACCTTGATAGTTCTATTTGGCAGTGATGAGCTTATGTTCTTGGGGATACTTCTAGCTGAAGTGATCAAGGCATGTTTGATTTCTTGGAGGTGCATCCTTATGTAACCAATCATTGATATCTGTAGTGAGCTCCTCATGAAGAGGGATTTTCAAGGATACAAAGGTTGTTGGGCCAAACTGTTTGTATAAAAGAGGTTGAATCTCCTTAGCTTTGTGATATGTCGGTCATCCATGGGCCTTTGGATCAAGTGGGAGTGCCCCGATAGCAAATGCATATGATAGACTATACTCTCCACAGCCTTTATTATTGATCTTCACGGTAGATAGGGTGGAGGCGAGGATGGTTTCTGGGTCATTACAAGTGTGGGATGAGCTGGCAATGGCTATGCCGATATCAATTCCAGGGCAATGGTTTGCATATGAAGCTTCAACTGCATTGCAATAAGCAAAGGGTTCTGGATTAGCATGGATGGTTACCTTAGTGCCCTGATGCAAAAATTTGATGCACTGATGGTAAGTGGATGGAATGGCTTTCATGGCATGAATCCATGGGCAACCAAGGAGGGTGTTAAATGGTAGGTTTAGATCAATAACATGGTAGAGTGTTTCTTTGATGACTGGCCCAACCTTGATTGGTTCTTAACATGTTGTCATAAGCTTTGATCGTGATAACCTCATGGATGATATCTACCTTAGTATACCCATCTTTTTTTATGAATTTTAAGGTGAAAATATTCAAGGCTGATCCATTATCTATCATTACTCTTTTTATGGAAAAATTGGATACCATAATGGCTATGTGAAGCGGAAGGGTGTGATCGAGCTCGACCACAGGTATGTCAGTGGGTTTGAAAGATAGGGCACATGAGGAGGATAAGTGTCCAACAAGATTACAAAAATTACTAGCATTGATATCTAAAGGGACACGGGATTCTATGAGATCACTGTCAAGGATGTTTTTGTACACAAGACTAGTGTAGAGAAGGTGTAAAATGGAGATTTGGGCTGGCATGTTCCCAAGGTGTTCCAAGATATTGTACTGGCTTTTTGATGGAGCTGATGGTGCTGCTGAAATAGGTGAGCCTGTGATGTTAATCGGGCTCTTTGAGTGGTGATTGCACACTCATTGTTTGGTCCTTGGATATTGATAACATTGACAAAAGGCTCTTTCTCAGATATACTACCTATGAGGCTACCATAGTCTATGTAGGATGAAGTGTGGTCATTGTTCTTCCCATGCTGTTGGTTTGGCTAGCAGTTGTTGGTGTTGTTGTTGTTAGTTTGGATAGGTTCTTTTCCAAGATTTTGGTTGTTGTGAGGAGGAAAAGCATTTTGATAGATCTGTAAGCCTACATTGGGAGAGGTTTGGGCACGAACAATGATTTCTTTCTGATCAATGAGGTCCTGCACATAATGTTTCAGTTTCATGCATCTGAGGGTAGTGTGACCTTTTACCCTATTAAATTTGTAGTACTCATTATCTTTGTACCATGTAGCTTTGGATTTGCTTGGGTCAATTTGCTAGGTAGGAGGAAATTTGATGAGGTTTTCCTTAGTCAATTTCTCAAAAATGACATCCAATGTCTCACCAAGGGGTGTATAGTTTCTAGGTGCAGGTTGGAATCAGGGCTTTTTCCTTGTAGCTACATTGATGGCATTAGCTCTATTGTTAGACCTTTGAAAGTTGGGTCCTGGATTGTGGCTTTGATAGCTTTGGTGATTTTGCTGTTGGTAGTTGATAGCTTGTTGATTGTTTGGTTGATAAGGTCGGTTGGATTGATTTTGGGAAGGACCAACAATATTCACATGTCTCATATCAGTAACCCCATTTGTTGCAACATGCTTGTTTTTGTTCCAATACGTAGACTTGTCATTTGAATGTGTTTAATTTTGGTTGGCTTCTTTGTAAATCTTGAAAACAGAATCTTTAATGAGTCCTTGCTCAAGGATCATTCCTTTCTCTTTGATATCTTTGTAGGTCTGCAAACAGTTCATGGTCATGTGGTGAGCCAAGCTGGGATGGGCATTATCAATAAACATTTTAACCAAATGGCGCTCTTGCAAGGTGCAAGATATGTGGGTGGTAAGGGTTTGACATCTTTGCAAATATTTGGGAAGGCTTTCTCCACCTTTTTGTTTAGTGTGGACAAGATCCACTACTGATAGCTCTATTTCAACAAGATGGGCATATTGGGCTACAAATGCCTCAAACAATTCAGCAAAGTTTTTAATTGTTCCATATGGTATTCTATAAAACTATTCAAGAGCTGGTCCAGCCAAGCTTTTCGGAAAGAGATGCAAGAGGAAGACATCATCGTATGCCACTTCTTGGCAGTACATGTAAAATTCTTTGATATGTGTGACAGGGTCTCCTTTTCCTCTAAATTTTTCAAACTTTCTTATTTCAAAATTCTTGGGGAATGGAGTCATAGTAATGGCTCTATCAAATGGGTAAGGACACACATTCTAAAATTTGAAGGTTTTTGGATCATTTCCCTCCTAGATGTTCTTCAAAGCTATCTTCATGGCTTCCCATTCTAAATTAATGGGTGATGGCTGGGGTGCCCCCAATGTAGGAGTGCCCTGAGGTAGGTATGTGCTAGATGGGGCAATGGAATATGTATGGCTTTGAGGTATGGGCTGGTAGGGATTGTACATGGCTGGGGGAACTGAATGTTGGATGATACATTGTTGAGGTGGAGGGGGCACATATTGCTACATGTGTTGTGAGGCTTGCTGTTGATATTGGATTTGAGGTTGGGATTGAGAAACATAAGCTGGCTATGGGATAAATGGATTGCTTTGTGGAGGTAAGGTATAAGATGGTTGTGAAGCTTGGGGAAAGGATCAGGGAGCTTGTGGAACTTGACTTTGGATTTGATGAGTTTGACCAATATATGTGGGTTGTGCCCCCATCTAGGAAGGTATCTGCATAGAAAAAGAGGCCAAGTAATTGGTGGTTGGTGGTGGTGGATTTTCTCCTAGAAGTGGCATAGAAAAATAGTTAGAAATAGGAGGTAATGGATTAGTTGGTGGTGGAGGTGGTGGGAATTGAAAGCTTGGAAATGGAATTGATGGGGTTTGATAGCTTGGTGGCTAGATTTGAAAGCTTGGTAGAGTGGTGGCAGGAGCTTGGGTCACTTGAGAGCTTGGTAAAACATTGGTTGTAGCTTGTGGGGTTTGATAGGTTTGTGGAGTGAGGATAGTAGCTTGTGGATTTGTGGATGATGGCACTAAGCTCCAAGGACCTAGTGGAAATGATGGAATTATGCTATGAGCTAAGGTAAACAAGCTGGGGGTGATAAAGGGTTGATTACTTGACCCGATGGGTGGCATCCTTGTTCTATATTGCTGAGGTTGGCCAAAGATGCTAGCACTGATTTGGGAGATGGGTGGATTTGGAAGGCTAAGTTCGAGAGCAGTAGTAGCAATAGCGAAGGGAGTGAATGATGAGGTGTTTTGGGAAAAGGGGGTTATGGATGGAGTGGTATGGACCAATGGTGGAGTGGTGGTGGCTAGATTGGCTTGTGGAAGGGAGATTTCAACTTGAGTGGAGGCTGGTATGTTTGGGTCTGTTGGATCATATGGGGTGGGTTGAGGCTCTTCTTTAGGCACATATTGAGGATAATTCAAATCATAAGAGCCTATGGGTGGTGGGAGTTCTCCAAACAATAGGTGAGATGGATCTGATAAGGGAGGAGGTCTTCCAAAGTTGAAGGCTCCTATGTTGTCCCCTCAAAAGCTAGCCATGATTATTTCTTTGTTCTTGTCTATAATGGCATTCACCAATACTGCATTTTCTGTTTGATTCATGAAAGCTTCAATGTCATTAGGTGATGGTATAGTGTTCTCTGGGCTAAAGGATGGTTGAGTGCTCAAGGGGAGCGATGCTGTTTGATCCAAATGATAGGGCTCCATTGTTTCCTTCTTCTTCTTGGCTAAGCGAGTGATGGGTGGCATGAAAATGTTCCTAGGGATGAGATGCAACAATGGTGATGGATGCCAAGGGGGAAGGCTTTTCTATGTAAATGATTTCCTAGATTGAGGCAATGTTGAATGATAAAACCTAAGGAGGATTGGGTTGGGGATTCTAATTTCAAAGATATGTTTCCAAATCATGAAAGGTCTACTTTCCTATGTGCAAGCTTGCTAGTGATTGTGTCAACTTAAGGATAGACTGATGATCCTTTAGGAAGAACACGAGACTGACCACTTATGGATCCCAACCTTTAGCTCAAGGTGATGAGGGATAACAAGTGACAAAGCTAGATTACCCTAGACAAAGCTCTATCAAAGGGATAACCTTGGTGACATTGGTGGATTTGGAAGATGTTAGGAATGGAAAACTTTTGGCAAAGTGACGACAATTTTGAAGGCTTGGATGTGAAGATTTTGGATTGTTGGCTAGATGGTTTGGTTCTAAATGAGATGGATGAGCTAAAATGCTTAAGGGGGGGACTAAAGATGGTTGGCTTTCCTAAAAATTAGGCTCTAAAGTGAAGCTTATGCAAGAAGGTGTGGAGAAACAAGGGGGTCTAATCATAGAAATCATGCCTAGTTGGTAATGCATAAGCAGGGTTAACTCCTGGATGTTAGTTAAGTTGGATTGTGCAATCTAACTAGGCATCTTGAAGGGCTTTGTCGGAACCTTTTTCGTCTGCTTTGTGGAGTTTGGCAATTCAAGGGCTTGGTGTTATTTCCTTTCTCTTGGCTGAAAGTTCTTGGTATGACTTAGATGGCTCTAGTTTGACTTTGTGAAACTTTTGTTTGGGTTTGGGTTGTTCTGACATAAATTCTTGAATGTGCTTGGCTTAGAGAGATTTTGGTTGTTTTGCTTCAACTTGTTCAACTTCTGGAATAGGAAGTGACTACGCTAAGTGTGCCCTAAGCTAGGATTGACCAAGTTTGGCAAACATTCATTCAACAAGTAAAAAATCAAGCAATAGATAGGAACAACCAGATTGAAGTTTGTGATTCTCAGAATGTGATACTTGCACCACGGAGTGTGTATGTTCTACAAATGTTTTGATCAGTCACTTCAAATACATTAGCATCTTAGATTCTTGTCTACAAGGCTAACAGTTGGTTTAGCTAGGGAGTCCTTGATATACCCAAGGTACGTGAGGCCCGAATCCATAGATGAAACCAAAATAATGTCACATAGCCGAGAGGAGTGGTAACCCACTTCTCCTGTTTCACTTCTCAAGGGTATAAAGTTCTTTGAGGCTTAGCCCGAGTGACAAAATCTTGATTCCAAGAGAGGTGTCTTTGGATTCACCTGCCGATCTTTATACTCCGCTGGAACGCTGGAGTTGAGGTCATCCCAAGGGGTGATGAAATCCCCAAGCAGGCCTCCTAAAAATTAAACAAGATTTTGGATCCTAATCTTATATACCCAAGATGGCCTCGAAAGATGACAAGGGGAGAGAAGACTTGGATGATCTTGGGCTAAAAAACACGTTTATTCTTTTACCAACTGACTCTTATGTGTACTGATCTAAACCTTGTAAACACACATGTTTAGGATGCAAATGTTCAATGCCAACTTTGAAGTGTCAACACAAGTAAAATTGATTGAAGAATGCATACACCAAGAAGATTTAGGGTCAACAAAAATAAACTCGTGCACCCAGAGGCCCTTCACGACAAGCGTCAATTGATTTTCTTTAAGGCATTCAAGATTGAGTGTTTGTTTGTTTTAAACCCAAAACAAAGATGTGTGAAACTCAATTGTCAAGCACACGCTTGGAGGCCCTCCATTTTCAAGAGTTGTTCAATTTTTATGCCCAAATGAAGTGTTAGCGAGACTAATGTGCATTCAAAAAAATTTCTATCTTAGAAAAACCAATAAAAACTCAAGTGAGTGGAATTTGATTTTTGTGGAGCACTTAACACCTTCTTAGGTAGACCCATCCCCATATATGGCACTGATATTGCAACCAATGGTTAGAATGATGGGTGATTAAAGAGGGCGAGTCCAACACAAAATTCACTCAAAGTGTCTTTATTTGTTTTTATAACTTAGAAAGTTTCTAAAATGTAGATTCTTTTTATGCCCCAAAATATGAAGTGTGAGATATTGTAATGATTAATTGACCTTTTGCATTCAAGATTGGATTTGTTGTTTTAATCATGCATTCATAAAACAAACAAACTTGATTTTATTCCATGGCACTCAAGAGTGATTTTAGCAATATGCATTCAAAGATAAGTGGTTAAACATTCAAGTATTTTTCCTTTGAGAATTCAAGATTGAGATATTGTGTGTTGTTTTAAGAACTTTGAAGTGCTTTGTTTTAACCTTAGATCATTCAAGATGGTTTTGGACTCAAAAGTGAAAATGACTTCTTTGGACTTTGGTTTTCATTCAAGATTTTGTGTTCTAGTTTGCATGTTTTAAGCCAAAAAATGATATTTCTAGATTGTTTTGATGCATGAAAAACCTAAGAAACGTTCAAGTTTTGAAACAAGACATTTGTTTAGAAAAAATAAAAAATATTTTAGGACAATTTTGGCCACCATTTAGGACTCTTATTTTTCATGAGATTATTTTAAAAGAACTTTAAAATATTTGCAAATGAGGTTCATTTTATCCTTGATTGATGCTTTGAGTTTGATTTAGATTTTAGTGTGCAATTAGTGTTAATTTTGAACCTTTTGAAATGGAAACTTGAAGTTCTTTTTAAATTCTCAAAAATGAAGTGTTCCTAACTTTGCATGAATGCATCTAAAACCTTGATGTTGCAACGATGCAAATGATTGGATTGGTTTAGTTTCACTTGTTAAAAGAATTTTTTTTTTGCAAATTTTTAGTTTTTAATGGATTTAAGTATGATTTGGGGGTTCATTTAAGCACTAAAAATAAGTGTGTAATATTTTGCTTCCTTTAAAAAAAAAAAAAGGGCCAAGATCTCCCACAAGAAGAAGAAGAAAAAGTAGATGGAATAAGAAGAATATAGACAAGAAGAGGAAGAAGAATTCCAAGTGCTTTGTCTACCTATAAGCTTGAAAAATCTGCAAACACTATGAGATAGACTATGAGTTCCTTTGTCTTCTTCATGCTCATGTAGACCTACAAAACCAATTTATACAATCCTACCAATCACAAAAATTAGCAAAATTAGCCAAAATTAGCAAATGACATAAAAAACTTGACTAGAAAAGCTAATGAAGATGACCCATTCGAGGTCCCACCGAGCGTGCCAAAATGTATATGAGCAATGTTAGTATGCTAATAGAAACTAAATTTAAATAAAGCTTCTACAAACTTTAAAAAAAATCTTAAACTTTAAGATAGACTAAGATGAGCTCTCAATTGAGAATATGAGCCATTAAGACTTACTAACCCAAGTCAAAGTTAACAAATATCTCCTCCTTCACCCACCCTCATTAAATGCCATCCACTTGCCTACCCCTAAGCTAATCCTAAATCATCCTAATCCATCCTTTAATCATTTGCACAATCCTAAGCAAGCTTAAAACCCATGGTTTAAGACTAACATGGGTTAAGACTTACTAACCCAAGCCAAAGTTAACAAATATCTCCTCCTTCACCCACCCTCATTAAATGCCATCCACTTGCCTATCCCTAAGCTAATCCTAAACCATCCTAGTCCATCCTCTAGTCATTTTCACAATCCTAAGCAAGCTTAAAACCTTCCTAATCAAGCTCAAGTCAAAATTCCTCTCATCTCCCTCAAAATATCCCAACTGTCAAGTCCCCTTTTTAAATAATTAAAAATAATAATCTTTACTAAGGCAGGCAGGCCCAAAAAGGTAAAGTTTCAACAAAAGGGGATAATCTTTGGAAGTGAATGGACTAATAAATGAAACTTATTATTAAAATATGTTTTATTAACCTCTCTTGGATGTGAGTTATGGTTATGCCCTCTTTTTAGGGGTTTGGAGGCATTCTGGGCTCATTCCAGAACTTGCTTTTTGCTCATTTCTTTGTTATTCTTCAGAGGCTGCCAAACCTATGGAGAAGGAGACCCAAGAACGGGTGTTTGCAAGTTTCTAGGGAGACCCAAGAATAGGATTTTGTAGGTTTCTAGAAAGGCTAAGGATGGGAGTTTGAATCCATTCCATGTGCATGCTCATGCAGAGTTTGCCTTTGTGCTAAACGGTGTAGATTTGTGAGTTTTCGGGTGTATTTTTTGTAAGAGTTTGGTGTTTCTGGTTGAGTATTTCATATAAATTTTGGTTGCTACTGTATATTAGACTTTTAAATGTCAAAATAGAGCTGAAAATATGTATTTGGATATGATTATTCTTCTGTGATAGATTATTAAGTTTTTGTGGTGATTCCAGGCTATTTTGTGCTATTTTTGGGAGCCCGATGAGCATTGTTTTTGTCCTTTGTTTGGGAGCTATTGTGTGCATGTTATATAGATTTAGAAATTTCATTTTATAGGCTGTTATTCTGCTCAAATTTATTTAAAAATGTCAACTTTCAGATTTATTAATAATAGGTGAAGCTGTGAAGCTTTTGGCACTATTTCTGGCATACCCGATTTGGGGTTTCTTGAGAAATTTGATGGATCTTTGTGATATTAGTTGTTTGATTTTGAAAATCTGATTAGAGGTGTGAAATATCATACAATATTAGAAAAGGGAAATTTCAGTGGTGTCAGAGCCATGATCTTGCCAGCCTGAGGGTTTGTAGAAGTTTGCATGTCAGTTCTGACAACTACCCAGATCTTGCATGTCAGTTTTGACAACTACCCAGATCTTGCATGTCAATTTTGACAACTACCTAGATCTTGCATGTCAATTTTGACAACTACTTAGATCTTGCATGTCAGTTTTGACAACTACCCAGATCTTGCATGTCAGTTTTGACAACTACCCAGATCTTGCATGTCAGTTTTGACAACTACCCAGATCTTGCATGTCATAATTTATGGTTGCATGTTGCTTCTAATCAGCTGCATGTCAAAATTTATGGTTGCATGCTACTTCTAATCATTTTCATGTTAGTTCTTGGTGTTTGAAGAAGTTATAAGCTATTGGAGTTACACTCTACTTTATTCAGAATGGACAGGTATAGTACAGAGTCTCAAAGGACACGATCTTGGACAATTGATATCCAGAGTTAGAACAGTAGAAAGGATGGTTATTTAGACATTCAAGATAAACTTAAGAAAACAAGCCATTACATGTCTGAATAGTAGGTTGAGCACCACCGTATAATAATGACATGTTGTTTGACCCAGCTAAGGTGGATAAGTTGACTGGATTTCTATTTGGCAGATTTTCTCATAGGGCAGATGATACAATTACCAAGAACTTGCATGAGGAGTTTGACAAACTAGCTTATAGCTAAGTAGAGGTCTCGGATTCTAATTTTCCATAGGTGGTAGTGAGAAAGGATATTACGCAGATTGATAGTAATGGTCAACTTGATACTCAAATTGAGACAATTGTATACAGGTCATTAAAGGGTGATATCACAGGTATTCAGGATGGTATAGTTACAATAGGTAGTGACTACAGTGTAGTGGGTTCAGATGATGATTATGAGGATTTTGTTGTACATGATGGTGAGATACCTAGTAGAGATGAGCAGACATTGAGCATTCATGACTTTGCTGAGAAAGAGTACTAGGCACAGTTAGATGCTTCATCACATGAGGTTGAGGCTGGTAGTACTTCACACAATTTGTCCAACTAGTTGAAAGTGAACAAAGATAGTATTGTGACTTCATTATCTCATCATGATAGGTATGTGAAGTTAGTTGGTATTGGTCATATTACTCAAGTGAGGATTTTCCTTGAGTTACCAGCTGATTCTAGTTTATAGATATGGACTCAAGATTGTTATATTGGCATTTGGGATTCAGTTGACTGGAGATCTTTAACACTTTTTGGTAGCAGTGTTCGTCTAGGTGCTATCATGGATTTCATTAGCAGATTGCATGGTGTTGTATTTTCTTGAGCTAGCAGCTTGTTTGATGTTGGTATTAGTTTTTATACATCGGTGTTGGGCTTTGTTCATATTGTTAGTCGACCATACTTGTTGGAATGTGTTGATGATCTTTCATATTTGGCAGTGTGTATAGATGAGTCCCAGGATCATATTGGCATTGATGACATCCAAGAGGATGCTGTGGGCAATTTTGAAGACTTAGTTTCTTTGGGTACAAAGGAGTTGGATAGCAGTGCTACAATTTTTCATACTCCGTTTGTTGATATGAACTTTAGAGTTGATTCACAGGATATGGATGGTAATAATCTAGAGACTAGTAACTTTGAGGATACTCCTTTTGATAGTGCATTAGAGGAGGTTTGTAAGAACAGTCAAGCCATTTCCATCATGTGTCTAATCAATTGAGAGTTAATGAGCGAGACATTGCTATTGCTTGCCAACATTTTGATGTTGCTTGTCAATTGTTAGCAATTTATGGATGGGGTTCTCCTACTAGTGATTAGCAGGGAAGTAGTTATCTTTCCTTGATAGAGTTCCACTCTTTATGGGAGGCTATCCGAATTTTGAGACAGGATTCCATGCAGTTGGTAACCGACAGAGATTATCTTATGGAGTGGGGCAGTACAACATATGATGCATTTTTGGCCAAGGAAGATGAGGTGAGTGAGCTCACTGAGTAGCTTGAGGTGACTTTTGAGATTCTTGAGAGTACACAGTTGGCTTTCAAGGAGTCACAGTTTCATTTGGCTAAGGTGACCATGGAGTTAGAGCAACTACAGTCTTTACCAGATTCTGTACAGTCACAAGCTATGGTGTCTAGTGATTTGAGGATGTCCATGGTCAAGATTGTCAAAGATAGTAGAGATGGGGATGCATTCATCCTTAATACTAACATTGGCATATCGAGTTCATCCCCACTAGAGTCAGGTTCAGTTGAGTTGGGTGCTGAGTAGATTGTTGTGGTATGCCTGACATGGTGGTGACCTCTAGTGCTAATGGCACGAAGACTAGAGAGGTTATATCAAAGATCATGTGTGATATTGGTGAGCTGACAATTGGCATGGTTCCTACTAGTAATACTACTCCCTTGGTAATGTCTTCAGAGGTAATAGTCAGTTCCAACTTGGTTAGTGATCGATTGTAGTTAGTTACATCTGGATTGCAGTTTGAGCCACTGACTAAGATTGGTGCATTCTATCGGCATTACACTATGAGGTATGCTCATCAATCTACCTTTGATGACCATGTTGATGAGATGATGATACAGAGATGTACTTTGGTTCCTAGTGCTTATCATTAGTTATGGGATAGTTTGATGTCTCAAGATGAGAGTTGTGATGGGCATGACATGGTGATAGATTTTGCAGTTGATAGCTTGATAATATGTGACTTAGAGAAAGAGTTTGGGAGTGATGCTTTAGTGGGTGTTGTTATTGATTCTACTCCTTTGGCTATGACATCTCTTGACTTAGCTAGTGATCAGTCACAGTGGGTTGTATCACTTGTTCATGGTGAGCTGTTGACTGAGGTTGGTTTTTTTAATCAACATTATATTGCAGGATATGTACATCAGTTAGCATTTGGTCCTTTTGTTGAGGAGTTGATGGCAGGAAAATTTGGTTTGGGTTCCATTTCTTGCTGTTTATCTTGTGATGGCTTTTCACCATCAGGGGTGCATGGGAGTTATAGTTATGAGATAGTGGCTGATGATCTACAAAGTTGTGTTGACTACAGGAGTTGTACAGTGTGTGGATTCTCAATACTTGGTATAGTTTCATTTGAGAGCGTTCACCATTGTTGTAGAGTTGGATTGTACATTCCATATAGGTCAGTGGGATGCGTTGATGGTATTTATTGTGCTGGTAGTTTGATTTGTCCACTTTACTTGGGTTTTGATGTTCTAAGAGTTTGTGTCTCATAGGTTTTTGACTGTGGCAGTGGTGATTTTGGAGTTTGGTTGAGCTGTAATTGTCAGTTTGATTATGGATTCCTCTTGGTCATATTGCAGAGGATATTGCAGGAGCTTGTGTTAATTAGCAGTAGTATAGTTCATGACTACATTTGGGATCCAGGTGGATTGATTGGTTTATTTTTCAGCCATTTCTTGAGGACAAGCAATATTTGGGAGGGGAGGACTTGCCATGTCCCCTTTTCAAATAATTAAAAATAATAATCTTTACTAAGGCAGGCAGGCCCAAAAAGGTGAAGTTTCAGCAAAAGGGGATAATCTTTGGAAGCGAATGGACTAATAAATGAAAATTATTATTAAAATATGTTTTATTAACCCCTCTTGGACGTGAGTTAGGGTTATGCCCTCTTTTAAGGGGTTTGGAGGCATTATGGGCTCATTCCAAAACTTGATTTTTGCTCATTTCTTTGTTATTCTTCAGAGGCTACCAAACATGTGGAGAAGGAGATCCGAGAACAGGAGTTTGCAGGTTTCCAAGGAGACCCAAGAATGGGAGTTTACAGGTTTCCAAGAAGGCTAAGGATGGGATTTTGAAGCCATTCCATGTGCATCCTCATGCAGAGTTTTCCTTTGTGCTGAACAGTGCAGATTTGTGAGTTTTCGGGTGTATTTTTTGTAAGAGTTTGGTGTTTCTAGTTGAGTATTTCATATCAGTTTGGGTTGATGCTGTATATCAGACTTTTAAATGTTAAAATAGAGCTGAAAATATTTATTTGGATATGATTATACTTCTTTGATAGATTATTAAGTTTTTGTGGTGATTCCAGGCTATTTTGTGCTATTTTCGAGAGCCCAATGAGCATTGTTTTTGTCCTCCATTTGGGAGCTATTGTGTGCATGTTATACAGATATAGAAATTTCATTTTACAAGCTGTTATGCTGCTTAAATTTTTGTAAAAATTTCCACTTTCAGATTTATTAATAATAGGTGAAGCTGTGAAGCTTTTGGCACTATTTCTGGCATACCCGATTTTGGGTTTCTTGAGAAATTTGGTGGATCTTTGTGATATTAGTTGTTTGATTTTAAAAACCTAATTAGAGGCATGAAATATCATACAAAATCAGAAAAGGGACATTTCACCAACCATAAAACTTTATGAATCCCACTAGGCCATAAATGACTCTTTCAAGCCCTTTTATTGCTCTTACAAGCCATTATGAGGGTCTTTATGAAGATTTTATCCCTTGAGCCTCCTTTTTTGACTCATGCTTCCCCTTTCCTCCATCCACCCGCCTTGTGACATGTGTCACTCCCTGATTGGCTGTAAGGAAGCACAATCCATGTGTTTTCCTATCATGCAATCTGAGCCCTCCATGAGCTTTTTCCCATCCTTGCATCTTAGCCCTCAATCCCTCAAGCCTCTTGCCTATAAATTGGATTGTTCCCCTTTGCAAAACAACACAATCCATGAAGTAAAGTCATAATTCCATTTTAAGAAGCCATTTTACATCAAAACCATACACTCACACCCAAATTCCAACTCCATTTGAAGCCCTTTTTGAAGCATAAGCTTGAGCATACATCCTATCTATTTAGACAAAGCCACTCAACAAGAGAGCTTCTCATTGAGAGAGCCCATTAATGGCTCATATTCTCAATTGAGAGCTCATCTTAGTTTATCTTGAAGTTTATAAAAAAAATTTAGTTTTGTAGAAGTTTTATTTAAATTTGGTTTCTATTTTCATACTAACATTGCTGATATACACTACCAAGGTATTGTGTCCTTGATATCCTTGATTTTATAGTGGGTTGGAAGAGCTAGGTAATTTTCTTGTCCCCACTTGGGTCATTCCTCTTAGGTTTCTCAAGAGAAGGCCCTATAAAGGATTCTAGCTACCACAAATTGGATCAACTCTCAAGGTTCAAAATTTTTCATTCACCACAAGGGTGAAGAACATACTCTCCTATCACCAAAGAATCCCAATTACAAGTTTAACATGCCCACAAAAATGAATAACCAATAGATGCCACACATGAAATTAAAAGAAAAGCAAGAAAGTGTTAGTAGCCCTTGTGCATTTGAAACTTTAACATGCATCCTTTTAGGCAATGTTAAGGTTTCAAGATAACAACCTGCAATCAAAACCATTAGCACCACAAGTTAGCTACAAAAAAAAAAAAGAAATATGTAAATTAATCTTTATAAAACAACTAAAGGCCTATAAAAACTAGTAAGAAGAAAGAAACAACTAAACAACTGACCAAAACAGCCCAAACAACAAGCAAATTTAAGCTAGGTGATAGTTTATGCTGGAAGAGTGTTGTAGGATATTTCTTAGTATATGTGTGCAACAAAATCATTCTATGTGATATTTCTTACTAAGCCAAGGGATAGAATTTACTATACTAAGGTGACAATTTTCAGTATATCCATGGGACACTATTTCCAAAAAAAGTATCACCCAAAAATTATAAGAACTATCTTATGAGACTAGAAAAATGTCACCCAAAATCCACGATTAAAAAATAGAAATGTGCAGACAGTAAGTGAAAAATGCAATGAAAATAGTATAGAAAAGGATAAAAATTGGTGTCTCACCCCATCGTGGTTGCCAAAAATGTACACTCAAAAGGTGTCACCCTCTAAACCCTTCTATCCAAATGATTCCATAAGTTCAGAATGCTTGGATGTTGGCTTAGAGCTCCCTATCCACAAAGTGCAAGAGAGTGTATTCCAAGTAAAAAGGTTCTCAACTGAGCCTTAGGAATACTCTTTTTGCTAGTAAACCATGCAATGGGAGGTTCAAAAGACAATATGCAAGAATTCAAATTTCCACAAGGATGCAATGCAAATGGAGATTAAGCTAGAATGAGAGTGCAAAAATACAACTATGCTAAGCAATATGAAAGTGTTACCAATCAACCTAATTACTATGTGATTTAAGCTATTGAAAAATGAAATCTAAGCTACATGAAACATGCTTCTAAACTAGTATGCAATGGTGATGATAGAATGAGACAAGGAATGAGAAGTTCTCCACAAAGCTTCAAAGAAAACTTATAGAAAGCCTATAGCATAACAATATTTAAATAGTGGATGGATCCTTTGAGGGGGGAAGCTCTCTCCCTTTTAAATTCATATGAATAGTAGAAATCAAGATGAAGATGATGGATTATCAATAGTGGAATACAAAAAGAGGATTTATCTATGTGTACACACAAGTCAACTAATAGAATATAAGTTGACTTGTCATATAAGACAAAAGTCACAAAGCCTTTTCTTTTAATTTGAAAAGTAGAAAAAATACTTTATGTGTGCACTTTAATTTGGTTAGAAGAATGGGGTCTTTTATTTAATTAAAAAGGGGACATGTTCTTTTAATCAAATAACAAACCTAGGATAGCATAGTCAAACTATAGGTGATAATCAAATTAATTGATTATTAGCAATTTGTTCTAGGTAAATGATTAATTAAAGTAGCCAAAATGTTGATATGGGGGCTAATATTCTAGATGACCATTTTTAGGTGATTACAATAATCATTTTGTATCAATTTGCATTACATCTTATGACAAAGGAAAATGTCCTTCCTTTATATCGAGTCCATAAAATAGTTCCCTAAGTCAGTTGTTATACCTTGTTAATTAATTATTATAGGACCATATTAAGAACATGTTACACTTAGAAATAACATTAATCTTCTTCCTTGCAACTTGAATAACTTTCCATACACATTTTGCTATGATGGAAAAACTTAGTCATGTCATCACTAGCATTTCTTCTTAATATCCTCAACCTTGATTCTTAGAATAACAATTCTACTAAGAGATATAACAAGTTTACAAGAACACATCTCTGTAAACTCTATATCAGAATAGACATCATCAAAACTTACATAACTTCTTCTAGACTTAATATTTCTTCATCAAACATTAACTTCAAATATTAAATACTTGGATGTATCTCCCATAACCTTAGATAGTGAGAATACTCAACTAACCATCAATACAAACTTGATCTTTCCATGTTTCTTCTGTCGAATACAACAGAAAACTACTATGTTGACATCAATGACAAACATAGTCACGAATGTAATATATCATCATAGTAACATATCTACAATATTCCCCTATAGGAGTATCATCAGCATTCATGCTTTGAACAATCTCCTCCTTTGGCATTGATTGCAACATAGATGAAAAGCATCTAGTTCCAAGACAACCAACAAAAGACTATTAATCTTTCTTTTCAAGTTCTCTTCATCAATCATTCACCCATGTTGTACTAAACTTTTTTTATGTTAAACTTCTCTTCCACAATGTTTTTGCTTCTCCCTTATGATGTTTTTTATCTAGTACTTCTCCCCCATTGACATTAATGTCAATGGGAATCTACAACAAACAATCTCTACAACAACTAATTCTTACTTAGCTCAAGTGTCCAAAAACACTATTCAAAACAACATCCAACAAGAGTTATAGATAACTCTTTCCATCATAGATACTCACCCATATAGGAAGCATCAACATTCAGCCGATAAAACTATATTTCTCAATTACACTAGACTGGTGCATTCTTGCATCATCTACTCTGATGTAGGAAGGGGCATAACCCCTAGAATACTTTGCAAGGACTCAAAAGTCTCTTTGGGAAGAGGCTTAGTGAAGATATCTGTAATATGCTCATTAGTGCTCACAAACTCCAATCTAATTTTCTTTTCTAAAAATTTCTCTCTTAATATGTGATACTTGACAAAAATGTGCTTTGTCCTTGAATACAACACTATATTCTTAAACATAATTATTGTGCTTGTGTTGTCACAATGTATGACAACAAGTTCACTAAATTCTATACTTATATCCTTCAACATCTACTTCAGCCAAACAACTTGATTGTAATTGTTTGTTGGTGTACAACATATTTTTCTTCCACTATAATTTGTGAGGTAAAATCCTACTTCTTACTCAACCAATAAACCAATCTTCCTCCAAGAAAGAAGGCTCCACTACTGGTGCTTTTCCTATCATCCATACTGCCTACCCAATCAGCATCAGTATAGGTAGATAAGGTGAAATCATTAGATCTATCATACTACAATATGAATTCAAATATTCCTTTTGGATATCTAAAAATCTATGCGATTGCTACATAATGTGTTTCTTTGGGATCAGCTTGAAGTCATGCAACAATTCCAACTACATTTTCTATATCTAGCTTTGTGTGAGTCCAATATTGTAATCCTTCGATCATAGATATATACTTCTTCTACATAGCAGTAGGTGTCTCATCCTTTGTAGATAACTTGTGTCTAGTTACCATAGGTGTTCCAATGGGTTTACATGTTTCCAAACTAGACCTTTTCAATAAATCATTCAAATACTTAGTTTGAGAAATAAAGATTCCTTCTTTATCCTACACAATTTGTAATCCTAGAAAATATCTCATCTCTCCTATCATGCTCATTTCAAATGCTTTCTTCATTTCTTCTCCAAACTTATCATGGTCATCATCATTTCCTCCAAATATGATATCATCAACAAATATTACCAAAATCATCTATCCATCATCAATCATTTCCAATAGATATTATTATCTACCATACCTTTGCTATATCCAAGCTTTGTCAAATGCTTGTCCAACCTTGCATACCAAGTTCTGGGTGCTTGATTCAAGTCATACAATGCTTTCCTTAATTTACATACTATGTCCTTGTCATCTCTCAAAGGACAACCTTCAAGCTATTCTATGTACACCTCTTCTTCAAGTTCTCCATTTAGAAATGTCAACTTGACATTCATCTAATATACTTTGATTTTTCTATATGTTTTTGTAGACACTCAAAAATGGTTCACATCTAAGGTTTCATCGCATTTTCAAACTAACTCATTCAATTTTTGATTCCACTAACTCTGATCTTTTGGCCAACTTGATCATATCTCAATAGTATCTGTCATCATTCATATCCTCTTTTACATCAATTTCATATCATTTTGAAACCATTACAAATCAACTCAGAATCACCTCAAATCAACCCAAAATCACCCACAATCAACCTTAATCAACTCTAAATGTGTTGAACATCCCAAATCAATCATCATCTATCCCATCCAAGGCATTTTTGTGGCTTTTAGTGACTTGTAAACCTATCAATCTATGAAATCTTATCAATCTAACCTTAGTACTATCATGGCTCTCAATGCTAGCTCAAACTATCATTTATGTCATTTAATATTTGACATTGTTGTGTCTCTTAGTGTTGTATCATGCCATAATCAACCATTTAATAACATTGATAGTCTCTATCGATGTTATTATGATCAACCATATCAACCAATCTCGATCTTTTATCATTTCACAATGTTAATTAAATGTTATGTGTCCTTAGTTCATGTCATGTGTCCTTGGCATGTTATCATTTTTCATCAATCAATCAATTTGACCATGAATTTTGTCTACCCATCATCATTTTAGTCAATCTGCATTATCATCACATTTCATTAAAGGATATTGTCACACTTATTTAATCAAACTAGCAAATCATCTACTAATTTTCTCTATAAGATTAAACAACCCATAATTTAATCTAATGTCATTTCACTAACTATTCTTCTAAACTAACCTTCCCAATTAATTTATTTTATTAATTTATTTATCCATAATTCACAAACCATGAAGATTCTCAATTTCCTAAGTCATATTTTCCACAATTAATTTTTTTTTTTACTAATTTCTATTTGTGTGGAATAATGGATTTTGAATTCAAATATTCCACATAATATTGACATCATCATGACACACGAACATGACACATCATGGATTCATCATTTCTAATCCTAATTCTTAAATCCTTCAAGTCCCTAGTTTCTTAGTCTTTTGCTCTATCTCTCAAGCTTAAATCACATCTTCTAGTATTCTCATAGCATTATCACTATCCTATGCTTTTTCTTCCTAATTGTGTGCATTATAGACAATTTGGAGCTACATCATATGGAGAAGAAAGAAGGACATGGGAGCTAAAAATGAAAGAGGGGGTTTCTAACTTTGTGTTGCTTCCTCTATGTTTATTTGGCTTTCATGGTATATGTTGTCACTTAGGTTTGCACCCTTGTCCAAAGCCTATGCATGAGGACAACCTAGTGAAACATGGAAATAACCTCCAAGCTATGGGTCTTGAACTGTGAGGTTGAGTCTCTGGAGAAGGCCGTCTTCCTCTTACTATTAGGATGCACCTAGCTACTCTTGGAGAGAAAAAGGGAGAAGGAGAGCATGAAAACAAATCTACCTAATCTAATCTAAAGAGGTGATGCACCAAAATAGAGTGTTCAGACTAATCTCTACCTATATATGCACTATTGAACCAGAATGAAACTAAGGATATACACATTTAGACTTGTTTTAATCTAATAATCACATGCATATCAGAAGACCAAGATGACTGACACAAGGAAAGAGAGATTCACTTATATTATCATTCATAGGCCAAGGAGATACAGTCATGTAGATTACTGATTTCCACAAAACACTAGTGGAGGAAAAGAGTTCTTTTACTTCACACCAATGGATGAAGGAGATAAGGTAAAAATCAAATAGTTTAGAGGCACAGGGAAATTTACACTGGAATTGCAGAGAAACAATAAAGAACAACAGAGAATGATTGACCTTTTTACAAAATTCACAAAAATTGCCTTTATAGTTCAGGCATAACTGAGATGTCCTCCATCTGTAATTACTCCCCAACCACCTACCATTAAGCCCTGCAAAGAATAATCATGGAAAACTTTTGATTTGGATATGGATCTAGATGCAATAATATCTAATCCTCTATGTCAAATAATGCCTTGAGAAGATAGAAATGGTGTTATTAAACCATTCTAACTAGGTAGATGGATTGGATCAGGGGTAGAGTTTTCTTCCTTGTCTCGCATTCACTTTGGGTTGGTTAGGATCGATAATAAATATCAAATCACATAGAAACACTGACCTCCTATCACTTTTGGTGCATGAATCAGCAGAGTTAGCGAGTCAACCTATCTTTGGCACCAGGGCAAGCCACATGGACTGATGAGTTTATTTCCTTTTGCCACCTCATGGGGTCCCCCTGAGTTGACCATGCCTTTCTCTAACTAACTATGCCATCTTCTAAAAACTCTACCTACAACGGCCACAACATAACTGCCAGCCCTTAATTGTCACTCCTGGTGAGGCCCATGAAGACACGTGTCATCTAGGTGCTATTTTGTTATGTGTATCCTCTGGGCACTTTCCCATAGTGAGATAGCACCCACCATCGATTTGAACTAATTTGACAATCGTGAAGACTCGCCACAATACTGCACTATCTCCTTAGAACTTGTGGGCCCATGAAACAACTCAGCACACCTGGCATCTGACTTGGCCCGAACTGGTACCATCCCTATAGTTTCATAACTCTTGGCCCCACCCTACTATGTGTCACTAAGGTGCTATGTCATTATGGTTAAAATTCTCATAGCTTTTCGTAACGAGATAGTGCCCACCATTGATATCTACGAGATCAACGATTGTGGAATATCTGCACTTGCCTCCATAAAGTTTCTGATCCATGAATCTGCTTGGCAACCACCTACCACAACCTATCATCTTATCTTGGCGAGACCTAGCTCCACTGATCCACATGGAAAGAGGGTGCTATGTCGCTATGCATAACATCTGTGCAACTTCCCATAGCGAGATAATGCCTGATATGGATTTCCCTCAGATCAGATGATGATTAATGAAATCGCACGACTGCACACTGAGCTAGCTGAATGGACCAATGAAAAATTGCCATCGTACTGTGACCCACCTAACAACTACTACTGAGGATGAGCCATAATATTTCTTTGGAGAAGGGTGGGCCCATTATGTCATTTGTGCCATGTGTCACTGAGGTGCTATGTTGCTATGGTTAAAATTCTCCAAACTTTCCATAGTGAGATAGTGCCCACCGTTGATCCTCTGAGATCTGATGGTGGGCAAGATGGGTCCAATCTACCAGTATACCAACCAATAGAAACTAGCCATGTACCAACCTGTCTGACAACCCTCGTATGCAGCCCACCAAGTGAAACAGGACCCACATTGCACACAGTCATATCTTAGCCAATGGAAAGATTGGTCAACTGCCAACGTGTCTAACAAAATTCATCATGATATTTCACAGGGCATACTTGGGACCCACCATATTACCAAACCTCACCACAAGATCATTTTTCATCTGGGTGCTATGTCGCTAATGGTCAGAAGAATAAATTTTTTGATAGTGCCCAGCGTACTTAGCAAAACTTGGTGCCAGAGAAACAATTAGGGAAAGGGAGGACCCTACTGACATGTGGAAAAAGGGTTCTATGTCGCTAATGCAAAATGACGTGCAACTTTCAATAGTGACATAGTGCCAATCGTTGATCATGATTGATCTAATGATGAGGAACTTGCAAGCCCGTAGAAAAAAATCATAGGGTTTGGTCATTTAATTATTTTGATATTTCTCAGGCATTAAAATAACATTAAACTTGGGAACTAGCCATTGGGAGGGGTTTGTATTTGAATTCAAATTTTGGTAGGAGTGCAAAATAACCAATATTTCTGGTGACTCATAGGGGATGTGAGCCTGCTATGCATATGACCAGTGGCTTGAAGCATCCATTGGGTTACAGAGTTATAAAAGACATGTAGATTCTAAGCTTTGTGAAACCCTAACCCCACCTCTAAGAGGAAAACCCTGAAACCCCTATCTCTGCAACTGGAACCAGAGATGAAGCTCCATCTACAACCTTCAAAATTTCAAAACTTTTTATCTCACAGAGAAAATCCTGTGCTCATGCACTTCTTGGAAAATAGGAGAGCTGAAAAAAAAGGAACTACTCTACTTATATACATGAAATCTTCAACTTTCATCAGAATCATGGTTCGAGATAAATCCCATTTACTAGGATTGGCAAAATTTCACCACTAGGCCTGCTTAACTGAAAAGTATTGGCCTGCTTGCAACTGACAATTAGATAGGGACCACTCCACAATGCATCAAAATTTGAGTGTCTTCCTAGTTTTCCACTATCTGCATCCCATTTTAGAATCAAATCACCTTCTCTAAAAGTCCTGACCCTAGCCTTCCTATCAAAACTCTATTTCACCTACTGTTGGTTTGTCTCTAGGGTCTACATGGCTTTACTTCTCTTCTCTTCTAGCTCCATTAGCTCTGCCATTCTTACTGTCATGGCATCATCTTCAATCAACTCTAGCTGATGAGCTAGCTCTAGGGATAAGAACTCCAATGAAATTGGAAGCCTTGCTTCTCTTCCATATACCAATATGAATGGTGACTTCCCTATTGACCTTTTAGAAATTATTCTGTCAGCCCACAATGCAGTCTTCAGTTTTTTATGCCAACACCTCTGGTTATCTTCTATTGTCCTTTTCATGATTCTGATCAGATTCTTGTTGGATGACTCAACCAAGCCATTACCTTGAGGATAGTAATTTGAGGATGTGCTCAAATAGATATTATGGTCCACTGCCCATGCACAAATCTGAGCTCCAACAAATGATTTTGTATTATCTAAAATTATGGTTGAAGGGGCACCAAACTTGCTCACATTTCCATCAAGGAACTGAATAACTAAAGATTCAGTGGCATCCTTCAATGTAACTTCCTCTGTCCATCTAGTGAAGTAATTTGTAGCAGCTAGAATTTAGTTGTGACCTGAACTGGAAGAAGGATTGATAGGGCCTATGAAATCCTATCCCCATTGAGCAAAAGGTTGGTCCACCTGAATAGGATGAAGGGGAAGAGTTGCAAGTCTTTGCTTGCCAGAGAAGAAGGCACATTTTTCACACTTCCTTACATACCAATGACAGTCATGGAATAGGGATGGCCAACAATAACCAACCCTCATGATCTTCATTGCAAGTTTCCTTGCTAAGAAATGACCACCATGAGGACCATCATGAAGCTCTTTGATCATTCTCTTAGCCTGGTCTGTATCAATGCATCTTAATAGGGCTCCATTTAAATTTTTTTTGAAAAGAATACCATCAACTATGACATAAGGAATTGATTGCAATCTATATTGTCTCCTTCTAGCTTTGTGTAACCCTTGAGGGTATCCATTTCCTAGCAAGAAATTATTCATATCATCCATCTAACTCCTTTGGTCACCATGTCTCACCTCTTGTTGCTCTATTAGTATCATAGCAGCTTCCTCATTAGACTCTTGAGATGATAACATCTATTTACACAACCCTTTCCCTCTTACCAGCTTGGTGATTTGGACGTCAAAATCATATTCCATCACTTTTGTAATCCAACTAGCTCTTTTCTCACTAATATCTTTGCTCAAAAGTAATTCCTTCACACTCACATGGGGTACTAACAAATGAATCCTATTATGGGATAGGAGATGTCTAAATTTCTTTAAAGCTCTAATGACTACAAGGGTTTTCTTCTCTACATAGCTGTACTTATCTTCATATTCCTTAAGGCCTTCACTAAAGAAAGCTATGGGCTGCTCTTCATTCTTGTCATTTGTTTGAGTCAAGACAATGGAGATATTTGACTCAGCACCTAAGGTATAAAGAATGAAATCTTTCTCAAAGTTTGGATTCATGAGAGTAGGGGTTAAGGCTATGGCTGTCTTGATCTCTTCAAAACTTTCCTTCCCTTCCTTGGTCCATGCAAAGACCATACCTTTCTTGAGCATAGTTGTAAGGGGTTTCACCATAGTAGCAATATTAGGGATAAATCTCCTCACAAAATTTATCCTGCCTAAGAAACTTTGCATCCCTTTCTTGTGTTTAGGAAGAGGAAGGGCAAGTATTTCTTTTCTCCTCTTTGGATCAATGGTTAAGCCATCCTCAGATACAATATGTCCTAATAATTTTCTTTGATTGGTAGCAAAGACACACTTGCTTGGGTTAAGGGAAACCCCAAACTCTCTGCATCTTAGGAATACCTGTCTTAGATGATCAAAATAATCCTCTGCATTCTTAGAATACACTATAATATCATCAAGGTAAACTAAGACAAACCTATCAATAAATCTTTTGAAGGCCATCTCCATTGCCTTTAGAAATGTAGCACCTACATTGGTTAGCCCAAATGGCATCTTACAATAAGCATAGGTATCCCATTTAGTGGTAAATGTAGTCTTGTACCGATCAGACTCTTTAAGCAGCACTTGATTGAATCCAAAAAATCCATCAAGAAATGAAAATCTCTTTGAACCACTGACTTTGGAAAAAATGTGCTCCATAGAAGGGAGAGGATGGTGATCTTTAAGGGAAGCTTGGTTAAGGTCCCTAAGTCCACATACAATCTAATTTCTGCATTCTTCTTCCTAATAGGGACAAGGTTTGCTACCCATGATGAGTGTTTGATGGAAAAAATTATATTGACCTCAATCAACTTGGATAGCTCCTTTCTCATTAAGGGTTCAATTTTAGGATTCACTAGCCTCTGCTTTTGTCTCACTGGTTTTACATCATCAATTAAATCTATAGTATTCTGAAACAACCTTGGGTCAAAACCCTTTAAATCATCATATGTCCAGGAAAATATTTCATTAAATTCTTGACATATATGAATAAACTTTTCTTGTTCAATTTCAGAACATACCTTCCCCATGTTTAAGGATTTTCCATCAGCAATCATGACTGGAGTGTAGTCATCTTCATCAGCAACTAGGTTCATGGCCCTGCCTCTTGCTTGATCATCAAGGTTAAAAACACTCTCTAAAGTAATGAGACCCTTAAGCAACTTGTTGGAGCTGAGGTTAAAGATTTGGTCACCATACTAATCCTGCAGTCTTGACTAATTTCTCTCTAAAAATTCTACCTCATTCTGTAAGAACCTAAAAATTTTCTCATCAGACTCAAACACTTGCCAATGGATGTTGTTATCAGGGATGGAAAGCCTTACTACCACTCTGATATGTTTCTTCTCCTCCTCAAGATTCCTTGGCACATCATAAGATGCACCTATTGCTGCAAGTCTATCAGCATGCCTGTTTTCCTTTCTAGGGATGCCTTGAATATTAAATGCATTGAAACCTTCAAGAAAATCCCATACCCTATTTTTATAAGACTTGAGCAAACCATTCTTGGTGGTATTCTCATTTCTCACTTGATTAACCACCAACTCATTGTCTCCATACACCCTTAAGGTTTGGATTCCTCTTTTTTGAGCAAGTAAGAGACCTTGAATCAAGGATTCATACTCGGCCACATTATTAGTGCAACTGAATTGGAGCCTAAAGGAGAAGTAGTACCTTACTTGTGCATGAGAAATCAACATCACACTAGCCCCTGATCCATCAAAGTAAATACTCCATATCCCACTTACATCTTCTTCAGTCTCCACAAGATTGGGAACTAGAGCATATTTTTCCAATATACAATATTTACTAAGACTTGTCTCAAAGATTTCTGATGTAGGATCAAACTGATATGCATTAGCCCACTCATCCAAGAAAAAATCAAGTATCTTTGCTAGGGAAGTGGTGGGCTCATTCACTATGTCATTCTGATCCATTTCTAGGATAGGGCAATTCATGTTGATGGGGTTGGGGGTGTAAGATTTAGTATGATGGAGGGATTGAGGTTGTGCTCTGATTGAAGCATTGGCTCCATTAGAAATATTGCTTATTTTTGAACCCCTACCAAAATTTAAATTCAAATACAAACCCCACCCAACGGCTAGTTCCCAGGTTTAATGTTATTTTAATGCCCAAGAAATATCGAAATAATTAAGTGACCAAACCCTATGATTTGTTTCTATGGGCCCACAAGTTCCTCATCGTTGGATCAATCATGATCAATAGTTAGCACTATGTCACTATTGAAAGTTGCATTTCATTTTGCGTTAGCGACATAGTGCCCTTTTTCTGCATGTAGGGTGGGTCCTCCCTTTCCGTGATTGTTTCTCTAGCACCAAGTTTTGCTAAGTACGATAGGCACTATGGTGCACTAAGTGATCCTATGATGAAGTTTGGAAATACGGTGGGTCCCAAGTATGCCCCATCAGATATCATGATGAATTTTGTTACACACGTTGGCAGTTGATCAATCTTTTCATTGGCTAAGATATGACTATGTGGAATGTGGGTCCTGTTTCACTTGGTGGGCTGCAAACAAGGGTTTTCAAACAAGTTGGTACATGGCGAGTTTCTATTGGTTGGTACACTGGTAGATCAAACCCATTTTTCCCACCATTAGATCTCAGAGGATCAACGGTGGGTGCTATCTCACTATGGAGAGTTGGGAGAATTTTAACCATAGCAACATAGCGCCTCAAGGACATGTGGCATGGATAACGTAATGGGCCCACCCTTCTCCAAAGCAATATTACGCCTCGTCCTTAGTGGTAGTTGTTAGGTGGGTCATAGTATAATGGAAATTTTTCATTGGTCCATTCAACTAGCTTAGTGTGTAGTCGTGCAATTTCGTTAATCATTGTTAGATCTGAGGGAAATCCATGGAAGGCACTATCTCACTATGGGAAGTTGCATGGATGTTACGCATAGCGACATAGCACCCTTTCACCATGTGGGACCAAGTCTCACCAAGATAAGATGCCAGGTTGTGCTAGGTGGTTGCCAAGTGGATTCATGGATCAGAAACTTTATGGAGGAAAGTGTAGATCTTCCACAATCATTGATCTAGTGGAGATCAATGGTGGGTGCTATCTCGCTATGGAAAGCTGTGAGAATTTTAACCATAGCGACATAGCGCCTCACTGAGATGTAGTAGGGTGGGGTCGAGGGTTATGAAAGTATAGGGATGGTACCAATTTAGGCCAAGTTAGATGCCAAGTGTGCTGAGTTGTTTCGTGGGCCTAGAGGTTCTAAGGAGATAGCATAGTATTGTGGAAACTCCTCACAATCGTCAGATCAATTCAAATTGATAGTGGGCACTATCTCACTATGGGAAAGTGCTTGGAGGATATGCATAGTGACATACTGCCTAGATGACGTGTGTCTTTCTAGGCCTAGCCAGGATTGATAGTTAAGGGCTAGCAGTTATGTTGTAGTCATCACGGTCAGGGTTTTAAGAAGATGGCATGGTTAGTTAGAGAAAGGCATGGTCAACTCAAGTGGACCCTGCGAGGTGGCAAAAGGAAATAAACTCATTAGTCCATGTGGCTCATCTTGGTGTCAAAGACAAGTTGACTCACTGACTCTGCTGATTCATGCACCAAAAGTGATAGGAGGTCAAGTTTTTTGCATGATTTGATATTTATGATCGATCCCAACCAACCTAGAGTGAATGCGAGACAAGGAAGAACACTCTACCCCCGATCCAATCCATTTACCTAGTCAGAATGGCTTAATCATACTGTTTCTATCTTCTCAAGGCAATATTTGAAATAGAGGTTCAGATATTATTGCATCTGGATCCATATCCAGATCAAATTTTCTCCATGATTGTTCTCTGTAGGGCTTAATGGCAGGTGGTTGGGGAGTAGTTATAGATGGAGGACATCTCAGTTATGCCTGAACTATAAAGGTAATTTCTATGAATTTTGTAAAAAGGTCAATCATTCTCTGTTGTTCTCTATTGTTGCTCTACAATTCCAGTTTAAATTCCCCTGTGCCTCTGAAATATATGATTTCTACCTTATCTCCTTCAACCATTGGTGTGAAGTGCAAGAACTCTTTGCCTCCACTAGTGTTTTGAGGAAATTAGTAACTACATGACTATATCTCCCTGGCCTACAAATGATAATATAACCGAATCTCTATTTCCTTGTGTCATTCATCTTGGTCTTCTGATCTGCATGTGATTATTAGATTAAAGCAAGTCTAAATGTGTATATCCTTAGTTTCATTCTTGTTCAATAGTGCATATATGGGCAGAGATTGGTCTGAACACTCTATTTTGGTGCATCACCTCTTTAGATTAGATTAGGTAGATTTTCTTCGTGCTCTCCTTCTCCCTTTAGCAGGATCACAAATTTCTCGATAGTGCCATAGTGCCCACCATATTTAGCAAAACTTGTTGTCAGAGAAACAATCAAGGAAAGGGAGGACCCACCAGACATGTGGTAAAAGGGCGCTATGTCGCTAACATAAAATGACGTGCAACTTTCAATAGTGACATAGCGCCAACTGTTGATCATGATTGATCCAACAATGGGGAACTTACAAGCCCATAGAAACAAATCATAGGGTTTGGTCATTTAATTGTTTAGATATTTCTCAGGCATTAAAATACCATTAAACTAGGGAACTAGCCGTTGGGTGGGGTTTGTATTTGAATTCAAATTTTTGCAGGGGTGCAAAAATAAGCAACATTTCTAATGGAGCCAATGCTTCAATCAGAGCATAGCCTCAAGCCCTCCATCATACTGAATATTACACCCCTAACCCCATCGACATGAATTTCCCTATCCTAGAAATGGATGAGAATGACATAGTGAATGAGCCCACCACTTCTCTAGTAGAGATACCTAATTTTTTCTTGGATGAATGGGTTGATGCATATCAATTTGATCCTAGAGATTGAAGAAGATGTAACTGGGATATGGAGTATGTACTTTGATGGATCAAGGAATAAAAATTGATCAGGGGCTGGTGTGATGTTGATTTCTCCTGCACAAGTAAGGTACTACTTCTCCTTTAGGCTCCAATTCAGTTGCACTAATAATGTGGCTGAGTATGAATCCTTGATTCAAGGTCTCTTACTTGCTCAAAAAAGAGGAATCCAAACCTTAAGGGTGTATGGAGACAATGACTTGGTGGTTAATCAATTGAGAGATGAGAATACCACCAAGAATGGTTTGCTCAAGTCTTATAAAAATAGGGTATGGGATTTTCTTGAAGGTTTCAATGCATTTAATATTTAAAACATCCCTAGAAAGGAAAACAAGCATGCTAATAGACATGCAGCAATAGGTGCATCTTATGATGTGCTAGGGAATTTTGAGGAGGAGAAGAAGAAACAAATTAGAGTGGTAGTAAGGCCTGCCATCCCTGATAACAACATCCATTGGCAAGTGTTTGAGTCTAATGAGAAAATTGTTAGCTTCTTGCAAAATGAGGTAGAATTTTTAGAGAGAAATCAGTCAAGATTGCAGGATCAGTATGGTGACCAAATCTTTAACCTCAGCTCCAACAAGTTTCCTAAGGGTCTCATTACTTTAGAGAGTGTTTTTAACCTTGATGATCAAGCAAGAGGCAGGGCCATGAACCTAGTTGCTAATGAAGATGACTACACTCTAGTCATGATTGCTGATGGAAAATCCTTAAACATGGCGAAGGTATGTTCTGAAATTGAACAAGAAAAGTGTATTCATCTATGTCAAGAATTTAATGATATATTTGCCTCGACATATGATGATTTAAAGGGTTTTGACCCAAGGTTGTTTCAGCATACTATAATTTAGTTAATGATGTAAAACCAATGAGACAAAAGCAGAGGCCAGTGAATCCTAAAATTGAACCCTTAATGAGAAAGGAGCTATCCAAGTTGATTGAGGCCAATATAATTTTTCCCATCAAACGCTCATCATGGGTAGCAAACCTTGTCCCTGTTAGGAAGAAGAATGGAGAAATTATATTGTGTGTGGACTTTAGCGACCTTAACCAAGCTTCCCTTAAAGATCACCATCCTCTCCCTTCTATGGAGCAAATTTTTTCCAAAGTCAGTGGTTCAAAGAGATTTTCATTTCTTGATGGATTTTTTGGATACAATCAAGTGTTGGTTAAAGAGCCTAATAGGTACAAGATTACATTTACCACTAAATGGGGTACCTATTCTTATTGTAAGATGCCACTTGGGCTAACCAATATAGGTGCTACATTTTAGAAGGCAATGGAGATGGCCTTCAAAAGATTGATTGACAGGTTTGTCTTAATTTACCTTGATGATATTACAGTGTATTCTAAGAATGTAGAGGATCATTTTGATCATCTAAGATAGGTATTCGTAAGATGTAGAGATTTTGGGGTTTCCCTTAACCCAAGCAAGTGTGTCTTTGCTACCAATCAAGGAAAATTATTAGGACATATTGTATCTGAGGATGGCTTAACCATTGATCCGTAGATGAAAAAAGAAATACTTGCCCTTCCTCTTCCTAAACACAAGAAAATGTTGCAAAGTTTCCTAGGCGGGATAAATTTTGTGAGGAGATTTATCCCTAATCTTGCTACCATGGTGAAACCCCTTACAGCTATGCTCAAGAAAGGTATGGTCTTTGCATGGACCAAGGAAGGGAAGGAAATTTTTGAAGAGATCAAGATAGCCATAGCCTCAGCCCCTACTCTCATGAATCCAAAATTTGAGAGGGATTTCATTCTTTATACCTTAGGTGGTGAGTCAAGTATCTCCGCTGTCTTGACTCAAACAAATGGCAAGAATGAAGAGAAGCCCATAGCTTTCTTTAGTGAAGGGCTTAAGGAATATGAAGATAAGTATAGCTATGTAGAGAAGCAAGCCCTTGCAGTCATTAGAGCTTTAAAGAAATTTAGACATCTCCTGTCCCATAATAGGATTTATTTGTTAGTACCCCATGCCAGTGTGAAGGAATTCCTTTCGAGAAAAGATATTAGTGAGAAAAGAGCTGGTTGGATTACAAAAGTTATGGAATATGATGTGGACATCCAAATCACCAATCTTGTAAGAGGGAAAGGGTTGTGTAAATAGATGTTATCATCTCAAGAGCCTGATGAGGAAGTTGCTATGATACTGACAGAGCAACAAGAGGTGAGAATGGTGACCCAAGGAGTTGGATGGATGATATGAAGAATTTCTTGCTAGGAAATGGATACCCTCATGGGTCAGACAAAGCTGAAAGGAGACTGTATAGATTGCAGTCAATTCCTTATGTCATAGTTGATGGTATCCTTTTTAGAAAAGATTTTAATGGAGCCCTATTAAGATGACTTGATACAAACCAGGCTAAAAGAATGATCAAAGAGCTTCATGATGGTCTTGATGGTGGTCATTTCTCAGCAAGGACAACTACAATGAAGACCATGAGGGCTAGTTATTACTGGCCATCCATGTTCCATGACTGTCATAGGTATGTAAGGAAGTGTGAAAAATGTGCCTTCTCCTCTGGCAAACAATGACTTACAACTCTTCCCCTTCATCCTATTCAGGTGGACCAGCCTTTTGCTCAATGGGGATTGGATTTCATAGGCCCTATCAATCCTTCTTCTAGTTTAGGTCACAAGTGGATTCTACCTGCTACATATTACTTCACTAGATGGACAGAGGCAGTTGCATTGAAGGATGCCACTAAATCTTCAGTTGTTGAGTTCTTTGATGGAATTATGACTAGGTTGGGTGCCCCTTCAACCATCATTTTAGATAATGCAAAATCTTTTTTTGGAGCTCAGATTTGTGCATGGGCAGTGGACCATAATATCTATTTGAGCACATCCTCAAATTACTATCCTCAAGGTAATGGCCTGGCTGAGTCATCCAACAAGAATTTGATCAGAATCATGAAAAGGACAATAGAAGATAACCAGAGGTGTTGGCATAAAAAATTGAAGACTGCACTGTGGATTGATAGAATAATGCCTAAAAGGTCAATAGGGAACTCACCATTCATGTTGGTATATGGCAGAGAAGCAAGGATTCCAATTTCATTGGAGTTCCCATCCCTAGAGCTAGCTCATCAGCTGGAGTTGAATGAAGATGAAATCATGATAGTAAGAATGACAGAGCTGATGGAGCTAGAAGAGAAGAGAAGTAAAGCCATGCAAACCCTAGAGACACACCAGCAGGAGGTGAAAAAGAGTTTTGAGAGGAAGGCTAAGATCAGGACTTTTAGAGAATGTGATTTGGTTCTAAAATGGGATGTAGATAGGGAAAAATCAAGAAGACACTCAAAGTTTGATGCATTTTTGAGTGATCCCTATCTAATCTTCAGTTGCAAGTAGGCCAATGCTTTTTAGTTAAGCAGGCCTAGTGGTGAAACTTTTCCAATCCTAGTTAATGGGATTCATCTCAAACCATGCTTTTGATGAAAGTTGAAGATTTTATGTATATAAGTAGAGTAGTTCCTGTTGGTCTGACTTTTTCTGCAGTAAAAAATTTTCAGTTAAACCATAGAAAAGTCAGATGTTCTATGTCTATGTGAAGTATGAGGTTTTGGATAAACCATCTATAAGAAATATTCGCCTTGTAAGCCTTACATTCATCTCTATTTATAAATGGTCGGGCGCGAAAATTTTCAAAATTCAAAAGAAGCGAATATGCTTCCTTATTCCTTTTCCTCTCTCCTGGGTTACCTTTCTTACTGTTTGTCCCAACCGTCAGATCCGATTAGATCTACCGCTGACGTTATCTCACTATTGAAAGTTGCATGCTCATTAAGTATAGCGAGATAGCGAGTGTCGAGTTTTTAAGCGGTGGGACCATGAAGTGAAGGTGCGGCGATCGGAGATTTGCTTATTAATTACTTTATTGTGCAGGTACACTTTGCAATTCGCCATAAAAAGGGGAAGAAGGACCCACTAGAATATCTGACATCAGAGCCGGAATGTTGATTTTTCCAGAAGTTCCGCCACTTCGCTATCAGAAAATTCAGGCACTTCACCGTTAGCAAAGTAGCGAGGCCACGTGAAAATCTTAAAATGATGACACTGCATCTTGCTTGTATCATAATTACACCAGGTGGCATGACCTGTCATGAATACTATTGTCAGAATCAGTTTTAATTAACGGAAGTAATTACTGGGTACCCCCTTGCTTTTTTCGGCACGGAATCCTTTTAAGTGCTGAAGCTCGCTACCTCGCTATCAGAAAGTTGAGGTGCTTCACCGTTAGCGAGTTAGCGAGGCCCCGTAAAATGGTAAAAGATCGACAAGATCTATGATGACATGTAATGACAGGTGACTGATAAAATTTGACATGTGCTAGCTATGCAGAGATCCGATTCTCATTAATGCTTACCTGACTAAATGTACAAGAAATCTGGAACATCAGCTTAAAGTGAATCAACGGAGCTTGCTATCTCATTATGATGAGTTGCAAGAAAGATAATTACAGCGACATAGCGAGATGGGCCCACCGCCTTCTTTCTTAAGAAGCCCTGTAGCGTATCTTTCGATCATTTCTTGATCCGATCAACGGTTGTCGCCGCCTCGTTATGGCAAGGTGCTTGTTCTTTATGCATAACGAAGTAGCGACATGCTGACACGTGTTCTCCGTCGTCAGTGGGTTTAAAGGTAAGCGCCATCAAAAGAAAGAATTATGTACGTGGCAAGCTCTCATTGGGTAATATGACTGACATGGCAAGTGTAACTCCTAGTTGTTCTCTTTGTACCGCATGATCGTAGGATCTTTGAAGATCAACGGCGCAGTTTTAAATTAAAAATGTAGTGCCATTCTCTGTATTAATTAGACAAGAAAGCTTCATCCGTGAGAAAAAATAGAGTATAATATAGAGAGATTGCATCAGTTTCATTTCACGTGAGAAAAGATTTGAAGCCATTCCTGTGCAGAAGCTATTACTGAAAGAAAAGCGTGCCAAGGTTGATAAGAAATTGTCAAGTTATCTGTTCGCTAAAATTTTGCAGGAATTCAAAGGAAAATTGAGACAGAATTCAAGTAAGTAAAACTGCCATCATCTTTGTGAGCTTTTAAGTTTTAAAGAGGATAGCCCAAGATGCCTCCTAAGAAGGGATTTACAGGAGCAGTACCTGGATAGAAATGTGCATGATGATTTGCTTGAGTTACTTCCTGAGTCCACTGTAGAAACGGTGCAAGTTAAGAGGTTAACCTCACTCAATCCTAGGCTTAGGGTAGCTGATGGATTGTATGATAAGGGTAATTGGGTCCAGGATGCTCAAACTGCTCAGACCGGTTTGAGTTTATTCAAGAAATGGTTTGCAGAGAGAAAGTTATATGCCCCTCATGCCAACATTTGGAATTTTGATCTTAGGAAGCTTGTTGTTCCCAGCGTTTTTATGGATTTTGACTTGCTTGAAGCCATAGCAAAAAACTATGACCAAGCCACTAAGGTAGTGAGGAGAATGGATGGTGAGGCTTTAGTTACCATCAGTCCCGAGGAGATTAGGAAGGTATTCAGTCTGGGACCCCTCACCATGTATCATGTGCCCATTAATCTGATAGATTTAGAAAAAGAATATATATCCAAGAGGGATGTAGTTAGACAGGGTGCACTGAAAGCCCACATAGGCCGAATTGGAGGCCTCCCAACCATAACATCATCTTCTAAAGAGGCCTTCAAGAAATCATGTTTTAATGCCAGGGCAGTGGAGATATATAGGACCCTGTGCAGAGTCTTCGGAGAGGGCGAAGAAGACTTTATTCCGGTGAGCTTTATGTATATGATCACCCAAATCTCTTCTTTTGGTGTGGAAATAATTTTTGATTTTGCATCTTACTTGGCAAATGAGATCCATCATGGATTGGTGGGGATTGCACAGGGCAAGGTGGAAAAGGTTTGGGGTCAGTATTCCTTACTGATGCATATGTTTCTTTTTAAAGGGGCCACTTATTTTGGTAAAGAAATGGTTTTAAATAGAGAACAAGAAGGGGAAGCACTACCAGTCCAATTATGGAGTGCAGACATGACCTGGGAAGCAGAAAATGCTAGCTTCGTTAGATTTGATAGGCACTTTGCCTCCAAACTAAGGTGCCTCTTATTGAGTGACAATCCCAGAATCCCTAAGGCAATAATGCACCTTATCAGGCCTATGGACAAAACCCACAATCTAAAGGTTTCACATAATTGGGGAGATATTATCCCATATTCAGTCTCAACGGTCATCAGGGTCTATGGTTTCAAAGGAACACCCCATGTGTTACCCTATCAGGTACCCTTGAAGGTAGGGATAGCTGAATTTTTGTGGCAGTTGGGAGGAGTGGAGGAGGCCTTTTTGCACAAAAGGGGGACAGGATCAATTTTTCCTACTTGTACTATAGCCCACCAATTTGTGATAACTAAAGAAGGGTGGGTCTTCCTCCATAAATTTTTGGATCAATACAAAATGGCAGTGTCTCACTCTCATTTTTGTGATGCAGAAGGATTCTTTAACTCTGCCCTTAGATTGAGAATCAAGCTGTGTCCAGTCCAGCATGAATTCTATTTTCCAGAAGATATAATAAGAAATGAATACTCTCTCCATGAGCAAGAAATAAAGAAAGAAAAATGGAGAGTCTATTCAAAAGTTTTGGAATTCATTAATTGTTTTGATAAAAATTTCAGTCCTCTTAGTAATACTGCGAACAATGCAGACAAAGTACATAAACTCATGAGTAATTTCTCTGAGATAATGGAGGTAATGAATGAGAAGAAACAGCATTTTATTAATTCTTTTCCAGATAAAGCCAAAGAAATTATGAGAAAATTGGGTTTCACTCCCAACATTGGAGTAGGTCCACTGGTGGTACGGAAGAAAACAGGGTATACTATTGTCCGACAGCAGGTGCCCGTTGTGCATAAAGAAAAATAGATTGTTGGATCCACCAGCACTGTCCTAGAAGAAAGACCCCCTGAACCTTCCCCCAAAAGAAGAAGAATAATAAGGGAGGAAGAATCCCCTGATGAAAGTGGCTCACCTTCTCAAACCCCAATAAGAGTTGAGGAAGAACAACTCACCAGTGAGAAATTCGAACAAATGGGGTCACAAGGAGAAATTTTTGTTACACAAGCAGAGATTGATGAAGGGAACCCTCAGGAACCCCCTGTACCAAGTTTTGAATTAACTACAGCAGATTTCAGAGGAAGGGAATTGGACCCTGTTTTGGAACAAGCCAGTCAGCATTTTTTGTCTGATAACAATTTTGTAAGATCTAGGGCTTTCCATCAGTTTGCATGGAGAGTAAACATGCACATTTTTGAGCAAAGGTGCAATAATATGAGAGCAGAACATCCAGAAATGGATGAGGCCTCCATTCAAAGTCTAATAAAAGAACAAATGGTTCAAGAGTTCCAAAATATAACCCCTGATGAGGGAAGACAGATGGTAAAAAATGCTAATGTTTTATTATTGCCCAATTGGGACATTGCTGACGCATTAGTTTTTAATTCTGTTTCAAATAATTTAGGGCTCCAGGATCCAAATAAAGAGGAATTCTTGGGTACAGCATTCAGCAATGATCAAGCTGCCCTTGTTATGTGGTCCCTGAGAAGAGGATCCAGGGTTACTTCATCACAGCCTGATGATTCAGGATTGACAGGGAGTATCATTGTAAGAAGAGTTGCTGACACTTCAAATGTACAGGCAGCTCACATGAATGTGGATTATTCTAAGTTTTCCCTGGCTACTGCGGAAAGAGAAGAGAGGGAAATGATGGATATGCATAATAAATATGAAGTAGTGGTAGAAGCCTATAATCAAGAGGTAAAAAGGAGAATTGAGTTAGAAAACAGGGTATCTCAATTAGAAAAGGTACTTGGAAAGAGAAAAATAGGAGAATCCAGTACATTAAGAATTGCATATCCCCCACAGTCATCTGTGGGATTAACCCCTATTATTGAGATACCTAACACCCCTGAAAGACCCCAATTCTATACTGCAGAGGAATTTGAAGCAGAAAAAACCAAATTACATGAGTGGCAGATAGAATTTAGAAATCAGCAGGAAGAGAAATGGAGGCAGGGTGTGACATACTTGAGGGATAAAATACAATGGTCAAATTTTTATGACCAGTTGACAAGGATTGTAACCCTCATAGATGAGTTAAATAAAGAAAAGAATGGACTAGATTCTCTTACACAGAAATGGAGACAGAGGAATAATGATGTTACAATTATTTGTATATCTACAGTTCAAATGCCTTACCATCAGGTTGAGAGGATTTTTGATTTATTAAATCAATTAGATAATTTTGAAAATAAAAGAGATTCTTTACAGAGGAAATTGACACTCTGTTTTTCAAGATATCTTGCTAAGAAATTCACCCTATTTCCTTGTGCCTTAGAATCTGTTGATACAGTAAAGGACAAGGACAAATGGAAAAAGGAAATGGATGAATTATTTGATAACAGAATAACAAACATCATCAGTGAAACTGGCTATTGGTTTTGGGCAAAGACAAATGAAGAGCTGGTAAAAATACAACTGTATTATGCTGATATAAGAAAAGAATTCGATGAATTAGAAGAAAATGCCAATTCTTTAATAAAGATACAAAGAGAAACCCTAATTTTTGATTGGCCAGATGATGATACTTTCAACAGATGGAAAGATCAGTTTAGTGAACAGATGTCAGGAGAAGATGACGAGGAAGATGTAAGAGTAATTGTTACTCTTGTAGTCAGCAATGATGACATAGAAAATCCCCAGGTTAAAGTGATTTTGCATGTAACAGAAGATGATACATCACTTGCAGACCTTATGGGTATGTACTCTGAAGATGAAGAATGATTGCGAGAGCAGATCATAACAACCAAGAAGCATAACAGAAAGTGACCCGCCAAGAAATGCTGTTGTAATCAACCTTTCTGTTATTCTTGTTTTTTGTTTTTCAAAAGAAAGACACCTGTCACCTTCTGTAGCCTGAAGCTTGTTGCATCTCACATTATTTAAGTGAGATCCCAAGGCTAAATAATGGTCTGAATTTGGTTTTCACTAAGTATTGTGCTTAGTTCTTTTTTGGTCCAAACATTTTTGGAAAGAAATTTATAGTATGCTTTCTCTGTCAAAATTTTCTGAGATAGGGATGAATGTAGAAAGAACTGTGCTTCTTCTCTGCAGGTTTTTCTGGGTCTTTTGTAAAGGATATATCATTTTCAAAGGAAATGAATACAAGTTATGAACTGTCCCCATATCTGTTCTTCTCTGAATTTTGTCTCCTTTTTAGTACTGAGCTACCTTGATGTTGTGTGAGTAAAAGCTTATGCAATTGATTGCAATTTAGTAAGACTATACATCCATTTGTTATTGCTATTAATTCAATGGATTAAGTAAAGGCTTTGATGAATGTGATGAGGTTGCTCGGGTATTAATAAGGATTTTTGAATGATAAATTCTGGTAAGAATTGCTGATGAAAATTCGTTGCAAGGCAACAAATTAGATCTAAGAATTTACTTGACTCTGAATTCCCAATGGATTAGGCACTGATCGAAAGTATTTCAGCCAAAAGAGAAGTATATTATAACTAGCTTTTTCAAAATACATCATAAAATCAATTTTCATTTATCTTTCCTATAAGATTTTCAAAGTTGGCCAGCACTTGCCTGCCTCGATTGTTTTAGCTTCTTTTAGCCATTGTTGTTGGAAACATCTGCAGAGCTATAGAAGATTTCTTGGCCATATCTGTTCAAGGGATGTGTTTATCAGTTATTTACTTATATGTTTAAGGATTTAGAGATGAGAATCAAAATGAAACTAAGGATAATTCTCATATAATTATTCCATCTTTGAACCATCCCCGGGTGCACCCGCCCTGGTTTTACAGAGCCAAAAGAGTAGAAAACCGTCTAAGGTTTTATTGAAGTTGGGTCCTAATACTTTGCATATGCAAGTGATAATGAGAATTGGCTATTCTTTAGGTTGTGTATGTACTGATATCTAGGTACTAAGCCTTTTGTCACCTAGTAGTTTTAGTACTGTTAACATCAAAATAAAACACCAACAGTTCCTTTTTTTTCAGATCTCCTATTTTCCAAGAAGTGCATGAGCACAGGATTGTCTCCTTGAGACAACAAGTTTTGAAATTTTGAAGGTTACAAATGGAGCTTCATCTCTAGTACCAGTTGTAGAGACAAGGGTTTCAGGGTTTTTCTTTTAGAGGAGGGGTTAGGGTTTCACAATGGTCAGAATCTACATGTTTTTTACGACTCTATAACCCAATGGATGCTTCAGGCCACTGGTCATATACGTAGCAAGCTCGCATCCCCTGTGAGTCACTAGAAATGTTGCTTATTTTTGTGCCCCCACCAAAATTTGAATTCAAATACAAACCCCACCCAACAACTAGTTCCTAGCTTTAATGTTATTTTAATGCCCAAGAAATATCAAAAAAATTAAATGACCAAACCTTATGATTTATTTCTATGGGCCCACAAGTTCCTCATCATTGGATCAATCACGATCAATGGTTGGTGTTATGTCAGTATTGAAAGTTGCACATTGTTTTGCATTAGCAACATAGCACCCTTTTGTCGTGTGTCAGGTGGGTCCTCCCTTTCTATGATTGTTTCTCTGGCACCAGGTTCTCCTAGGTACACTGGGCACTATAGCGCTATCAGGAAATTTGTTCTTCTCATCATTAGTGACATAGTGCCCAGACAAAAAGTGATCCTGTGGTGAAGTTTGGAAATACAATGGGTCCCAAGTATGCCCTATCAGATATCATGATGAATTTTGTTAGACACGTTGGTAGTTGATCAATCTTTTCATTGGCTAAGATATGACTATGTGGAATATGCATCCTATTTCACTTGGTGGGCCACAAATGAGGGTTGTCAGATAGGTTGGAATGTGGCTAGTTTCTATTGGTTGGTATGCTGGTAGATTGGACCCATCTTGCCCACCATCAGATCTTAGAGGATCAATGGTGAGTGTTATCTCGCTATGGAAAGTTGTGAGAATTTTAACCATAGCAACATAGGGCCTCAATGACACATGGCACAGATGACATAATAGGCCCACCCTTCTCCAAAGAAATATTATGGCTTGTCCTCAATGGCAGTTTTCAAGTGGGTCATAGTACAATGGAACTTTTTCATCAGTCCATTCAACCAGCTTAGTGTGCAGTCGTGTGATTTCGTTAATCATCTTCAAATCTGAGGGAAATCTACGGTAGGCACTATCTCGCTATGGGAAGTTGCACATATGTTACACATAGTGACATAGCGCCCATTCATCACATGGATCAGTGGGGCCAGGTCTCTCCAAGATAAGACACCAGGTTGTGCCAGGTGGTTGCCAAGTGGATTCATGGATCAGAAACTTTATGGAGGCAAGCACAGATCTTGCACGATCATTGATCTCATGGAGATCAATGGTGGGTACTATCTCCCTATGGAAAGCTATGAAAATTTTAACCATAGCGACATAGTACCTCAGTGACAAGTAGCAGGATGGGGCCGAGGGTTATGAAACTACAAGGATGGTACCAGTTCAGGCCGAGTCAAATGCCAGGTATGCTAAGTTGTTTCGTGGGCCCAAAGGTTCTAAGGACATAGTGCAATATTGTGGTGAGTCTTCATGATCGTCAAATTAGTTCAAATTAATAGTGGGTTCTATCTCGCTATGGGAAAGTGTGTGAAGGATACGCATAGTGACATAGTGCCTAGATGACATGTGTCTTCACGGGCCTGACCAGGATTGACAATTAAGGGTTGGCGGTTTTGTTGTAGCCATCACAGTCAAGGTTTTAAGAAGAATGTGAGGTTAGTTAGAGAAAGGCATGGTCAACTCAAGGGGACCTTGCAAGGTGGAAAAAGGAAATAAAATCATTAGTCCATGTGGCTCATCTTGGTGCCAAAGACAGGTTGACTCGCTGACTCTACTAATTCATGCACCAAAAGTGATAGGAGGTCAGGTTTTCTGTGCGATTTGATATTTATGATTGATCCCAGCCAACCCAGAGTGAATGTGAGACAAGGAAGAACACTCTACCCCCGATCCAATCCATCTACTTGGTCAGAATGGCTTAATGGCATCGTTTCTATCTTCTCAATACATTATTTGACACAGAGGATCAAATATTATTGCATCTAGATCCATATCTAGATCAGATTTTCTCCATGATTTTTCTTTGTAGTGCTTAATGGTAGGTGGTTGGGGAGTAATTATAGATGGAGGACATCTTAGTTATGCCTGAACTATAAAGGCAATTTTTGTGAATTTTGTAAAAAGGTTGATCATTCTCTGTTGTTCTCTACTGTTGCTCTACAATTCCAGTATAAATTCCCCTGTTCCTCTGAACTGTATGACTTCTACATTATCTCCTTCAGCCATTGGTGTGAAGTGCAAGAACTCTTTGTCTCCACTAGTATTTTGTAGAAATTAGTAATCTGCATGATTGTATCTCCCTAGCCTATGAATGATAATATAAGTGAATCTCTCTTTCCTTGTGGCATTCATCTTGGTCTTCTAATCTGGATGTGATTATTAGATTAAGGCAAGTTTGAATGTGTATATCCTTAGTTTCATTCTGGTTCAATACTACATATATGGTCAGAGATTGGTCTGAACACTCTATTTTGTTGCATCACCTCTTTAGATTAGATTAGGTAGATTTTCTTTCATTCTCTCCTTCTCCCTTTTCCTCTCCAAGAGTAGCTAGGTGCATCCTAATAGTAAGAGGAAGCCGACCTTCTCTGAAGACTCAACCTCACAGTTCAAGTCCCATAGCTTGGAGGTTATTTCCATGTTTCACTAGGTTTTCCTCATGCATAGGATTTTGACAAGGGTGCAAACCTAAGTCACAACAGTCTACTAAATGGTGTCAATGGATTCTTATTGAGTTTGTGATTTAGTCACAGTATGTTAGACATTAGTCCATTTTGCGGTCCTACAGTTGCATATGCTAAGAATAACCTTACTATTTCTATTCTAGCCACAAGAGCATATGTCTAATCATAGTCTATTCCTTCTTGCTATGAGTAGCCCTTACATACTGGTCTTGCTTTGTTCCTTAAAAATTCTCCTCACTCATTATCTTGGTTCTAAATACCAATTTAGTTCCTATCACATTCTTGTCTATTGGTCTAGGAACGAATTCCCATGTCTCATTCTTTACTATCTAATCCAATCTTGTTTCATTTCTTGTTTCCAATAGTCATCTTTACATGCTTCATCTACATTCTTAGGTTCAACATGTGATATCAAACATAGTTCTTCATTGACTCATCTTCTTGTTATCACACCTTTATCTTTGCTTCCAATGATTTATTCGGGTGGATGATTCTTTGTCATATTCTTACCCAAAGTAGAGTTTTTATCTCAACTCTTAGATTTGCTAAACGTTCCAAGCTTTGTTCCTACCTTGGCTCTCCTTCATTATACAAATCATTGTTAGTCTCAAAGAATACTCCATCTTTCCTTGGTTTAGTCTCATCATCTAAACTATAATCAATTATTCTTTCTTGTATCCTAAATTTCTCATCAACTCTCACATTAGTACTTTCTATAATTGTCTTAGTTCTTAGATTATAACATCTATAAGCCTTTCCTTTCAATGAATAACCAAGAAACATACCTTTATCACTTCTAGCATCAAACTTCCCAATATCATCATCTCTTTCTATATAACATTTATTGCCAAAAATTCTAGAATGCTTAATTGTAGGTGAGTGACCAAACCACAATTTATAAGGGGTATTGTTTGCATCTTTTCTGACTTGCACTCTATTCATAGTGTAGATTGTTGTATTCACATCTTCTCTCCAAAATATCTTGGATACATCATTCTTAGCTAGCATAGCTCTTGTTGTTTATGTTACTGATTTGTTTCTTCTATCAACTATACAATTTTGTTCAGGGGTTCTTAGAGCTTGTAACTATCTCTTATGATTCCATTAGCTTTACAAAATATTTTAAACTCATTTGAAGTAAATTCTCCTCCTCTATTTGATCTTAAACACTTAATCTTAATGCCTAATTCATTTTCAACTCTATTCTTGAATATCTTGAACTTATCAAATGCCTCAAATTTCTCTTTAATAAATACAACCCACATCATTCTAGAAAAATCATCAACCAAAATCATGAAATAGCTTTCACCATATAGTCCTTTAGTCTTCATAGGACAATTGAGATCTATGTGTATAATATCTAGTTTTTCTATAGTAGTAAATTTCATGCTAGGAAAAGAAGTTTTATTTTTCTTTTCCAATATACACACTCGTTGCAAATTGTGTTAGTAGTCTTAAAAATCTTAGGCAAATCTCTAACTAGAAACATACTACTAGTTTTCATAATATTGTCAAAGTTAATATGACAAAATATCTTATGCCATAACCAATTTTCATCTACCTTTGTAACCAAATATGTCATTTCAGTAGGATTCAACTGAAATACATTACCTCTAGATCTAGTTCCTATTCCAATTACCTTTCCATCTTTGTATCTAATCATGCATGTCTTCTCTGTGAACTACAACTGATAACCTTTGTCCACCAATTTTCTAACACTCAAAAAATTGTGCTTTAAACAATTAGAAAAATGTGCATCCTCAGTATTACTCTTACCATCAAGAGTTATAGATACAATACCTTTAACTTAGGAGGTTGCATTGTTTCCAACTCTGACAATGCCTCCATCATGACTTTTGAAATTAACAAACTTGTTCATATCTCTAGTCATATGATGTGAACAACCACTATTAATTATTCAATCGAATTTCTTTTTAACCTATGATACCAAAGTCATTTTCTCTAGACTTTCTTCTTTAATAGCTACAAATTCAATTTCATCATCACTAGCACTTAGTTCTTGTTCATTAGAATCATCTTCTTCATTAGCATATAGAAATTCTCTATCTCTTCTAGCTTTGAAATTACCTCTATACATTTTCTCTCTTTTAGGACACTTAGATGCATTACATGTCCAACATTTAAAGATTTCCATACCATATTTTTCTCTTCTTACTACAAGGGCTATTCATTCTTCAATCTTTGTATCCTCATTAGCTCTACTGCTACTAGAAAAATATCCTTGGGAACTTGTGCTCCTTGTTAAACTAGGACAAATCCTCGACACACTGAAAGTTGTTTCTATTTTGGTCAATTCTTTGGACTGTCTAAGCTCATTCTCAAATATTTCAAGTCTTCAAAGCAATGTTTCCTTGGTGAAATCTTTGGTACAAGAGATCAACAATTGTATCATTTGAACTCTTGGCTTAAATGGTGGTATTAGGCTCTTCAATATCTTCTATATAACCTCATCATATTCTTTGGTTCCACCTTGACATCTAATACTTGTAGTAATTTCCAATATTCTACCTACAAATGTTCTTATAGATTCATCTTCCTTCATTTTAGTATCTTGAAATGCACAAATCCAACTTTGTAACTTCAATTTCTTTGAATTTTCATCACTTTCAAAACTATTTTCCAAAGCTTTCCAAATCATATGAGAAGTAACAAGTGACTTTACCTTATTGTACTCAATCTCAAGAAGTGTAGACAATAGTGCTTCTCTATCTCTCATGTCACAAAAGAAAAGATCTCTTTCATTCTAGGTACAATTTTCCAAATCTTTCTCAACAATTATCATCTTCTTATATTTTTTCAACATCAAATATTCCTGACCCATACACAATAAATGTATCTTCATCTTTACCTTCCAACTCTCATAATTTTTTCCATCAAGCTTCAGACTATCTTTCTTGTACATGTTAGCCATGGATCTCCCAAAGTTATTAAACTTTATCTTTAAGAACCTGAAGCTCTAATACCAATTATTAGAAATAATAGTCCACCAAGATAACTAAGAGGTTGGAGGGGTGGGGGGTGAATCAGTTATCCAATGATTAAAACATTTATCTTCCTTAAATAAACTTAACCATTCAACCAAAGTAAATAGAAACCATACAAAGATGCACATAGACAATTACACTAGATATGTTAACCAGGGAAACTCTTGATCAGAGGCAAAACCTTAATGGGAATGATGCCCACAAGTTGATGTACTAATATAAATATTCCTTGTTAAAGGATGGACCCTATTACGAGTCAATTACAATATTTAGGAGATTCTAACCCATGATCCCTTGTTAAGAGACTTTGAATCCCCATTAGGAGATTCCAACCTAGTTAGGAATTGTGACAACAATGTATGCAAGAAGAGCCCACTACCCCAACATGCAATTTCAATTACAAGAAAAGATCACTACCCAAACAAGTAATTTAATATTAAATTCTTATTTCCTCTATTCTATCAACCAAACCAATCACTGTCAGACCTTGTAGACCAAGTCATGAACCTCAGATGCAAATATCAAACCTTGGATCACACAATAGAACCTTGACAATGAAGTTGCGTTCGCTTCTTCTCTACTCTACTGAACTTCACATTCTACTCTCTTTGCTACTTATAATCACTTCACATAAATTTGTATTATATCTTATGATAAAGTAAAATGTCCTTCCTTTATATCAAGTCCATAAAATATATCCCTAAGTCTATTGTTAGACCTTCTTAGTTAATTATTATAGGACCACGTTAAGAACATGTTACACTTAGCAATAACATTAATATTCTACCTTGCAACTTGAATAACTTTCTATTTATGTGTCATTATGACAAGAAAACTTAGCCATGTCATCACAAACATTTCTTCTTCATATCCTCAACCTTGATTCTTAGAATAGAATTTTTTCTAAGAGATATAACAAGTTTACCATAACATGCCTTTATAAACTCTACAAACATCACCAAAACTTACCTAAATTCTTGAAAACATAAAATTTATTCATCCAAAATTAGCTACATATATTAGATACTCAGACATATCTCCCATAACCTTGGATAGTGAGAATACTCAACTAGTCATCTGTACCAATTTAATCTTTCCATTGTTCTTCTATCAGATACCACAGAAAACTACTATGTTCACATCAATGATAAACATATTCATGAATGTAACATATCATCATGGTAACATATCTACAATGATCCCCTATAGGAATATCATTAGCATTCATGCTTACAATAGGATGATATATGTTTTATGGTAGACTGTGACGAGGTATATATTCAGGCAATCAGGCCTACAATATCATGGGTTAAGCCTCTAGAGTGTGAAGATAACATAGATGAGACCAGAGATATCATTAAGGCTCTATTTAATGAGCCTATAGATCATAAGGCACCATATTTTGGGACCCATTAAGAAGCCAAAACAAGAGTAGAACTTGAAATTAAGCTTCCTCAAGTAGTTTTCAAAGGAAGAAAGAGGATAGAAAAACTAAAACAAGCAAGTTCTACTCTCCTGCTAACATAAGGAAAAGGTGATAATGTGGAAGATGAAAATGCAAAGGATGAAGATGAGGAATCAAAATCTAAGGAAGATGAGCATATAAGAAAGAAAGGTAAGGTTATCATAACCAAACCTACTAAGTCATCCACTAATGTATTCACAAGAAGTGCACCAAAATTTAGAAAGAAATTGAAGTTAGGTGAGGAGGATGCTAAGAAAATTATTTTTAAAAGGCCTCCACCTACTCTTTAGGAAAATTTAAAGGAATTGGGAGAAGGAACTAGCATGGCATGTTTCAAATTTGTCAAATATGAATCAAGGAATTTACATGAGAAAAGATAGATTGAAGACACCATCATGACCAAATTGGGAAAATAGAAGTATACTCTCGATGAGCTTACTCAATAATTTCCTAATGAGCTTATGCAAGAAATCAAGACTACATGGGAGCATGCAAAGAAAATTGTGAAAGACAACTTTGAATAGACTCTAAGCTAACACATGTCGATCTCATTGAAAATGACATGAAACAGTCTTTGAAGGAGAATGAATATAAGTTCACTCTCAAGATAAACACTTTCATGATACTTCTCAATAACATTGAATATGTTGTGAAGGTTGCTACATCAGCATGGAAGAACATATACAAGCTCCATCAACCTAGTCATTTATTTTTCATATTAATGAAAAAGATGACAATGGTGATGATGAATGTGGAAGTAAAAGATGATGTAAATATGGATGATGTGGAGGAAGAACATGAAGCTACTAGAGGAAGCCTCTAGAGATTGAAAACATTGAGGAAATTGATGTAGAAAATATTGTAGTAGTAGTAATGACTTCATTTCTTCATTCTCTAAGAAAAGCCTTAGTGCAATCTGGCTCTAAGAAAGCTTCTAATGAGTTCATTTTGACTACCATTACAACACTATGCACCCAAGCAAGCTTAGGACCTATTCAGTTGGGTATTCCATTAACTAAAGTAGCCAACACTTCATTTACTAAGTAGAAAGCAACTCCTTCATCAAGTTTTATCATGCAAAAACAACATATTTCTATTATAGGTATCATATCTACATCTATTTGCAACCCCTCTATTTCTACTATTATTTTTTATCTATGTATAACTAGTATAATGATAGTTGAGAACAAGTCTCAACTGAGTACTAAAGTTTCAAATAAGGATAAGGGTAAAGAAGAAGATATTGATCTAGATGAGGATATAGTTATTCTAAATTGGGATATCTCTACTCTCAATCTTGATCAAATGAACATCATGGGTGAATTATTGAAAAATAGAGCTAACCAATAGAAGCTTAGAGAAGAGACAAGAAAGAAAAACCAAGTGCTTCAAGATATAAAAGACATATTATTAGATGCATTAAGTATTGAGGTTGATAGTACACCACCTATTTTGGACTAGTTAACAGAAGTTGTCTAGAAAATCAATGAAGACATGAATGGATAGGATAAGTTTCTATATAGACAAAAAATAAAATTTGAGAACGAGGTATTGGAACAAGTGGCACAAAAAATTACAATAAACCAAGTAGCATTCTCTACTACTCTTTTTTCATTGGAGACATCTATAAATAATCTCACTTAATTATTTGTTAAGTTGTGTGACGCATCTAGCTTCACATAAGACATTAAAAATAAACTATCAAAGATAGGTGAAGACATGAAGGCAAGTTCACGCCAACTGTCACTTGACCCAAGATACAATTCTACTAATTATTCAAAGATCAAATTTCTAACAAATTTACAAGTAGGATTACTAAAGAAAGAAGTTAGGATTAGGGCCACACTTGCAGAAATTTGAGGCATGATTCTTCAAAATATGAATAGATTGTAGTGACACATTGCACATGCTAAGACACTCATCCATGACAATAATTTCTCCATAGCTGATCACGTGATGGAGTTGTCAGTAGAAATTCAGATTGAATGCATGTAAGAAAGGTGTTACAAGAAAATTGGGACAAGACAATGACATTAATGGTGAAGGTAAACTCTAAATTCTTGTCACATTTTTGTATTAACATATAATATACACCTTTGGCATTTATGTCAAAAAGGAGGGGAAGTAAAGTATAGATGAATGTACATATGTATAAAGAGGGAGAAGTATATGTAAAGATATGTAAAGAGTACATGTATGGGGGAGTAGTACTCCAGGTATATGTATGGGAGAACACTAATGTATTATACATGTAAGTAGAAAACATCTTTCACAAAAGAAATTCTGAAAAATCTAAAAAATAGAGTATGTTACTGAGTTGTAGACACAAAATGGAGATAAAAGAATGTTTTGACTTATAATTTTTAGTATTCAATTTTTTGGATGATAATTATTTTTGTCACTAGTGCCAAAGGAGGATATTATTGGCATTAAGATCAATTTGTCTATTAGTGAGTCACACTTAGTCAATAGACAGTCGCTACTGAGCTTTAGAACTTATGCAGTAGTGTTTACTAAGTTATTTAGTGCAAGTGATGGAAACTCTAGTGTTAACCAAATTCCATAGTGTTAACCAATTTTCATAGTGTTCACCATGTTCTCCCATGTTTACCAAGCCAAAAGTGTTAGCAATGTAAATCTTGTGTGGACTAAGCCATGGAGTGTCAACCAAGTGATTTGATATATGCTGAGTTTTGCAGTGTTCACCGAGTCACACAGTGTTGACTGAGTTCAAGCTACTTGGAAGTGATCAGTATAAATTGAGCCTCTAAATCAACCAAGTTCTAGATGATTTTTAGTGTTGATAGTGGTTTCCAAGTATCAAAACATCATTGAGTTTGTCTTAAGATCCTGAGTAACAACAATTGGACTAACTTTGTGAATTTTGGTAGAACTTGTATTGTAGCCAACTCCAGCAAGTTGTGATTTTGATTGGTATATATGTAATGCATTGTATCATATCCAAAGAAGAAATGTCAGCATATGATGATAAAAAATATGAATTAAAGAAGGCTACAAGTAGTGTAAGGGACAACAAAGTATTATCTATCATAGCAAGGTGATCATTACAATTCAAGGAATCTCAACCAGAAAATCAAAGTTGTAGATCAAAGATCAGCCACTAGTTCATCCTAATAGGTGCATCAGTAAAATCCTTTAATAGGGTAGACTTAAAAATCTTTGATAAGTCTCTTGAATGAGTGTATAATTCATTGTATGTTTTGTAAATTCTTTAACAAGGTGAACCTCATAGTTCCTATTGCTCCTAATAAGGAAGATCATCAAAAGTGATCAATTATAAGCCTTAATAGGCCAACTTTATACTATTGTAATAAAGCTTATGGATATCATCCCCACCACATTTTTGCTTTCTATTTGCAAGGTTTTTGGGTCACCATATCTTGTGTCAAATTGCTATAATTTTTTATTTGATTAAGTGGTGAAATAAGATTAAGTTTTATTGGTTCCTCATTCATCCCTCCTCTCTTAATAACCTTGCCTACCTCATCTTTCCAACAATACATGTATGTATATATACATGCACACACACACATAAATATGTATATACACATATGTACATATAAATATATAATATATATTTTCATATTCATATATATATACACGCACATACATACATACGTATATATACATACATACATACATACATACATACATACATTTATATATATATATATATATATATATACACACACACATACATACATACATATACATAAATACATATATGTACATACATACATATATACATATACATGTGTGTGTGTGTGTGTGTGTGTGTGTGTGTGTGTGTGTGTGTGTGTGTGTGTGTGTGTGTTTGTGTGTGTGTGTGTATAAATGTGTTGTACATGTATGTTTATATCATATGTTAATTTAATAGATGTTAAATAACATAATTCATTAAACATATCTATGCTTTTTATAAAAGGAGGTTGCGAGAGGGCCCTCAACCTAAAGTTACAAATACATCAAGGCATAGGCCAAGGCCATTGCAGTTGAACAACTAGCCAAAAACCTAGAACCAACACACATATAACTCATGCAAAAAAAAATCCCAAAAAACCAAAAAACACGAGCCTAAGACTACCCAAGCTACCAATCACAAGAGTAGGAAATAAACTAATTGATGATTGTTATTTTATTAACATATGTTGTTAATCTCTTATGTTACTAATTACATATTTATAATAATTATAATTTTTTTGAGATTATAGTAAAAAATACATTTTGAAGGGACCCTGAAACCCTTTTACATCTTCAAAAAAGGAAAAAAAATGCTAACCAAGAGGAAAGAGTCCATAAACCTACTAAAAAGTAGCATCCAAATTAGGTTTAACAGGGACCTGAAACCGCTGTAAAAGTCTAGATAATAAACCCAAATTTTACAAGGACCTAGAACTGACAGTATATATAAAAAACTAAAAACCAAAAACTAGGACCAAACATAGGAACCAGAAGAACCAGCCAGCAAACAGGACCTGCACAAGAAGCCGACCAAAAAAGAAGACCTAGGAAACTATTGCAATTTTGTAATCATCTTTACAACCTCCTTACCAATCTTAGCCATATCCTAGATGGATTTAGCAGCCGAGGAAGTAGCATCAATCAAAGCTTTTTTCCTCAAACTTTGTCTTATCCTCTTGCTTGGGCCCTTTGAAGATATGGTTCCTTCATTAACTCTTTTACCCAGAGTTGTTGCAACTACATAGATGCTTGAGGTAACTTGCTCCATTTTTTTTCCACTTTCCGTAATGAGCAGTCTAAGATTCTACTCATAGTCCTTTATTTTTTTTGGGATATCTCCCATTTACACCTCCATGTGTTGAATAATAGCCCGGTCAGCCCCCTGGTTATGTTGCAATGTATCCACTTTCTTCTTTAACCCCATTATTTCATTATATAACTAGGAGTCAACCTGAAGGGAAGAGTTAGCTTTTTGTTTAGTAGAGTGGAGGAAGGAAAGACTGGTTTCCCTCTCCAGGGAGTCACCTGTATCATCAACACTGGTGTGTGGAATAGGGCCATCTTTATCAATATGAATCCCCCTATCCAATGGTTCCATCTCACCAGGCTCCACCTTATCTTATCCCTCAGTCTTCTTCAGAGGAGTGGAAGCTTTCCCCATGTTTTCCTCCTCACTCAAAATGGCTAAATCATTATTTTGTTTCTCTTTGTCACCTCCCCCAGACTCGAGATGGGTGTCCTCATTTTCAGACTTGCTCTGTTCTGAATACACCTCAGTAATAATTATAATTTGTTATTACCGTAGATTTTTAATAATATAATATAGATTAAACTAAATATGTTATACATGTTTAATAACATATGTTTTTGATTAAGGAAAATAGGTTTTAACAGGGCCCTAAAACCCATATAAAAAATAGTTTAGACAAAAAGAGTACACTTATAGTAACAATAGAAACTAAAAGCAAACATTTGAAACTTATCCCCACATAAAAGGAAAAGAACTAGAAAAAAGTCAAGGAGACAAGACAAAGAACCAGGTAGTCCTTGAAAACCCAGGGCATGTAGGAGATCTCTCTTAGCATTTTTGCTATATTGATTTTGAGCACCGATAGTGTACTCACCACCTACTTCATGTCTAAGTGATCTTGATCAGGATCCAGGGTCTCCTTCTTCCTCATGCTAGATCTAGTGTGCTTCCTCAAGCTGTCATCAGGGGTCTTTTCCTTAGTGTTGTGGAGAGTCAAGTCCTCTTCCTTGCTATTTCTTTGTTCCTCCATTTTATTGATGAGAATCTTGATATTCTCATTGGCTTCTTTAAGAATATTGTAACTTTGTTCTACAATAATCTATATAGAGCTCTCCATCATTTGAACTCTACTCTTGACTCCTCCACTCTTTCATCCTTGCTCTTTTCTTCCTCTAATATCTTATTCGCTAGGCTATAGTTCTCCCCTTCAAGGCTACTCACCCTGTACTTGAGGTCTTGGATTTCATTAAAAAACCATTTGGTAGTGCAAAAGTTATCAACAACGTTGTTCTTAGCATTGTTGATGACATGCATATCTGGGTGCTCCTTTGTTGTATTGTTAAAATTGATGAGGGCTAGGTCAATTAATTCCTCCATTTGTATTTTTCCTTCATGATCCTCTTTGACCAAAGTTCTTGTTAATTCTCTGTTAATCCCCATTTTAGCAAAAGATGTGTCAAATTTTTTCCACACCTCATTTCTGTCCCTACTCATGATCGAGCATCAATATCTACTTGTTCCATATTCCTCAAAGCCATTCTCATGGTCATCCTTCTCACCCTAATTGAGATCTTCTACCACCTCTTCCACCTCAATCCCTTTCTTTTCCTTCTTGGCCTTAGAATGTTTTCATTTTTTGCCCCTACATATATTGACAGAGTCATCTTTACTTTTCAAAATTTTGATGGTGATGTTTTTCTTGCCCTTTTTCTTCTCTAAACTCTCCCCTTCCCTTATCTGCTCCTTGCCTTCAACACTATCCTCCCCTATGTCCATGTCTTCAGCCCTTTTTTTATAGTCCCTATCAGAGGAAGATTCAAGGTCCTACATGGGATGAGGGATATTTTTCCTTTTACTTTCCAATATGATGGTATTATTCCTAGAGCCACTCTATAAAGAATTATCCTTCTCTACATCAGTATGTATATCAAGGTTATCTTCAATGTCCAAAGGCATATAGTTTTCTTCTAACTCTTCAAAGTCCCCTCTACCCTTCTTTTCCTCCTTCCTAAGCTTAATCTATTTCTCCATTGTCCTAGCTTTAGAGAACTCATAAATTAAAAGTAACAGCCCCTCATGAAGTGTTGGATTCCTAGTATGCTTCTCTTAATATTAATTGATGTTTTCATTCATAGAAGATTAATGATAGAAACTAATAGAGATTTTGGCCCCATACTTGAAGTGAGTGAGAATCATGAAGTGGTAAGTACATAGAAAATCAAATATTGTGTCCAAGGTGATGTATTTTATAATATCCCATAAAAAAAAACCCCATAGTAGCTCAATGGAGCTCGGGAGATAATGGGTTCCTCTCTTCACTAGCATTTTATTCTCCTCTTGGCCCTTTGTAAATTCCACCACCACTTGCCTAAAGATTTCCTATCTTTTTAGAATTTCCTACCCAAGATGTGAATACTAGTGACCACAAAAATGACATTCTTAGTCATCGTGAACTTTACCCCATCAATTTTCACAATTCCCTTATTCTAGATCTTAACCATAGACTTGGTAACGGAGGTTTTCTAGCCATGGAATTGATCAATGAAGTTTGTTATTTCCCCTCCTTTTAGAATTTCCAAAACCTTGGACCTTTTATGCCATTTCTGGGTTTCATCTTCTAGTTCCCTTCTATGCCTCTCCTTGACCATGTTGTTGTCTTGAATGCAAGCTAAAAAACTTGTTTTGAATCCCTTCAAGTCTAAAGAAAAAGAGACTCTTCTCATTTTCTTGGGCCAATTTTCCACTTTTTGAAAAACGTGTCTAAAATATATTGTAGAATTAAGAGGATATATATGTTTGATGTGAGAAGTACGAGTGCAATTGTACTTCCACATCACATTTTTGTACATTCCCCATAAAGCACTAACTATCATAATAAATTTAGACATCAAATTTCTAACCACTCCCTGTATCTTTTAGCAATCAAAATAAACTTTTAATTATACCCAATCTTCCTGGGATCCTTTCCCATTCAATCAATTCATTAATCTCTGACTAGAAATTATGACCTTGCATCCACTTAATGAGTTCATTGTACTTGACAACCCAGTTTGCCAATTGGTTTGCCACTTGGTTAGCTTCCCAGTACTCATGTGCCACATAGATTTTTTTGAAGGTCTTGAGAAGAAGAATACATTGCCCTGTAATATTCTCAATCATCCATGTAAGTTTTTACTTCTTATTTAGGCAATCAATAATTATTTTTGAATCACCTTCTAGCCACAGTTTTTTCACCCCCATATCTTTAGCCAACTTAATGGTATAGTGTGCCACTATAGCCTCCACATAGTGATTAGTTTTTATTCCAAGGGGGGAAGCAACCATAAAAATTCCTTTGCCAAAAATATTTTTGATAATGCCTCTTACAGCAGCCTTATGCTAACCCATAGGTGGCATCAACCATCTGCGCCCATTCCTCTTTCTATTATCCCTTTCATTAGTACCAAAATATGGGATAGGACCTTTGATATTAGTGTAGTTTTCCAATAAAGCATTAGGACACTTATGGAAAACCACATCAGCCATTGTTTCCTTATCCCTGAATATTCTATTATTCTGCTCTTTCCAAATGCCCCAATAGACATGGGGTAAGGTCCAGTTCCACAAAACCCTAACTTTGCCCCCATAACTCCCTTGGTTCCACTATTTAAAGACATCTAGAATGTTGGAAAGAAAACACTAGGACCTGTTGAAAAAAGATAGGAAGAGAGATCATATAGTGATGATGAAAGGGTAGTGGATAAATAAGTGATCAACACTCTCACATTGATTTTTACATAAAATGCATCTGTTTGGCATCATATTTCCCTTCTTTGTAAGGTTATCCACTGCTAGGATGTGATTTTGGAGCATAATCCAGAAGAAAATATTAACCTTTGGGATGAGCCCCAAATACTAAGCTTTGTCCCATATAGTGGTAGGGCAAGAATTTTGCATATTCTCATAGCTAGATGCCATAATGTAAGTGGCATTGGCATTCTCCCCCTAGATTATGGTGTCTTTGTCAAGAGATGAAGGGATATGACTAATCAAATCCATTACCAGCTTGAGTTCCTAGGACATCTCAACCAAGTTAATCCACTCATTTTGATCCCTATAGTCACTCACCCTATACCCAAATCTATCAATACAAGCATTAGCCCATCTATTAAAAGGTTCAATGTCCCAAAAAGGATTACCACTTAGCCAATCATCATGCCAGAAGTTAATATCATGTCCATTGCCAAGTTTCCATTTAGCTTTCTCAAAAGCTAAGATCTTCATCCTCAGAATACCATCCCAAATAAAAGAGCCCCTAGGGTCAGGGCCTCTATTGATGAACTGTTTGATATTGAGGTTAGCCATATACTTTAGCTCGAGAATGTCTCTCCATTCCCCCTTGGTTTTGAAGATTCTTCATATTTGTTTCACTTGGAATGCATAATTAAACTATTTTAGCCTTCTAATCCCTAGAGCCCCTTTAATCATTGGTTTATAGATGTTCTCCCAAGCCACCAAAGGGTATTTTTTATTCTCATTGGTGTCTGACTAGATGAATTTCCTTTGAATAGCTTCCAAATTCTCAGCCACCTTAGAAGGGATAGAGAAGAGGCTAAGAGCATAAGTTGGGAAGTTTTCTAGGGTGGACTTGATCAACAACACTTTGCCAACCTGGCTAGGAGTGATACACTTCTAGCCTACCAGCTTTCTATTAAATTTATCAATGAGATTGTCCCAAAACCATTCAAGTAGTTTATTCCCCAAAGGAAGGCCAAAATAAGTTGAGGGAAAACTCCCAATATTATGTCCCAAAATGCAAGCAATTTTCTTTTGTCTATCTATAGGGGCATTAAAGAAGAACACTGAACTCTTATCCTAGTTGATGAGTTGTCAAAAGGCCTTGTAGTAGGTATTGAGGATGCATTTGACACTCCTAGCCTCTTTAACTAATGCCTCACACCCCATAATAGTGTCATCCACAAATTTCCGGTGGGTTAAAACTAGAGAATCTGGAGAATGTTTTAGGCCCACTAACTCCCCTCTACATCTTTTAAAATCAATAAGCCTACCCAAACCTTCAACCAAAATGATAAAGAGAATAGGAGATAATGGGTCCCTCTAATGGAGGCCTCTAGAAGACTTGGAAAAATCTGAGGGGGTCCCATTAACCATGATCACAAAGGTAGGGGTAGGAATTAATTGTGCTATAATATTTCTCACTCTAGCATTAAAGCCAAAAGCTTCAAGCACCCTATCCAAAAATCCCAAATCCACCCTATCATAGGCATTAGATAGATCAAGTTTAAGAAAAATGCCCTCTATTTTACCAACTTCAAGGTAACTTCGTGAGCCTCAATGATGGAGTCTATAATTTTCCTACCAAGCACAAAACATTATTGTTGAGGCTCTATAATCTCTAGTAATAAATTAATAACTAACTCTATCGATTAAGACTTTCACAAAAATCTTATAGAAAGAGTTGTAGAGGCTAATAGTCTTGAAAGAGCCAAAATAATCTAGCCCAGTGACTTTAGGGATCAAGACCAAAAAAGTAGAATTGATTTCTTTCAGAAGATTCCTAGCTCCAAAGAATGCCTAAACCACTTTAACTAGATTAAACTAAATAATTTCCTAGTACATTTGGAAGAAAAAAGTGGGGAAACCATCAGGGCTAGGGGCCTTCTCAACTAATAGAAAAAAAAATTCCTCTTTAATTTATTCTAGCTTAGGAATAGCTAGTAAAGCCCTATTCTAACCTCGTTGGTAACTGAAGGGGTGATCTCAATAATAACATTTCGGTCCTTTTCAACCAAGTTAAGATCTTTAGTTAGGATTGACGAAAAGTACCTGATAGCCTCCTCTATGATCTCATTGTCTTCCATAATCATGATATCTCCCTTTTTAATCTCACTAATTTTGTTGGATACCCTATGTTTCATAGTGTAAAGGTGGAAAAATCTCAAGTTTTTATCCCCTTCTTTAAGCTAGACTAACCTAGACAATTATCTCCAAAACATGTCCTCCTTTCCAACAATATTGTGAACAACAGTAAGGATTTCCTTCTCAATGTTCATCTTTATTTCATCATAACCCTAGGTCTGGATCTCTTCCTATACCTCCTCAAGTTCCTCCACAATCCTTTCTTTGGTTTGGAAAATATTACCAAAGTCCATTTTGTTCCATTTTCTAATTTTAGACTTAATAAATCTAAGATTTTTAGCAACCTTGTGCATCACTTTTCCATCAACCTCTATCCCCCACCCTCCCTTGATTTTCTTGAAGAGGCCAGGGTGCATCGACCACATCTTCTCAAATCTAAATGGGAAGGCCTTATTTCTATTAATCTTGTTAATAGTAAGAGAGATAGGGGAGTGATCTGAACCAAGAGAACCAAAGATGAGAGCTTGCACTAAAACTGACACAACCAATCCATAGTTAAAAGGATTTATCTAGTCTCACCTAAATGTAATCTGGGCCAATTCTGCTATTGGACCAAGTGAAATTGCATCCTCCAAGTTCCACATCCATTAGGGCTAAATCCCTAATCAAGTCAAATAAATGTTTTCTTCTATCCAAATTTTGTGGAAGACCTCCTAACTTCTTAGTAGCCAAGAGGGGGATATTGAAATCTCCCATAACATTCCCTCTAGGTTCCTCAATCTAAGACACTAAATCAAAAATAATTTCCAAAAAATTGTTTTGCTACTCTTAGTATTGGGGGCATAGATATTTAGAAGAAACCATCTATCCAAAGACTTAGGGTCATAAAATTTCATGAGAAAAATATTATCTTCATCAAAGATGATATTGGTATCCAAGGACTCCTTCCATATAGTTAGTAGACAACTAGAAGCCTCATTTGAGTTAGTAGCTGAGTTCCTTAATCCTTTACGAAAGTAAATCTTTTCAAATTTTTTCTTTTTCATTTTAGTTTATTGAATTTAAAAAAGATCTGGCCTATGATCCCTAATCATATTCATAACAATTTCCTACTTGTGGATTCCACTGAGTCCATGGATGTTCTAGGAAATGATCTTCATACTTTAAATTTGTGCCATGATTCATGGATGGTCTTTTGATTCCCATCTAAAATATTCCTTCTTACTTCTTCCTTTCTAATTTGGTTTGTGTTCTTCCTACTTGGGGTGCTAGATTTGCCTCCAATATTAGCCTTAGCCTTGCTCCTCATTATTGCAGGTGATACCAGTGAAGGATCCATGTTGTTTTTATTTTTCTTATGAGTAACTTGAGACCATGGATTCTCATTAGATTCATTGCAACTATCAAAGAGGGTTTCCAAGTGAGGTAAGTGCTCAGGAGAGGTGGCTAAGACATTTTCAAAGAATATGTTGACCATCAAAGGGGAGATCCCTTTGTTGGTATTCCCATCCTGTGAAGCCTGATCATAGGATGTATTGATCTCTGCCACTATGGATTCCATAAAGATCTCATTCCCATCCACCTCTGTAATACTAGCCACATCCATTCCTCTATTGTATTCCAAAGATATTTTAGGGGTTGGCCCATTACCAATAATTTATTTTCCTCCATTGTCCTCAAAATTGATATTAGGCAATGGCTCAAGGTCTATCAAGACCTTATTGACTTTAACCAAAGGGTCATTATGTTGTGCTATCCTCACAGAAGCAACATTTCCTACCTCTTCTTTACAAACCAATGTGTTATCTTCCAAAGGGGGAGGTCCCTTGTCCTCTCCCCCCTAGTCCTTTTTATGAAAAATATTTTCCTTCCACACCTTTCTGGGTGCCTCACCTAGGATCTTGTGGTTGTCATTTTGCTTCCCCTATTTGAGTTTGGCTTTTTTGGCCTTTTCCTTGTCTATGACAATTGAGAAATCCTTCACTTTATATCCAACCTTCTTGCAATGGAAATAGGAAAAAGGAACATTCTCATAGTCAATATGTTGTACTCTCTTACCTAGACAAGACTGAAACTCAATCACCTGAGGCATATATTGTCCTTCAAACACACCCACACATATTCTAGCATACATGAGTCTCTTCTTGGCTATAGTGATAGGATCAATGGAAAGAAATTCTCCAAAAGAGTTGGCAATGCCTGCAAGAATATCCTCATGCCAGTATTCTAAGGGGAGTTTTGGAAGCCTAATCTAGACTGAGGCCTAGGTAAGAAAACAATTATTCAAATCAAGGTTGGAGGTACACTTTTGGAGGATAAGAGTAGATTTTCCCACTATCCAATTGCCCGTGCAAAGAATTTGAGAATAATCCTCTAGACAAGTGAACTCAAAAGACAAATCCTTTTGCCATAGTTGTTAATTCAACCTACCCTTTTAACTCCCATTTGTTTCTAGAGAAGATCCTTACCAGATCTATATTAGGTTGAGGGCCAATAAATTTTCCCACCAGGGTAGCAGCCATACCCAAAATGTTATGGTTGATGATTTCAGAAGGAACCTCTAAGGTAAATACCTTAGGAAAAGAGGACTTACCTATGGGTTTTACTCTAAAAAGGTTATTCCATTTCCATTAGGCTCTAGGGGCCCCTCCTCCAAATGGCATTTATGTCAGAACTAGGATCTCTTGTGGGTGCGGCTACAAATCACGTGGGTCCCCTTCATTTGTAGCCTCTCTCTTCCCATCATCTTTTTCATGCTCAATTCCCACAAACTAGAAACCTTATTCCATTTTGACGTTAATCCCACTTGAAATTTGCTTCAAAATTTCCCCCCATTCCCATTTTTCTCTGCTCCACTCATACTATTTTTTATGTTTACCTTTTTAAATTGTTTAATAACATATGTTATATGTATATATCTTTTTAATTGGGTCAAATGGGGTCATAGGACAACCTATTACCTTTATGCTATGACCCTTGTTTATGCATTTCATAACAACATATGTCCCTAGTGATCCTAGGACCAATAGGAATATATTATAATTATTCTTATGGGTTGAAAGGGATTGTCAGATAACCTCTTACCCTTTTTGACACATTTCAAGACAAGATATGTTTGTAGGAGCCTTAAGACCCCCAGGGACATTTTATAATTGTTCATATGGGTTGAAAGGGGTAATAGGATAATCTGTGACCCCTTTAGACACATTCCATGATAAAATATGTATGTAATGATCTTAGGGCCCCTAGGGACCCATTTCATTTTTTTGAGTGGGTCAAAAGGGGTCATAAGATAACCTAGGACCTCTTTCAAGGCATTTCATGACAATGTATGTCCCTAGGGATCCTAGGACCCTTAGGGAAATATTATACTTTTTCATATGGGTCAAAATGGGTCAAAGGATAACCTGTAACCCTCTTTAATGCATTCTACGATAATATGTGTCCCTAGGTATCTAAGGACCCTTAGGGACATATTTCATTTTCTTGAATGGGTCAAAATGGCTAATAGGATAACCCATGACCCATTTCAATGTATTTCATGACAAAATATGTCCCTAGGACCCCTAGCAACATTTTTTTTTATAGAGTTCAATATGGGTCGTAGGATAACCTATGACCCTTTTGACACATTTCATGAGAACATATATCCCTATGGGTCCTAGGAACCCTAGGTTCCTATTTTATTTGTTTGAATGGGTCAAAAAGGATCATAGGATAACCTATGAGATCTTTCAATGCATTTAATGATAACATATGACCTGTTTCATTTGTTTGAATGGGTAAAATATTTTCCCCTGTTTCTTTGTTTTGAATGGATTAAAACTGGTCATTGGATAACTTGTGAACTATTTTGACGCATTTCATGACAAAATATTGTTGGAGATTTGGCTAAGTTAGATATTGAATGTTGTTTTTTATGGAAATAGATTTTTAGAAGAAGGAAAACCTTGAAGATCAAGGTATGACATTCATACTTAGAAAATTATCTAAGTATCATACAATTTATCTAGTAGAACAAATATAGTTTTGGTCAGTGCAATTTTCTAAGGTTAATTTAAACATGTGTGAAATTAGGTATTCTACATGAGATAGTAAGGAAAGTATGGTCAATTTTTCATGTCAATATGATTAGTATAGAATGAGTTATGGGAAAATCACCAGTTACAAAAGTGTATAGGTAGAACAAAGCATGCCAAGCAATTAGATCTAAATCTAGTTAAGGAATTATTTTATTTGCCAAAAAAATTACTTAAATAATTAGGGATGGCATCCTATATGTTGATTGTAAGAGGCCAAGCATTAGTAATATATTTTGTAAAGTGTGTAAAAGGTTGAAAGCTAACTAGATGAGAATATTATAATTGTAAAGGTATATAAGAAGATTGTAGTATTTGAAGTTCTGAGAAGTTGTGTAAATTGTTTTGTGATACAAATTTTGATGTATGTGTTGACCTTATGGATAGAATATTTGTCAATTAGTGCCAAAAAACTTAGTCATTTGGTTGGTTGCATTATTACCAAGCACTACAAAGTTAAACTTGCAAACGGGTGTTCACTAAGTAGAGAAACTAGGCAGTGTTTATTAGAAATTTGTTTATCACTCCCCTTAAGATTTGTGACAAGTGATTAACCACCTCCTCTGTACTATAAGTTGAGTGGTTGTATCAGACATTGAAAAATTGGTCATTTGGTGCAACAAAAAACCCACTCTAATAAGCGGTATTAGAGCTTGGTCACTGATTTGAATCCTCAGACTCTTAGGTAAAGCTAAGGGGGATATTGTTAGAAAAAAATTTAGCACTCCCCTCAAGATTCATGACAAGGTCTTAACTACCTCTTGTGTACTACAAGTTGAGTGGTTTTATCAGACATTGATAGATTTTTCTTTTGGTGTAACGATATCTCCACTCTAATAGTGTTAACTAAGCTAGGAGTGTTAACCAAGTAGAATGAATGTAGTTTTGACCAAGTTGTAATACTAATCAGCTATTGTAGTGTCAACTGAGCTCTTCAATGTTATCTGAGTCATTAGTGTTAACCCTGTTCACACCTGCTTCTAAGTGATCAATGTGGATTGTGCACTAGTCTCAACAATGTGCCATACTTTCCCAAGCTTACTATGTTGCTGAGTATTAGAGTATCACCCAAGTGGACTTTTGAACCCAAGTGTCAAATTATCAAGAGAGGGAGAAAGAAGGTAGAAAATATTAAGAAGGAGAATGTGAAATCTTATTGGCATCTTATGCTCACAAAAGGTAAGCATGATGAAATTGTAGATGAAGAAGAAGAACAAGTGAATTATAAGAAAGAAGAAGAAGAATCAAAGGAAGAACCACCTAAGAATAAGTGTATACTTTTAGCAAGGAGAGTTACAAGGTCAACTCCTACCTTTACCACTAGCAAACCCACCATATCAAGGAAGAATTTCAAACTTGTAGATGAAGATGAAGATGAAGAGGAAGAGTAACATATATCATTCAAAAGGTCTACTCTAACCTTTAAAGAAAGACTGAAGTGACTCAAAGAAGGAGGAGGTATGGAATATTTCAAGTTTCTTAAATATGAAACTAGAAATAAAGAACATAAGAAAATAGAAGAAGCCTTAGTGACAAACATAGAAAAGTGGAAATACTCTCTGAGTAAGCTAGGAAGTCAAGTTCCATATATTCTACTTAAGGAAGTATCACATCGTGGGAATAATGAAGTAATGGTTTCCAAGGATATTAGTAATCAAACCTTGAGAAAGGTAATGCCAAACATATGATAAAAAGAAGTGAAGAAGGCATTGAAAAAGCTTGAACAAGCATTAACCCCTACATTCAATGTAATCCTAATTTTGTCAAATGATATTGAATCTATTGTGTACTCCAATACAAATGCATGGAAGAACATTTATGGATTGAATGTTCCAAAGCCTACTGAATAATTTGTTCAAATTGATGATGTGAATGATGAAGAGGATAGGGAAGATGAAATAATCAGTGAGGTTATACCTAAAATTCATAATATTGAAGATTTAGATCTAGAAAAGATTGTAGTAGAGGTTATGGCCTACCTCCCTAACTCTCTAAGAAAAGTATTGGTGACATCAAGCTTAGAGGAGACATCATCTATGTCACAGGCCATTAGAATAAACATTGTTAAACCAAGTACTCAATTGGTTGTTGGATCTATCTTACCAAGTTCATATATGAGTACAATTGTCACTATTTCATCTACCAATCTACCATATCCACTCACCCCTAAATCAAGTCAAATCAAGTTACACCAAGACACTATAAGAACTACTAAAATTGTTTTTGTTTCTTCAATCAGTCATATTTATAGTATTGCAAGTGATTCCATAGAAAGTGCAATGATAGTTGAAGTCGATCCTAAACCAAGCATTAAAGATATAAGTAAAGATAAGGAAACCATTCCTTTGCCTATTTCAAAGGAAAAAGAAAAAGAGAACAAAGATTCCATTCATGAAGTTGATCTATAGGAAGACATAATAATTCTATATTGGGATGTCTCAAATTTGACTCCTAATCAGATGAACTCTCTTGGAGAACTTTGGAAGAAAAGGGCTAGATAGTAGAAGCTAAGAGTAGAGAAGAAGAAAATAAATCAAGTACTTGAAGATATAAAAGGTATACTTATTAATACATTAAGTATTGAAGACAATGAGAAGAAATATATCTTAGACCAACTTATTGACATAGTTCACAAGTTTAATGAAGAATTAAATGGTCAAGAGAAATTATTGCATAGGGAAGAGATAAAATTTGAGAATAAAGTTTTGGATAATGTGGCATAGAAGTGTTGGAATTACAATAGGAAAGTTAAACTTCTAGGGGGGGTGAATCAGTAGTTTAAACTCAGACCCATAAAAATTTCACCACACATCCATCTCATGCATTCAATAAGTAAACTAATATAACATGTAAAGCATATACAACTAAATCATATAACCATGTAAGCATTCACACACATAACACCAGATATGATTACCCAAAAACCCTCCAAGAGAGATGGTAAAATTGGGGTGGCGGTGACACCCACAAATTTTCACTACTACAATAATAAAGTGTATCCAATGAAGGTTACAATGTTTTGACCATGAAACATGATCTACCCTATGAAAGGTCTACCCTATTAAAGGCTTTAAAATACGGTTAGGTCTCACCTTGTTAGAGGATTTCAACACCCTGTTAGAAGTGTGCCTTGTTAAACGACTTAAAATTACAACTAAGTAAGCACCCTATTAAAGGATTTCATAAAGCCTATTAGGACTACTCTACTTAAGAGATTTGACTGAAATCAACTATTAAAATGTATCAGCATAGATCCTATGGTTGGCACTTTCTTGCCTGATAATAGATCACATCTAAACAATGTCTTCTTGATCCTTCATGATCAAATGTCTCAACATTATATCCTTTCCTCTTTCCTCTATTCTTCTATAATTGATTTTACAATTCACTCTTTCTTCATAACTTCTAAGTCACCCTGAATGTTCTGTATGCAAACTATCTTGTTCACTCCTTCAATTCCTTAAACACTCACTAAAGAGTTTAGGGTTTTTTCCTCCTTAAGAAGACTTAGGTGGCTTAGGGTTAGGTATGAATCTATGGCTGAGATTCATCCATTTTTCCACTTAATCCTTCCCATTTACTGATTGGCTACATGTAATTTTGTAGGGAATCCAAATAGAGATTGGTCCATATCTCCAAAATATTAAAATATAATCTTAAGTTAGCTCAAAAATGGTTTACATAGTTGTTTGTGCCATTACAAACAAATACGCCATTACTATCTTACTCAACATCTAAAGTCTTTGATGCTTGGCATGCACTATTCTTTATACTATGACTCAACACTTGCATCACTCGACATCCACTATTTACTTAGCTCCTAAATCACTCAACATGGTGTATCTACTCAGCATATGAGTGACTTGACACTCATTGCAACTTGGCATGGTCTAATATTTACATGTTGTGCTCAGCATGTATTACTAGCTCGGCATAAACTAAGTAAATAGCTTAAGTGTGTTGACACTCACTTTTCAAAATCAATCTAAGATCAAGAATCTCCCCCTTTGACATGAGTGTCAAAAACACTTGAATATACAATATTATCCTTAATCTCTCAAGCATAACATATCCATGACTTAGCTTATATACAAAACTTCAAAATTTCAAAATTTGTAACAACTTGTATACCTCAAAATTTGATAACTCCCCCTGAGTTAATATGTCTATTTTGTATCCAAAATCTATGCTCCTCTTTGATTAAAATCTGTCTTAGCTGTTACACTTTGACTTCAATGCAATGTGTTATTGATATTCTTTCATCTGATATGCTCTCCCTTAGTTGATATCTCTCCCTTTTTGCTACTTTCTCCCCCAAAAATATATATCTCCCCAATGATATACCTCCCCCATATTATTTCTCTCCCCCTTTTTGACACTTATATCAAATGGGGTATACACCTATGGTTTGTTTGTCTAGAAAATATTTATGAAAATCCATTATAATCTTTAGGGCTGCATCCCAATTATTACATGCAACATCCAATGACATAATTTGGATGGAGAACTTGGCAAAAAGGTGTACTAGACCATCTAATGTAGAAAGATTGGGGTCTTTCTTCAATAGAGTTTCAACATAGGCTAGTTCCGTGTGCAATATCCTCATGTGTAGGGTGAGGGTTGCTTGTTGCTTGTCCATTTGGCTCTTATGTTAGTCTCATCTTTTGTTAAGATAGCTAATTGACTATGTGTTTGAAGCAATGTCCTAAAATGTTTCTCACTCTGAGTTGGATTTATAGGTAGTCTTGAAATTGATCCAAATATTTTATTTTCTAGACTTAGAATGTGAGTCTTGGTCTCTTGGGTGAAGAGTGTAGGATTGCATAGTTTTGTGTATAATGAGAATATATTCTCAATTAATTTCTTCACATCCTCAACCTTGGTTGCTAATGCAACTTGAGTAAGTGCTATATCATCAGATATTTTCTCATTTACCTTATTTTGAAACTTCTTTTCTTACCATTCTAAAAGTTTTCCATTTGTACCAAGGTCTTCATTATTGACCTTTTCCACTATGCCTGTTAGTTGTTCTATTAGTGGCTTGGTCTCTTTAGGAGTTGGAAGACTAAATGCATCTAGAAAGATGTCCTTAATATCTTGAAGTTCTTGTTTCTACCTATGTTCTCTCCTAAGCATTTCTTGATGTGTTTTCCTTTCTAAGGCTTGCTGCAAAATACATATTTGTTCCAATGTAATAGTATCATAATCATACTTTGGAATAACAATTTCTTCATCAAGGATTATATCTCCATAATGGATTACTTTTTCTACCTTTGATGAACTTGGGCTTGGAAATGAGATTTGTAATGGAGTAGCATCTATGCTCAACTTCTAAAGAGTTTGTATGGAAGGAGTGCTAGATATTGGTAAAGCTACCAGTGCTTGGATGGTCACTTGTTCCTTCACCTTTGGTTCTGTCTCTTTAGGCTTGCTCTGGTTTCTCATTATGACTTGGCTTACACCTTGTTCTTGTGTTGTAGGTATAGATGAATCTATCCATCTTGTTTCATGCTATTGTCCTATAGTTGTGTCCTTTTCTTTTGCTTTCTTCTTAATAATATCAACCTTGGTAGATGTATCTACTATCATTTGGATCAAACTTTGTACATGAGCAACTGAAGGAATGCAAAAAGGTGGTTCTTATGGATTCACCTTTCCCTTTGTGACATAAGTTATTGCCTTTTGTAGTTCTTCTACACTAACCAAAATAGGATTGCCACATAGTTTGGCCTACAATGTAGATTGATCTAATATCTTCTTTAAATCTTTTGTAGTAAGAGGATTGATGTTCTGAGTTGACATATTAGAAAAATCCTTTATAGTTATAGTTTCTATGGTTTTGGTTGTGTCATGCACACTTTGTTCTTCTTGCTACTGCTTAGTTGTTGCCTTGTTATCTTCTTTCACTTTTGTTTCTCCTCCAACTATATTATATTTATCATCATCTTCCTTATCATCATCTTCTTTTTCATCATCTTTATCATCATCTTTACCCTCTGAAGGGTCAGCTTCTCCTTTCTTGATAGTGGTCAACCCATAAATGAGTTTCTATATTTGCATTGACTTTTTTATAACATCTTCAATATGATTTTGGAGAATGCTAAAGGTCATGTATTTAGGTGTGAACCTAACTGCATATTTCTTTAGTGCCTTAACAATCTATCCCTTAGTCAACTCTAGCATTGCTTGGGTTGATGTTGGCTCCCTGATTTGTCTTTCCAAATTTAGAAAATAATGCCATTTTTGCTCAACGATGTCATATAGACTTTTAGGTACTAAGTTGGAAAATTCTAGTGGTGTGGTCTTGAACTTTGACATCATGGCATAAATTGTTGGAATTAAAGATAGAGTAACTGAGAGGGGGCTGAATCAATTACTAACAAAATTAATCCACAATGCCCTTAGATGTCTTAAAGATCTGGTTACTGCTTTTGCTTGGTAAACAAATGTTGTAACTCGATAACATTAAACTATTACTTTTTCAAGCATTTATGCATGTAACTGAAAATCAAGTGAACACAAGAGACACCAAATTTAACATGGAATCCCAATATGGGAAAAACCACCAAGTAACCAGTCACCAATTTTTCACTCTTATGAAGTGAGCCCTATTAAGAGACAACCCTATTAAAGGTTACAATACACACTGTTAGGTGTGACCCTGTTAGAGGATTTACAAAATGGCTATTAAACCAACTCTATTAAGATATTTGAAATCACTGCTATAATGGTTAGAAAGCAACAATGAATTGACCTGAACAAGATGCAACTAAATTTTCTGGTTACAGGTCTCTGTTCAGCATCATTAGATCCTCCTTGATCAAATATGGCTTTGCTGCTCTTCAATGATCTCTAATCATCCTTCAAATCTGCTTGCACAACAATCAGTCTTCATATCATATTAATTCCACATTCTTCTACTTCATGCCTTTTAAAATTCACTATTTGACTTCTTACTTATACCATTCAGATTGTCAAGTCGGCCTATTTATATGTTGCATTTACCAATAAATTGTACATTAGTTGGCTACAGATATTACTCTAAACAAATAAACGGTATTTCATAAGACAATGAAATCCTTTACTGGCTGACCCTACTTGGTAAATACTGAGTTAACCATCTTGACTCAGTTAACATTGCAATATCCTTAAAGATCCTTTGGCTGCTGAGTTTTCTCAGTAAGAACTGAATCCTTCGATAAGAACTGCTTCTTCCAAATTACCTTAGATGACTGAGTGAGCTCGGTAAGAACTGCTTCTTCTAAATTACCTTTGATGACCGAGTGAACATGGTAAGAACCACTTCTTCCAAATTACCTTTGATGACCAAGTGAACTTGGTAAGAACTAAATTTCTTTGATTACCTTGAAAGCTTGGTAATCAACTGTCTACTCGGTAGACACTACAAACCTATCTTTATTGACCTTTTGAGTTCAGTAGACACTATCCTTTTCCTTGCTGACCTTCTGAGCTTGGTAGACACTATTCTTTGCCTTATTGACCTTCTGAGCCTGGTAGACACTGTCTTTTCCCTTTTTGACCTTTTGAGCTTGGTAGATACTGTCCTTTGCCTTGCTAACCTTCGAAGCTCGGTAGACACTATCTTGATGACTGATATGACATTTGTGTAACATCAAAGACAACACACAATTGAACAATTGTAGCCAACAATCTCCCTCTTTGGCATTGATGGCAACACAAAATGTCATAGCAAAATGAAATTTGAAACCAAGTCTTTTAATGACAGAAAACAAAACTCCCTCTTTCATAATAATCTCTCCCTTTTACACAAACTCATATTATTTTGCAAATTTTAGAAAGATATGATAGTATATTCTCCCTCTTTGACAACATATGCCAAAAACAACTCAAAACAACTAAATAACATTGTACCTAATGTACTGATTCATATGCAATATCTTTATTGGTTTGTTGCATCAACTGATAGATTTCTAATTATGTTCCTATTGATGCATCACTAAAACTATATTTTAGTGAGCTTTAGATAGGGGAATGACCCCTAACTTTCCTCTTAGATACAAGAATGCATCCTTAGGTAAAGGCTTTGTGAATATGTCACAATTTGTTCCTTTGTATGCACATATTCCAATCTGATTTCCTTTTCTTGCACCAATTCTCTAACAAAGTGATATTTTATGGCAATATGGTTGGTTTTTGAATACATCACTGGATTCTTGGAGATGTTAATTGCACTTGTGTTATCACAAAACATAACTACTAGTTATTTTATTTCTTGCTTCATACCTTTCAATAGTAGTTTAAACCATTCAATGTTTGAGCAATTTACTGCTGCTGCAACATATTTAGCTTCTACTGTGGATTGAGATGTACAATTCTGCTTTTTGCTTGTCCAAGAAACCAACATTTTTCTAAGAAGGAAAACTTGTCCACTTGTGCTCTTTCTGTCATCAATATTTCCTACCCAATCTAAATCAGTGAACACCTTTAAATCTAGTTTTCCTCTAAGTTTATACCATAATCCATAATCTTTAGTTCCTTTTAAGTATCTCATGATCCTTTTGATTGCCATCATGTGATTTTCTTTTGATTTTGCTAAGAATCTTGCTACAATCCCTATTGCAAGGGCAATGTCTGGTCTTGTGTGCACTACATATTGCAACTTTCCAATCATAGATCTGTACAATGTCTGATCCACTTCCTTTGATTCATCATCCTTGGTGAGTTTTAATCTAGTACACATAGGAGTCCCAACTAGTTTGCAATCTTCCATACCAAACTTTTTTAGTATCTCCTTGATGTATTTAGATTGAGTGATGTAGATATCATTCTTATTTTGTTGAATTTGAAGACCAACAAAGAATTTGATTTCACCAAACATTGACATTTCAAATTCCTTGTTCATTTCTTCTGAAATTTTTTTGCAAAGATCATCATTTCTTGTGAACAAAGTATCATCTACAAATATTTCTGCCAAAATAATCTTATTATCTGGTCCTTCATTTATGTACAAATTTTTATTGTGATTAGTTCTTTGAAAACCAATCTAAATAAGATAGTTATGCAATCTTTCATACCATGCTCTAGGGGCTTGTTTCAGACCATATAATGCTTTATGAAATTTGCAGACCATGTCCTTCTTGTCTGGATTAGCAAAATCTTTAGGCTGCTCAATGTAAACCTCTTCCTCTAATATGCCATTGAGAAATGATGACTTGACATTCATCTGATAAAATTTGTATTCTTTGAATGCAGCATATACAAGTAAGGTTCTAACACCTTCCAATCTTGCAACAGGAGCAAAAACTTCTCCATAGTCTACACCTTCTTCTTGAGATTATCCTTTGCATACTAGTCTAGCTTTGTTCCTTGATACCTTGCCATCTTCATTTAGTTTGTTTCTGAATACCCACTGTGTTCCAATCACATTCTTGTCTTTGGGTCTAGGTACAAGAGTGCATGTTTATTTTTCTCTATCTATTCTATTTTGTCATTCATAGATTCAATCCAACTTTCATTGTCTAGTGCATCTTTGACATTTCTAGGTTCAAAATCAGCAAGTAAACAAGTGCCTTTCAACTTACTTCTTGTCATTGTTCATTCTGATTTATCACCAATGATCTAGTCTGGTGCATGATGCTTTCTAACATGCTTGGCTAACATAGGCTCCTTTCCTTTTGAATAAATTGAATTTTTATCCTTCTATGTCTCAACTTCTGGTTCTGATTCTAGTTGCTCGGGCTCGATAGATGCTAACTAGGTAGCTTCTATTTGCAACTCAGGTTCTTGCAGCTCGGAAGGCATTAGCTCAGTTTGAACTTCCTATGACTCGATAACTAAAGACTCTGAAGTTGAGGATTCCTGAATAATAGGTATACTTGGCATTGTATCAGGTTCAATGTAAACAAATCTTCTGTAGTCTTTAGGTTCCCTTTTGCTTTCTTCTTCTATTCTTTTTGCAAACTCATCAACTTTCACATGTGCACTTTCTATAACTTTGTGAGTAGATAAGTTCAAACATCTATATGCTTTTCTTTTGCAAGAGTATCCCAAAAATATTCCTTCATCACTTTTTACATCAAATTTACCTTTTCTAGATTCTTTCAAAATGTAACATTTTCTTCCAAATACTTTTAGATAACTTACATTGGGTTTGTAGCCATACCACAACTCATAGGGTGTTTTGAATGAGTCCTTTTTCAGCTATACTCTATTCAAGGTATGAACTATAGTGTTGATAGCTTCCTTCTAGTATTTGATAGAAATGCCTTTCTCAATCATTAAGGTTCTTGCATAATCCATTATAGATCTATTCCTTCTTTCTACTATTCCATTTTGTTCTAGAGTTCTAGGTGTAGTGCCTCTCGTGTTTGCAGTCTATACCTTGTCTATTTTTTATTCGAGAGATACTTGATACTCTTTTGATATTTTTACCTTGAGACGACCTGAGGGTCGAATGTTATATTTTGATTTCCGTACCATAGATGCTTTGTTACTATGCTATTCAGTTTATCATATTTGCATGTTGATGTTATTTTGAGATGACAATAGATCTATGATAACTGATTATCTGGTGATATGATGTATTGGACCTATTTGTTGACTATGCTATGAGATGGATTCTATACTATGGTTATTTACTTCATTCCCGTCTTTTACGCTTTCTGCGAATGTGAGTGATGTAAATAGATTAAATAGGTATTTTAATACATGTTTCTTCAGCTATGATATTATTTACCATTGCACTTGATTGTGTGTTTTAGTGTGCAGGAATTATATCCCTGGTAGTGGCCTATGGAGTTAGTGATCCAGCTGTTCATATTTTGCCAATGTCGCTCCTATATGGTCGACGTATCCTTATTTATTTGTTTTATATTAAAAACCTTTCGGTGATTAGTAAATCCAAACTCATTGCATTATGTGATTAGACTAGTGAACATGTCTGTGCATTTAGAAGTTCGCATTCTTCACGAAAGTGTTAAGTGTTTTTCTGTAATTTTTGGGTTTTCAGGTTTTTAATCTTTTGGATTTAATTTCTAGCAGCTTTGCCTTAGGTGAATTTCCATTACGGATAATAACCTATTTTCGTTTGGGTTGTTTCAGAGTTTAACTACTCCAGCTAGCTATTTTCCATTATCAGCTATTCACTCAAAATGAATAAATATTGGAAAAGTGAATTCATTATTCACTTCTCACATTTTGGAAAAATTGAGTTTGGAGAGAAAATTTGGAAATCCTCTTCTGAAGGATTATTTTTTTCCTCGTTGCGAGAGCTGTGAGCGTGGGATCTTTGCAAGGTTGGTCTCGTTGGATTCAGCTCGAGGAGTTCTCGCTTTGCCGACAGTTTCAGCAGTTTTGACGGAGTATTTATTTTATTCTACGGGTTTCAGTTTCGGCCCTTTTTGTTATCAGGTAGGGCCTTCCCGTTTTAATGTTTTTTCTTTGTTTCTGCTTCTGTTTCTTGTAGCAATATGTTAGGAGGCTGTGAACTGGTGTTCCCCTCCATTTCTGTTTGCTAGTTCTGCCCGGTTGGTCGGGTATGAACGTTTTACCTATTTTTGAAATAGGGGTTTGGGTTTTTGGGCCGTTATGCTGGCCATTTTTGCATACGGTGTCCGTTTTATATTATTTTTGGATTTTTGGGGTTTCTGAACCCAAAGGCCAAATGGGTTTTAATTTTGGAATTTTTCCATAATTTTGGGTTTTTACCTCGTTTTGAGTGCCGCCCTATTTTCTCGGGTTTTCTTGGCACATTGTGGTCCGTGGACTTGGATGATCCATGTGGATACTAGTCCGAACACTTTTGCATCTTTTGTTGCATTGGGATGCATGTAGCATCCGTCATCCTGATTATGTTTTTGGTCGATTGACTTTTGTTTGCATTCTCATCCTATCCTTGTGTATGATCTCTGTGATGGTGGTGCGCCACCCACATGTATATTTTCAGGTGACCTACGGGGCCCGATCTTCCATGGTACTTCCAAAAGTTTTGATCATTAGGGTTGGGTTGGGAGTTTGCATGCCTTCGGGCACTCGTCGTTGGATGAGCATGGGTAGGGTAGGGTAGCATATCGAGGGGGCTTCTATCCTATAACCTGGTGACTACTTCCTGGTTGGCAGAGGAAGTTTTATATAAGTGATAATTAAATTAAAACTTGGGGTGGTAATAACATTAAAGATAATAAATGGTACTTTTGTGTATTGGCCTTCCGTTGAGGGAGTTGAGCTACACAGATCCGAGCTTGGGCTTTGATTCCAAGAAACTCTCCATGATGTTAGTCCCTACGTAGTAGCCCATTGAGGTGTCTGACCAGGACCTGTAGTTTATGCATTGTCTTTGTCTTGGATTCAGTCATCATACTGCTTGGTGTGTGTGTTAGCCATGGTTGTTGTTTTGTGTGTGTGTGGTTGGATCATTATCTCCATCAGCACGGCGGGTGTGGACCTATGGGTACCACGTGGATGGGAGGCGTAGCTACCTTCACCACTGCTAGGGACCGGTGTAAAGAGACGGTCTTTTGTTCTAGCGTGATCATTGCTAGATGTGTCACTTGGTACTTCGGTATATGGAGTATGCTTCTTGTGATTTATGCTCTCATTATGATGTTATCATGCTTAGATGATGTTAGTTTTAACGCTTTCCTCATTATGATGATTAGCATGTAGCAGATGATGTTATCTGATTACAGGGTTATCTTATGTTACTACTAGCATGTTAGATTTCATTACTTTTATTGTAGCATGTTTAGTAGTGATGTCCCTATCACGACAGCACCGATGATCTAATCGGTGGCTTGGGATGTTATGCGCGGAGGATGGCTAGGGCCCACGATGGTTCTATGATGCCATTGACGGTTGGGAGGAACCGCATACTTAGTTGTTTATTTTGCTTATTGTAGTGTTATCTATATTATTGCGATGTTATTTCGGTTGTCGTGATGTTTCCTTTCTGTACTTTCCCTTCTTTGTTTGATAGATGGTTAGATTTCATTTTCTGTTACTCAATTTTGGTTCGAGTGTTTTGGCCTCGAGATGTGGATCCGGTACTCCCCGGTGTGGAGGTTCTTTTGTCATTTTATTCCTGTTTTTGAGTTTCTATAAGTGTTTTTATTTTCTATGGGCGACATTTGTTCAGCATTGTGCAACACTGATAAAGTATTGCACACCCATAGAAATAATGTCGCACAAAAATAAAAAGTGTCGTACGCAATACTGAAGAAGTGTCATACGACACTGGAAGAGTGTCACACGGCTTTATGAGAAATGTTGCGCAATACTTTTCCAGTATCGCACGCCTTCTTGAGAAGTGTCGCACGCAGTAAGGGAGAAGTGTCACCCTCCCTTAGTGAAAAGTGTCACACGCCTTTTGGTAAAAACCTGCACGTGCCAACAGCGGGCACTTTTTTTAGTGTTCTGGTCTTTTTGAGAGTTGATCTAGATACCCTTTTGGGCATTCTTCAAGCCTATGTTGTTGCATTTTGAATTCAGGAGGTTTCTTTTGAAATTCAGTTTTTGGGTTTCTGTTGTAGTCCTTCAGGGTTTAAAATATATCATTAATGTATATTACGTATATTTAATTCCTTATACTTAAGATATATTTTAATATATGCGACGATTCATTTGAGATGCTTTTCAGACCTCTACGAGCTAAGGTGTAGATTTTAGGAAAAATCAGGGCTTCGGAAATTCAGACTTAGCCAAATTTCAGGGCTTTAGGATTTCAGACTTAGCCAGTTTCCAAGAGTCAGCTTATGTCCTTCAGCTTGGTATCCTTTTGTGGTTTTTGTGATTGTGTTCTAGTTGGTAGTGGTGTTTGGAGATCCATTGGTGCTTGGTTGTCTTTCAGTCTTCCGTTGCGATCTTTTGGTTTGTGTAGGTTGTATCATGTGCACTTACACTTGTAAAAAAAATATATATATATTCTGACTTGTTTTTCATCCTTGTTTCCAAGGATCTCCGGGCGAGGCATTACACTAGGTGTTGAAACCTATCTTTTGATTCCTCTTTCAATGCAAAAGTTATTGAACTCAGGTGAAATGAATTCACCACCTCTATCAGACTTTAAGAATTTCAGTCTTTTTCCTGTTTCCTTTTCTACTCTAGCCAAATGCCATTTGAATTTTTCAAATGCTTTTGATTTATCTCTAAGGTACATGACAGTCATCATTCTTGAATAATCATCAAAAAACAGAATGATGAATTTTTCACCAATATAACTTTCAATGCCAATAGGTCCACACAAATTAGTATGCACAATTTCTAAAACCTCTTCAGTCTGATAGTTCTTGCTTTTAAAACTAGTATTTCCCATTTTACCAATTTGACAATTCTTGCATAGACCAACCTCAGGTTTCTTTATGTTAGGAATACCTCTTACTTTCTTGAATTTACTAATTTTTATTAAATTGTCAAAGTTTACATGACACAACCTCCTATGCCATAACTAGCTTTCTTCAATTTGAGCAATGAAACATGAACATTCACCAAGTTCAAGATAAAATAAGTTACCTTTTGTTTGAGTGCCTAATCCAATCAGCTTTCTTTTGCCATCCAGCAATCTTGCTTTTCCATGCATAAATTCTACTTTGAATCCATTATTGAGTAGCTGTGCCACACTCAACAAATTGTGCTTTAGTCCTTCTACCCAATATGCATTATCACATACAAGTTCCTTGGTTAGTGAGATTCTTCCTTTTCCTCTTATACAACAAGGTTCATTGTTACCAAATCTTACACTGCCACCATCATAGTCTTCAAAATATTCAAACTTAGTTTTATCACTAGTCATATGATGAGAACAACCACTATCTATGATCCATGTATCATTTCTACTCATATGAGAAATTAGTGTCATTTTCTCATCATTATCAGATTCATCTTTTATAGCAATGTAGACAATTTCATCTTCTTCTTCATCATCAAAATCATTAGAATCTTTTGCCATAAAACATGTTTTCTTACCTTTATCCCTGAATGATTTAAATTATTTCTTGCCATTGTACTTGTGACCTTTTTTCTCATCTTTGTTTAGTTTATTTGGGAACCTAGCAACAATATGTCCAATTTCTTCACAAGAGAAATAGATTAGAGGAACCATACCTTTTGTATTTCCCTTTGCCTCTTGAATATTTTCTTGCTAGTAGAGCTTCAACCACTTCAAGATCACTGTTTGAACTTTGTTTTGATTCTTCATCACTATCTGATTGTGGATCCTTCATCTTTTTCCTTTTTTCTTTGAGTGAAAGCTTGGCTTCAAATGCTGATTTAACATTCTTGGCAGCTGGAACATAATTGTCATAGTTGTCTACTTCAAATGTAGTCAATCTTCCAACTATGGCCTCTAAATTTATTTTATGATTTTCCTCACATCTCCTTTATTGAATTGTAGAGACTCTGATTGCATAAATGGGAAGCAGAGTTCTAAGAACTTTTCTTATAACTGTCTCCTCACTGATATCTCCTCCATATGCTTTTATTGCACTAACACATGCTTTAACTCTTTCAGCATACTTTGCAATATTTTCATCCTCACTTGATCAAATTGTCCTCTCAAAATTTCTACTTTGGCTCTTCTCACATTATCATCTCCTCCATAGATTTCTTTCAGCTTGTTCCACAATTCAAAGGCAGTTTTGCAATCCTTGATGTCATCAAATTCTTCATAACACAGAGTAGATGCTATATCTATCATCATGTTATTGTGAGTCTTCTTTTCAGCAATATCATTGATAGATAATGTACCAAAAGGTTTTTCATATTTTTCATCAAGGTACTTCAGCCCTATATCACCAATAGAAGCCAAATGAAGCCTCATCAATCCTTGCCATGCTAAGAAGTTGTCCCTATTAAGTCTTGGAATTTCCCTTTTGTAAGACATCCTGATCTTTAGCTTAGATCCTTGAAAACTTTTTCTGTAAGCACCAATAGCTCTGATACCAATTGTTGGAATTAAAGATAGAGTAACTGAGAGGGGAGTGAATTAGTTACTAACAAAATTAATTCACAATTCCCTTAGATGTCTTAAAGATTTGGTTACTACTTTTACTTGGTAAACAAATGTTGTAACTCAGTATGATTAAACTATTACTTTTTCAAGCATTCATGCATGTAACTAAAAATAAAGTGAACAAAAGAGACACCAGATTTAACGTGGAAACCGAATATGGGAAAACCCACCAAGTAACTAGTCACCAATTTTTCACTCTTCTGAAGTGATCCCTATTAGGAGACAACCATGTTAATGGTTACAATACACACTATTATGTGTGACCCTGTTAGAGGATTTAATCACCCTGTTAGGAGTGGCCTTGCTAGAAGTCTTTAGAACAATTCAATCAAACTGTCACCTTGTAAGAGGATTTACAAAATGGTTGTTAAACCAACTCTATTAAGAGATTTGAAATCATTTCTACAATGGTTAGAAAGAAAAAATGAATTGACCTGAACAAGATGCAATTGAATTTGTTGGCTATAGGTCTCTGTTCAACATCATTAGATCCTCCTTGATCAAATATGGCTTTTCTGTTCTTCAATGATCTCTGATCATCCTTCAAATCTACTTCCACAACAATTAGTCTTCATATCATATTAATTCCACATTCTTCCACTTCATGTCTTTTAAAATTCACTACTTGACTTCTCACTTATACCATTCAGATTGTCAAGTCGGCCTATTTATATGTTGCATTTACCAATAAATTGTACATCAGTCGGCTATAGATATTGCTCTGAACATATAAATGTTATTTCATAAGACAATGAAATCCTTTACTGGTTGACCTTGCTCAGTAAATACTACTTCTAGAAATTTCCTGAGTTAACCATCTTGACTTAGTTAACATTGCCATATCCTTAAAATCCTTTGGTTGCCGAGTTTTCTCGGTAAGAACTAAATCCTTCAGTAAGAACTGCTTCTTCCAAATTACCTTAGATGACTAAGTGAGCTTGGTAAGAACTTCTTCTTCCAAATTACCTTTGATGATCGAGTGAACTCAGTAAGAACTGCTTCTTCCAAATTACCTTTGATGACTGAGTGAACTCAGTAAGAAGTTTTTTTGTCACACTTTCTTCGATTACTAAGTGAACTCAGTAAGAACTAAATTTTTTTTATTACCTTTAAAGCTTAGTAATCAACTATCTACTCGATAGACACTGCAAAACTATCTTTACTTACCTTTTGAGCTCGATAGACACTATCCTTTGCCTTGCTAGCCTTCTGAGCTCAGTAGACATTGTTCTTTGCCTTGCTAACCTTTTGATCTTGATAGACACTGTCCATTGCCTTGCTGACCTTTTGAGCTTGGTAGATATTATCCTTTGCCTTGCTGACCTTCTAAGCTCTGTAGACACTGTCCTGATGACTGATATGACATTTGTGTGACATCAAAGACAAGACATAATTGAACAATTGTATCCAACATATAATCCCTCTTCCACTTGACTTTTCTCTTCTTTACCCAATTTTTCAAAATCAATGTGACTAAAACTTGATAGATCTACATTATTCTTAACATTTTCACATATATTCTCAAGCTCTAAGAGAGGATTGTGACTTGCCACCTTGAATTTCCTATTGTCATCTAATTCAATCTTCTCATCATCAGAATTTGGTTGAGCCGCATACTTCTTTCTTTGTATTTTCTACTCTTGTCCTCCTTTCTTTATTTTTTCTTTTCTTTTCCTTAGCTTTTTGGTTTGTGGCACATGTACTTGCTCTAGTTGTAGGTGTAGTGGGCTTAGGCTAACTTGGTCTAACAAGTTTCTATGACCTTTCTATTGGCTATGCCTTTTCCTTTCTTTTCTTTTTCTTGATAGGAGTAGGTGCTTCCTCGACCTCTTCTCCCTTAACACCTTTAGTCTCCTCCTCCTCTTTGTCTTCTCCCATGCCTTGTGTTAATGCTAGAGGTTCTTGAGTTTGATCTTCCTCTTCATCCTCTTCTTCTTCTTCTTCCTCCTCGGCACCCTCTCCAAAATTTGCTTTTAATTTCTTCACTATATTTTAGTTCTTCTTCATGGTAGAGGTAGTTTTTAAATCCATGGTAATCTTACATTTTACCATCTCATAGTTTCCAAAAATGTTTGTAGTCTTATCTACTTCTTCTGCTAGTAGAGATTTGATGGTTGTAGAGGCTTCATCTACATTGATCTCATACCCTAAGGGTCTCAACCATCTTACCCTTAGTGTGGTAGCTTGTAAAAATGTATAATCAGTATAAACAAGAAAACATACATCATTGTAATGTTTCTCAACTAAGGAAACTATTATTTTGAGTCTTTGTATCATTGACTTCTTGAAGTCTTCAAAGTAGCTAGTCATTAAGGATTCAAAATTTTCTCCTAGTTCTCAATGTATTCACCTATATATACTACAATTGAATTATTACTCTTCCATCCTACTATTCCAAATGAGGGGAAAAAAATTGCACATAAAAGAATATTCAAATAATTATAGAACCAAGCTTGCATTGTGTAGTCTTGGTTTTCCTTATTGCTCCAAGGTTCTCCATTAGTTGTTGTAATTGAAGTTCTACTAGATCATATGTATGATCTTTCTTGACAATCTTATAACCAACATCTACAGCTATGCAAGGTACACTATTCAGTCTATTGGATTGATAGAATTTGTGTGAGATTACCCTTACAGCAAAGTCTAGCAGTGGATTAGTGATTGTATCTATAGTCATACCTCTTATGTTCCAAACTACTCTTGTATTCATCTTAATCATTTCCTTGGAATCACTCTTGAGTGTCTTGGACCAATTTAGGTTTGGGTAGCCAATAACCCTATGAATTATTCTCTTAGTTATTTTGATTGGTCCTCCTTCCAACCATAAGGAACCATCATGCATTCAACTTAGCACAATTCTTATCCACTCTATTTTGAATACATTTGGAAAATCTAGGGCTCATGTTAAACCCTTTTTCTCAACAATCTTGAATTCCTCTTTCAAAACACAATTTTCACATAGTTTTTTGTATGCATCCCTAATTTTCATGTCACCAGTGCTTCCTATCTTGCAATTATAACATTTTCTCACATCTTGTATCATCATCACATTTGGCAGGATCATAGACAATGCGCCAGAAGGGTCTTATTTATAAGAGATGTTAGGAATGGCTTTAAACATAGGTTGCTTAACTTCATTATTAACTAGATAAACATTTGAAACTTCCTTTCCTTAAACATTTTTTGAACTTGATGCCATTGTGTCAAACTAGGGCTTATGAAAATTCAAACTGTGTAACTCGGCTCTTGATAAATACCTTGCTAGATCAGACGAAATGGTGATGAATTATTGTAAAAATCTCTTGTAATCACTTCCAAAGAACTTCTAGATCACCTCTCACTCTTCTTACTCTTTCTCAATTTTGAAATGATGAAAAATGAGCTCAAATTGATCATATACCCTTTGAAAACCTTCCATTTAATGTTGAGTGCTTACACAGATATAAGCTTGGCATCAATCAATTTTGGGTTCACTCGACATCCATTGATATTTCCACCACTTGATAGTTACTATGAGTTTGGCATCAACTAGCTAGATTGCTAGCTTGGCATCAACAAACATTCCACTATGCACATATAGGAAACTTTTCATACTTAGTAACAACATGAAAAGCTCAAAGATTTGTCTTGAATTTCTAATAACATCTTGTATCTTTATTCATGCTAATGTATTCTTTTTAGTACTATCTCCTTTTTGGAACTAATGTATGATATAACCTTTAAATATCAATCCCACATACCTCTTGTTTGCTTAGTTTGATGAGGTGTGATCATCTAACCCATTGGGTGAAGTGATCCCTTCTCCATTTGATGTGCTGCAAACATCTTTCATTTTCCATGTCTTTTTCATCTCATCTCTAATGTGTTCAATATCTACCTTTCTTTTATCTTTATCAAATTCACAACTTGGTGCCTTTGACCTAGTTGGACAATATCTATTGATGTGACTAGTCTTTAAATAGCTAAAACATGTAGTTTGACTTGACCACCCTTTTTAGTTACCATTGAAGTGTGTCCTAATATAATTCTCAGGAACATGTCCATATTCTTGACAATAATGACATCTATATCCTATATTTTAATCCCAATTATAAGAGTTGTCATTGTTCCTTACCTTCATTTGTTTGTTTGATAACCACATGGGTTTGGATTTGCATTCAAAAGCTCTATGTCCATACTTCTGAGAAATGTAGCAATATTCTTCAAATCTTTTTTTATGCATGGTATTGGTTCTACATTCATGTGCCTAATGACCTTGCTTGTTACACTTATGACAATGAGTCATGTTCTTAGGCTTGACATTCTAAATTGTAATCTTGCTCCTACACACATTAGTAGTATGTCCTTTCATACCACAATTATGACAAGTAGGTTTGGAGTTCTTACCTTTGATGTTTCTTTCTTCTACACTTTTGGATGATTCTTCTTCTTTAGTGCTTGTATATCCCAGTCTAGATGTATCGTTATTGGATCTAGGCAATCTCAATAATTGCTCAAAGTATTTGATGGCTTCATTTGGCTTGTTGAAAATTTTAGCAAATTCCTTTTCTCTCTTTAAGTCACTCTGTGATTGTTCATTCTGCAACTTCAATGTAGTTATCTCAATGTCCTTGACATTTAATTCATAGTTGGCATTCATCATTTGACTTAGAGTATCCAATTGCATGTTAGAAATTTTGGTTAGCTCTGTTGACTTCTGTTCCAATCTATTGGCTAGAATCCTTTTGTCTTCTCCAATCATGGCTTTGTTCTTTCATTTAGTTACCTTACATAGCAGTATAGCTTGTGATTCTTGCTCTAACTTGAGATTTTTTATTTCCTTAGCTTAGGCTATATTCTTTTCCATTAGATCTGCAACTACTACATCAAATTCATTAGTGTCTCTATCTACAAATAGCTTAGTAGTGTCTATCTCTTTGTATAGTGTGTCATTCTCCACAATAGCAATCTCTTTCCTTCTCTTCAAGGATTTCTTTAGTTCCTCTCTTACTTTATTCAATTGATGTAATATAAGATGTATTTCAATCTCCTAGTTCTCAATAGTCTTTCCCAACTTGTAGAATTCTATTTCAAGATCTTTCCTCAAAGTTGCAAAGCTTCTCTTTTAGAGAACAAGGCTTTGATACCAATTGTTGGAATTACAATAAGAAAGGTAAAATTTTGAGAGGGGGGTGAATCAGTAATTTAAAGTTGGACCCATAAAACTTTCACCACACTTCCATCTCATGCATTCAATAAGTAAACTAAAATAACATGTAAAGCATATACAACTAAATCATATAATCATGTAAGTATTCATACACATAATACCAGATATGATCACCTACAAACCCTCCAAGAGAGAAGGTAAAACTAGGGTAGAGATGAAACCCACAAATCTTTGCTATAATAGTAATAAAGTGCATCCAATGAAGGTTACAATGTTTTAACCATGAAACATGATCTACCATGTTAAATATTTGCCCTATTAAAGGCTTACAAAGACTATTAGGTCTCACCTTGTTAGAGGATTTGAACACCCTATTAGAAGTGTGCCTTGTTAGAGGAGTTCAACTTACAACTAAGTAAGAACCCTATTAAAGGATTTCATACAACCTATTAGGACTACTCTACTTAAGAGATTTGACTAAAATCAAATGTTAAAATGTCTCAGCATAGATCTTGCGATTGGCACTTGCTTTCCTCATAATAGATTACCTCCAAACAATGTCTTCTTGATCCTTTATGATCACAATTATCAATGTTGTATCCTTTACTCTTTCCTCTTTGCTTCTCTAACTAATTCTACAATTCACTCTTTCTCTATAACTTCTAAGTCACCCGGAATGTTCTATATGCAAACTATCTTGTTCGCTCCTTCAATTCCTTACACACTCACAAAAGAGTTTAGGGTTTTGTCCTCCTTAAGAATAATTAGGTGGCGTAGGGTTAGGTATGAATCTATGGCTGAGATTCATCCATTTTGCCACTTAATCCTTCCCATTTTCTGATTGGCTACATGTAATTGCATAGGGAATCCAAATAGAAATTCATCCTTATCTCCAAAATATCAAAATATAATCTTAAGTTGGATCAAAAATGGTTTACATAATTTTTTGTGACATTACAAAAAAATATGTCAAAACTATCATACTCAACATCTGAAGCCTCTAATGCTTGGCATGCACTATTCTTTATACTGTGACTTAGCACCTACATCACTTGGCATCCACTATTTACTTGGCTCCTAAATCACTTGGAATGCTCTATCTGCTTAGCACATGAGTGACTCGACACTCATTACAACTTGGCATGGTCTAATATTTACATGTTGTGCTCGACATGCATTACTAGCTTAGCATGAACCAAGTAAATAGCTTAAGTGTGTTGACACTTAGATGTCTAAACCAATCTAAGATCAACAAGAAGACTGCCATAGACCAAGTGGAACTATCCACTATTATTTATTTATTTTTAAACTATAAATAGTGTTGTTTCTTTGTTTGTAAAATTAAGTTATACCACAAATTTTACCAAGGAAGTCAGAGACAAGTTGTCAAAGATTGATACTGATCTGTAGGCAAGTGCAAACTAGATGTCAGTTGACCTAAGTATGAGCTCATCACATTTTGTCAAGATCAAGTATCTGACTGCTTGCAGGTGTAGTTATTGAGAGAAGAAGCAAGAATCAAGGCTATACTATTAGAAATTTAGAGTTTGATAACTCCAAACATGGATGTAATGTTGAATACATTATTCATGCAAAGACATTAATCCATGATAACAACTTTTCTATTGCCGGTCATCATATGATGGAATTGTTAGCCAAATTTCACATAGCTTTGCATCCTTATACATTTTTGCAAGAAAATTAGGACAAAACAATGTCTCTAATTTTGTAAGTACATAATGATTTCCTTTCACATTTTGGTATTACCCTATAGATATGCATTTTTGGCATTTGTGTCAGAAAAAGGGGGAAATATAGCATGTGAATCCAATGAGGAAATATTGTTGAATCAAAGGGGAAATATAGTTTTATAGTAGGGTATGTGCAAGATCATGGTGTACCAAACTATGGCCTTAAGTGGCAGTGAAAAATCAGCAAATCAGGTTTATGTCAATTTGACAAATAATTTTGAAGAGGTTATGGATTTTATATCAAAAAGTTGTAAGAAAATAATTTGTAGAAAATTGAATGTAGTTTCTAAACTACTAGGCCTTATCAGGAGAAAAAAATAATCGATTGGTCAAAAGTTTGAATTTTAATGCAGTACTAAAAAAATTTCAAGGCGAAAATAAAAAGTAGGTGTATGTCTGACCACCTTAATCAAAATCAAATCATAATATTTTTTTAATATAATTATAGCTATGAAAACTAGACTCATGCCCGGATGTAACGCATATTTTTTGATATTTATATTCCAAATAAATAATTAAATATGAATTTTCTACCAAAACTTTTTGAGATTAAAAAAAGTCTCATGTCTGACCACCCTAACTAATAGAAAATTTGACCAAATTTTTCTTTTTTTGTTTTTTTCTTATACTAGGCGAAGTATAGAATGTGACGCAACTTTTAGATTTAAAAAATGTTATACCGTTTGAAAGTTATAGCTATTTTTCATTCAGTATGTCAATCAGCACTTTACAATAATCTTCATTGATAATTAACTAATAAATACTTATCGAACTCAGAATTTGACATAAATTATATTGATGGAATCTAGAGAGCGATATTAAAAAACCCATTTCGTTTCATTCAATTTCGATCAAAATAATATTGTTAGACGGCTACCCGAAGTTTGAGCATCACTAAAACTCTCTATAAACACGTCTTTGGGGTTGACCGGGCAGGCTTGGTAAATACCAAGCCTGATCGGATATCCGATTCAAAATTGGATATCCGATTTGACATCAGATATCCGATATGGCTCGGTAGTCAAATTCCAAAAATCTTCAAATTTTGGAAGAAAATTCGATTTAAACGTTCTAGTTTTTTATTTTTAAATTATTTCACTTATATTAATATGTAAAGGCATATTTTAATATTATATATATATATATATATATATATATATATATATATATATATATATAATAACGTAATGTAAACATACAAGATATAATCTAGTAATACATAATAATATCTTATGTTAATCTTATTACAATCTATAAATATAATATATATTATTATTATTTTTACTAAATATAATAACGTAATTTATATATATATATAATACGTATTATATATTATTATATTAATATGTATGTTATTAATATATACAATAACGTAATATTTTCATTAAATGTAATATGAATTATATATTATTATATTAATATGTATAATAATATAATATTTATATAACAACGTAATATTTTTATTAAATATAATATATATTATAAATATTATTATATTAATATGTATGTTATTAATAAATTTATATAATAACGTAATATTTTCATTAAATATAATAATGTAATATGTATATATATATGTATATATATATATATATATATATATATATATATATATATATATATATATATATATAATTATATTGATATGTATATTATTAATATGTATATTATTAACATATAAGAGTCAAAGGGGGTCATAGGGTGACCTATAACCCTTTTTGAGCCATTAAACGATAATATATGTCTCTAGGGGTCCTAGGACCCCTAGGGACATATGTCATCCTTTAATGGGTCAAAGGGGGTCCATTTGACCCATTAAATGATGACATATGTCCCTAGGACCTCCAGGGACATAGCTGAATCGTTCATATCGGTCAAAGGGGGTCATAGGTCATTTTTACCCATTAAACGACGACATTAGTCTTTAGGGGTCCTAGGACCCCTAGGGACATATTCGAATCAATATAATGGGTCAAAGGGGGTCATAGGGTGACCTATGAACCTCTTTGACCCATTAAACGATGACATATGTCCCTAGGGGTCCTAGGACCCCTAGGGACATAGTCGAATCGTTCATATAGGTCAAAGGGGGTCATAGGGTGACCTATGACCCCCTTTGACCCATTAAATGATGACATATGTCCCTAGGGGTCCTAGGAACCCCAGGGACATAGTCGAATCATTCATATGGGTCAAAGGGGGTCATAGGGTGACCTATGACCCCCTTTGACCCATTAAACGATGACATATGTCCCTCGGGGTCATAGGACCTCTAGGGACATATTCGAATGGGTAATATGGGTCAAAGGGGGTCATAGGGTGACCTATGACCCTCTTTGACCCATTAAATTATGACATATGTCCCTAGGGGTCCTAGGACACCTAGCGACATATTCCAATCGTTCATATGGGTCAAAAAGGGTCATAGGGTGACCTATAACCATCTTTGACCAATTAAACGACGATATATGTCTCTAGGGGTCCTACGACCCCTAGGGACATATTCGAATGGGTAATATGGGTCAAAGGGGGTCATAGGGTGACCTATGACCCTCTCTGACTCACTAAATGATGACATATTTCTCTAGGGGTAGTTGGACCCCTAGGGACATATTCGAATTGTTCATATGGGTCAAAGGGGGTCATAGCGTGACCTATGACCCCCTTTGACCCATTAAACGACGACATATGTCCCTAGGGGTCCTAGGACCCCTAGGGACATATTCGAATAGGTAATATGGGTCAAATGGGGTCATAGGGTAACCTATGACCCTCTTTGACCCATTAAACAACGACATATGTCCCTAGGGGTCCTCGAACCCCTAGGGACATATTCGAATCATTCATATGGGTCAAAGGGGGTCATAGGGTGACCTATGACCCTCTTTGACCCATTAAACGATGACATATGTCCCTAAGAGTCCTAGGACCCCTAGGGACATATTCGAATCGTACATATGGGTCAAAGGGGGTCATAGGGTGACCTATGACCCTCTTGACCCATTAAACGACGATATATGTCTCTAGGGGTCCTAGGACCCCTAGGGACATATTCGAATGGGTAATATGGGTCAAAGGGGGTCATAGGGTGACCTATAACCCTCTTTGACCCATTAAACGATGACATATGTCTCTAGGGGTCCTTGGACCCCAAGAGACATATTCGAATGGGTAATATGGGTCAAAGGGGGTCATAGGGTGACCTATGACCCTCTTTGACCCATTAAACAACGACATATGTCCCTAAGGGTCTTAGGACCCTAGGGACATATTCGAATTGTTCATATGGGTCAAAGGGGGTCATAGGGTGACCTATGACCCCCTTTGACCCATTAAACGACGACATATGTCCCTAGAGGTCTTAGGACCCCTAGGGGCATATTCGAATGGGTAATATGGGTCCCTCTTTGACCCATTAAACGATGACATATGTCTCTAGAGGTCCTAGGACCCCTAGGGACATACTCGAATTGTTCATATGGGTCAAAGGGGGTAATAGGGTGACCTATGACCCTCCTGACCCATTAAATGACGAGATATGTCTCTAGGGGTCCTAGGACCCCTAGAGACATATTCGAATGGGTAATATGGGTCAAAGGGGGTCATAGGTCACCCTATGACCCTCTTTAACCCATTAAACGACGACATATGTCCTTAAGGGTCCTCGAACCCGAAGGAAAATATTCGAATGGGTAATATGGGTCAAAGGGGGTCATAGGGTGACCTATGACCCTCTTTGACCCGTTAAACGACGACATATGTCCCTAGGGGTCCTAGGACCCTAGGGACATATTCAAATCGTTCATATGGGTCAAAGGGGGTCATAGGGTGACCTATGACCCCCTCTAACTCATTGAACGACGACATATGTCCCTAGGGGTCCTAGGACCCCTAGGGACATATTTGAATCGTTCATATGAGTCAAAGGGGGTCGTAGGGTGACCTATGACCCCCTTTGACACATTAAAAGATGACATATGTCCCTAGGGGTCCTAGCACCCCTAGGGACATATTCGAATGGGTAATATGGGTCAAATGGGGTCATAGGGTAACCTACGACCCTCTTTGACCCATAAAATGACGACATATGTCTCTAGGCATCCTAGGACCCCTAGGGACATATTCGAATCGTTCATATGGGTCAAAGGGGGTCATAGGGTGACCTATGACCCTCTTGACCCATTAAACAACGATATATGTCTCTGGGGGTCCTAGGACCCCTAGGGACATATTCGAATGGGTAATATGGGTCAAAGGGGGTCATAGGGCGGTCATAGGGTGACCTCTGACCCTCTTTGACCCATTAAACAACGACATATGTCCCTAGGGGTCCTAGGACACCTAAGGACATATTCGAATGGGTAATATAGGTCAAAGGGGGTCATAGGTCACTCTATGACCCTCTTTAACACATTAAACGAAGACATATGTCCCTAGAGGTCCTAGGACCCTAGGGACAAATTCGAATGGTTCATGTGGATCAAAGGGGGTCATAGGGTGACCTATGACCCCCTTTGACCCATTAAATGATGACATATGTCCCTAGGGATCCTAGGACCCCTAGGGACATATTTGAATCGTTCGTATGAGTCAAAGGGGGTCATAGGGTGACTTATGACCCCCTTTGACCCATTAAACGATGACATATGTCCCTAGGGGTCCTAGGACCCCAAGGGACATATTCAAATGGGTAATATGGGTCAAATGGGGTCATAGGGTAACCTATGACCCTCTTTGACCCATTAAACGATGACATATGTCTCTAGGGGTCGTAGGACCCCTAAGGACATATTCGAATCGTTCATATGGGTCAAAGGGGGTCATAGGGTGACCTATGACCCTCTTGACCCATTAAACGATGATATATGTCTCTAGGGGTGCTTGGACCCCTAGGGACATATTTGAATGGGTAATATCAGTCAAAGGGGGTCATAAGGTGACCTATGACCCTTTTTGACCCATTAAACGATGACATATGTCCCTACGGGTCCTAGGACCCCTAAGGACATAGTCGAATCGTTCATATGGGTCAAAGGGGGTCATAGATCACCCTATTACCCTCTTTGACCCATTAAATGATGACATATGTCCCTAGGGGTCCTAGGACCCCCAGGGACATAGTCAAATCGTTCATATGGGTCAAAGGGGGTCATAGGGTAACCTATGACCCCCTTTGACCCAAATGAACAATTACCCATTAAATGACGACATATGTAACTAGGGGTCCTAGGACCCCCAAGAACATAGTCAAATCGTTCATATGGGTCAAAGGGCGTCATAGGGTGACCTATGACCCCTTTTGACCCATTAAACGACGACTTATGTCCCTAGGGATTCTAGGACCTCTAGGGACATATTCGAATGGGTAATATGGGTCAAAGGGGGTCATAGGGTGACCGATGACCCTCTTTGACCCATTAAATGATGACATATGTCCCTAGGGGTCCTAGGACCCCTAGGGACATATTCCAATCGTTCATATGGGTCAAAGGGGGTCATAGGGTGACCTATGACCCTCTTTGACCCATTAAACGACGATATATGTCTCTAGGGGTCCTAGGACCCCTGTGGACATATTCGAAAAGGTGATATGGGTCAAAAGGGGTCATCGGGTGACCAATGACTCTCTCTGACTCATTAAACGACGACATATTTCTCTAGGGGTCCTTGGACCCCCAGGGACATATTAGAATTGTTCATATGGGTCAAAAGGGGTCATAGGGTGACCTATGACCCCATTTGACCCATTAAACGACGACATATGTCCCTAGGGGTCCTAGGACCTCTAGGGACATAGTCGAATGGGTAATATGGGTCAAATAAGGTCATAGGGTAACCTATCACCCTCTTTGACCCATTAAACGACGACATATGTCCTAGGGGTCCTTAAACCGCTAGGGACATATACGAATCGTTCATATGGGTCAAAGAGGGTAATAGGGTGACCTATGACCCTTTTTGACTCATTAAACAACGACATATGTCCCTACGGGTCCTTGGACCCCTAGGGACATGTTCGAATCGTTCATATGTGTCAAAGGGGGTCATAGGGTGACCTATGACCCTCTTTGACCCATTAAATGACAACATATGTCCCTACTGACCCTAGAACCCCTAAGGACATATTCGAATCATACATATGGGTCAAAGGGGGTGATAGGGTGACCTATGAACCTCGTGACCCATTAAACGATGATATATGTCTCTAGGGGTATTAGGACCCTTAAGGACATATTCGAATGGGTAATATGGGTCAAAGGGGGTCATAGGTCCCATTAAACGACGACATATGTCCCTAGGGGTCCTTAGACCCTAGGGACATTTTCGAATTGTTCATATGGGTCAAAGGGGGTAATAAGGTGACTTATGACCCCCTTTGACCCATTAAACGACAACATATGTCCCTAGGGGTCCTAGCACCCCTAGGGACATATTCAAATGGGTAATATAGGTCAAATGGGGTCATAGTGTAACCTATGACCCTCTTTGACCCATTAAAAGATGACATATGTCTCTAGAGGTACTAGGACACCTAGGGACATATTCGAATCGTTCATATGGGTCAAAGGGGGTCATAGGGTGACCTATGATCCTCTTGACTTATTAAACGACGATATATGTCTCTAGGAGTTCTAGGACCCCTAGGGTCATATTCGAATGGGTAATATGGGTCAAAGGGGGTCATAAGGTGACCTATGACCCTCTTTGACCCATTAAACAACGACATATGTCCGTAAGGGTCCTTGGACCCCAAGGGACATATTCGAATGGGTAATATGGGTCAAAGGGGGTCATAGGGTGACCTATGACCCTCTCTGACCCATTAAACGATGACATATGTTCCTAGGGGTCCTAGGACCCTAGGGACATATTCGAATCGTTCATATGGGTCAAAGGGGGTCATAGGGTAACCTATTACCCACTTTGACTCATTAAACGATGACATATGTCCCTAGGGGTCCTAGGACCCCTAGGGACATATTTGAATCATTCATATGAGTCAAAGGGGGTCGTAGGGTGACCTATGACCCCCTTTGACCCATTAAACGACGACATATGTCCCTAAGGGTCCTAGGACCTCTAGGGACATATTCGAATGGGTAATATGGGTCAAATGGGGTAATACGGTAACCTATGACCCTCTTTAACCCATTAAATGATGACATATGTCTCTAGGGGTCCTAGGACCCCTAAGGACATATTCGAATCGTTCATATAGGTCAAAGGGGGTCATAGGGTGACCTATGACCCTCTTGACCCATTAAACGACGATATATGTCTTTAGAAGTCCTAGGACACCTAGGGACATATTCGAATTGGTAATATGGTTCAAAGGGGGTCATAAGATGACCTATGACCCTCTTTGACCCATTAAACGATGACATGTCCCTAAGGTTCCTAGGACCCTTAGAGACATATTCGAATGGGTAATATGGGTCAAAGGGGGTCATACGTCACCCTATGACCCTCTTCAACCCATTAAACGAAGACATATGTCCTTAGGGGTCCAAGGACCCTAAGGACATTTTTGAATGGTTCATATGGGTCAAAGGGGGTCATAGGGTGACCTATGACCCCCTTTGACCCATTAAACGACGACATATGTCCCTAGGGGTCCGAGGACTCCTAGAGATATGTTTGAATCGTTCATACGAGTCAAAGCGGCTCATAGGTGACCTCCTTTGACCCATCAAACGACGACATATGTCCTTAGGTGTCCTAGGACCCGTAGGGACATATTTGAATGGGTAATATGGGTCAAATGGGGTCATAGGGTAACCTATGACCCTCTTTGACCCATTAAACGATGACATATGTCCCTAGGTGTCCTCAAACCCCTACGAACATATACGAATCGTTCATATGGGTCAAAGAGGGTCATAGGTTGACCTATGACCCTCTTTGACCAATTAAACGATGACATATGTCCTTAGGGGTCTTCGGACCCCTAGAAACATATTCGAATCGTTCATATGGGTCAAAGGCAGTCATAGGGTGACCTATGACCCTCTTTGACCCATTAAACGATGACATATGTCGCTAGGGGTCCTAGGACCCCTAGGGACATATTCGAATCGTACATATGGGTCAAAGCGGGTCATAGGTCACCCTATGACCCTCTTGACAGATTAAACGATGATATATGTTTCTAGGGGTCCTAGGACCCCTAGGGACATATTCGAATGGGTAATATGGGTCAAAGGGGGTCATAGGGTGACCTATGACCCTCTTTGACCCATTAAACGATCACATATGTCCCTAGGGGTCCTTGGACCCCAAGAGACATATTCAAATGGGTAATATGGGTCAAAGGGGGTCATAGGTCACCCTATGACCCTCTTTGACCAATTAAACGACGACATATGTCCCTAGGGGTCCTAGAACGCTAGGGACATATTCGAATTGTTCATATGGGTCAAAGGGGGTCATAGGGTTACCTATGATCCCCTTTGACCCATTAAACGATGACATATGTCCATAGGGGTCTATGGACCCCTAGGGACATATTCGAATGGGTAATATGGGTCAAATACCTATGACCCTCTTTGACCCATTAAACGATGACATATGTCTCTAGAGGTCCTAGGACCCTTAGGGATATATTCGAATTGTTCATATGGGTCAAAGGGGATCATAGGGTGACCTATGACCCTCTTGACTTATTAAACGACGATATATGTCTCTAGGGGTTCTAGGACCCCTAGGGACATATTCGAATGGGTAATATGGGTCAAAGGGTGTCATAGGGTGACCTATGATCCTCTTTGACCCATTAAACAACAATATATGTCCCTAGGGGTCCTCGAACCCCAAGGGACATATTCGAATGGATAATATGGGTCAAAGGGGGTCATAGCGTGACTTTTGACCCTCTTTCATCCATTAAACAATGACATATGTCCCTAGGGGTCCTAGGACCCTAGGGACATTCGAATCATTCATATGGGTCAAAGGGGGTCATAGGGTGACCTATGACCCCCTTTGACTCATTAAACGATGAAATATGTCCCTAGGGGTCCTAGGACCCCTAAGGACATATTTGAATATTTTATAGGAGTCAAAGCGGGTCATAGGGTGACCTATGACCCCTTTTGACCTATTAAACGATAACATATGTCCCTAGGGGTCCTAGGACCCCTAGGGATATGTTCGAATGGGTAATATGTGTCAAATGGGGTAATAGGGTAATCAATGACCCTCTTCGACCCATTAAATGATGACATATGTCTCTAGGGGTCATAGGACCCCTAGGGACATATTCGAATCATTCATATGGTTCAAAGGGGGTCAAAGGGTGACCTATGACCCTCTTGACCCATTAAACGACGATATATGTCTCTAGGGGTCCTAAGACCCCTAGGGACATATTCGAATCGGTAATATGGGTCAAAGGGGGTCATAGAGTGACCTATGACCCTCTTTGACCCTTTAAACGGTGACATATGTCCTTAGGGGTCCTTGGACCCCAAGAGACATATTCAAATGGGTAGTATGGGTCAAAGGGTGTCATAAGGTAACCTATGACCCTCTTTGACACATTAAATAATGACATATGTCCCTAGGGGTCCTAGGACCCTAGGGACATATTCGAATTGTTCATATGGGTCAAAGGGGGTCACAAGGTGACCTATGACCCCCTTTGACCTATTAAACGACAACATATGTCCCTAGGGGTCCTAGGACCCCTAGGGACATACTCGAATGGGTAATATGGATCAAATGGGGTCATAGGGTAACCTATGACCCTCTTTGACTCATTAAACGATGACATGTGTCTCTAGAGGTCCTAGGACCCCTAGGGACATATTCGAATTGTTCATATGGGTCAAAGGGGGTCATAGGGTTACCTATGACCCTCTTGACCTATTAAATGTCGATATATGTCTCTAGGGGTTCTAGGACCCCTAGGGACATATCCGAATGGGTAATATGGGTCAAAGGGGGTAATAGGGTGACCTATGACCCTCTTTGAACTATTAATCAACGACATATGTCCATAGGGGTCCTAGGACCTATGACCATTTTTGACCCATTAAATGATGATATATGTCTCTAGGGGTCCTAGGACCCCTAGGGACATATGTCATCCTTTAATGGGTCAAAGGGGGTCCATTTGAACCATTAAATGATGACATATGTCCCTAGGACCCCCAGGGACATAGCCGAATCGTTCATATCGGTCAAAGGGGGTCATAGGTCATTTTTACCCATTAAACGACGACATATGTCTTTAGGGGTCCTAGGACCCCTAGGGTAATATTCGAATCGATATTATGGGTCAAAGGGGGTCATAGGGTGACCTATGAACCTCTTTGACCCATTAAATGATGACATATGTCCCTAGGGGTCCTAGGACCCCTAGGGACATAGTCGAATCATTCATATAGGTCAAAGGGGGTCATAGGGTGACCTATGACCCCCTTTGACCCATTAAATGACGACATATGTCCCTAGGGGTCCTCGGACCCCCAGGGACATAGTCGAATCATTCATATGGGTCAAAGGGGGTCATAGGGTGACCTATGACCCCCTTTGACCCATTAAACGATGACATATGTCCCTCGGGGTCCTAGGACCTCCAGGGACATATTCGAATGGGTAATATGGGTCAAAGGGGGTCATAGGGTGACCTATGACCCTCTTTGACTCATTAAACGATGACATATAGCGACTTATTCTAATTGTTCATATGGGTCAAAGAGGGTCATAGGGTGACCTATGACCCTCTTTGACCAATTAAACGACGATATATGTCTCTAGGGGTCCTACGACCCCTAGGGACATATTCGAATGGGTAATATGGGTCAAAGGGGGTCATAGGGTGACCTATGACCCTCTCTGACTCATTAAACGATGACATATTTCTCTAGGGGTAGTTGGACCCCTAGGGACATATTCAAATTGTTCATATGGGTCAAAGGGGGTCATAGCGTGACCTATGACCCCCTTTGACACATTAAACGACGACATATGTCCCTAGGGGTCCTAGGTCCCATAGGGACATATTCAAATAGGTAATATGGGTCAAATGGGGTCATAGGGTAACCTATGACCCTCTTTGACCCATTAAACAACGACATATGTCCCTAGGGGTCCTCGAACCCCTAGGGACATATTCGAATCGTTCATATGGGTCAAAGAGGGTCATAGGGTGATCTATGACCCTCTTTGACCCATTAAACGATGACATATGTCCCTAAGAGTCCTAGGACCCCTAGGGACATATTCGAATCATACATATGGGTCAAAGGGGGTCATAGGGTGACCTATGACCCTCTTGACCCATTAAACGACGATATATGTCTCTAGGGGTCCTAGGACCCCTAGGGACATATTCGAATAGGTAATATGGGTCAAAGGGGGTCATAGGGTGACCTATCACCCTCTTTGACTCAATAAACGAAGACATATGTCCCTAGGGGTCCTAGTACCCTAGGGACATATTCGAATGGTTCATATGGGTCAAACGGGGTCATAGGGTGACCTATGACCCCCTTTGACCCATTAAACGACGGCATATGTCCCTAGGGGTCTTAGGACACCTAGGGACATATTTGAATCATTCATATGAGTCAAAGGGGGTCATAGGGTGAACTATGACCCCCTTTGACCCATTAAACGACGACATATGTCCCTAGGGGTCCTAGGACCCCTAGGGACATATTCGAATGGGTAATATGGGTCAAATGGGGTCATAGGGTAACCTTTGAACCTCTTTGTCCCATTAAACGATGACATATGTCTCTAGGGGTCCTAGGACCCCTAAGGACATATTCGAATCGTTCACATGGGTCAAAGGGGGTCATAGGTCACCCTATGACCCTCTTGACCCATTAAACGATGATATATGTCTCTAGGCGTCCTCAGACCCCTAGGGACATATTCGAATGGGTAATATGGGTCAAAGGGGGTCATAGGGTGACCTATGACCCTCTTTTACCCATTAAACGACGACATATGTCCCTAAGGGTCCTAGGACCCCTAGGAACATATTTGAATGGGTAATATGGGTCAAATGGTGTCATAGGGTAACCTATGACCCTCTTTGACCCATTAAATGATGACATATGTCTCTATGGGTCCTAGGACCGCTAGGGACATATTCGAATCGTTCATATGAGTCAAAGGGGGTCATAGGGTGACCTATGACCCTCTTTGATCCATTAAACGATGACATATGTCTCTAGGGGTCCTTGGACCCCAAGAGACATATTCGAATTGGTAATATGGGTCAAAGGGGGTAATAGGGTCACCTATGACCCTCTTTGACCCATTAAACGATGACATATGTCCCTAGGGTTCTTAGGACCCTAGGGACATATTAGAATATTTCATATGGGTCAAAGGGGGTCATAGGGTGACCTATGACCCCTTTTGACCCATTAAACGACGACATATGTCCCTAGGGGTCCTAGGACCCCTAGGGACATATTCGAATGGGTAATATGGGTCCCTCTTTGACGCATTAAACAATGACATATGTTTCTAGAGGTCCTAGGACCCCTAGGGACATATTCGAATTGTTCATATGGGTCAAAGGGGGTAATAGGGTGACCTATGACCCTCTTGACCCATTAAACGATGATATATGTCTCTAGGGGTCCTAGGACCCCTAGGGACATATTCGAATGGGTAATATGGGTCAAAGGGGGTCATAGGTCACCCTATGACCCTCTTTAACCCATTAAACGATGACATATGTCCTTAAGGGTCCTCGGACCCCAAGGGACATATTCGAATGGGTAATATGGGTCAAAGGGGGTCATAGGGTGACCTATGACCCTCTTTGACCCATTAAACGACGACATATGTTCCTAGGGGTCCTAGGACCCTAGGGACATATTCAAATCATTCATATGGGTCAAAGGGGGTCATAGGTAGGGTGACCTATGACCCCCTCTAACTCATTAAACGACGACATATGTCCCTAAGGGTCCTCGGACCCCTAGGGACATATTTGAATCGTTCATATGAGTCACAGGGGGTCGTAGGGTGACCTATAACCCCCTTTGACCCATTAAAAGATGACATATGTCCCTAGGGGTCCTAGGACCCCTAGGGACATATTCGAATGAGTAATATGGGTCAAATGGGGTCATAGGGTAACCTATGACCCTCTTTGACCCATAAAATGACGACTTATGTCTCTTGGCATCCTAGGACCCCTAGGGACATATTCGAATCGTTCATATGGGTCAAAGGGGGTCATAGGGTGACCTATGACCCTCTTGACCCATTAGACGACGATATATGTCTCTAGGGGTCCTAGGACCCCTAAGGACATATTCGAATGGGTAATATGGGTCAAAGGGGGTCATAGGGCGATCATAGGGTGACCTATGACCCTCTTTGACCCATTAAACAACGACATATATTCCTAAGGGTCCTAGGACCCCTAGGGACATATTCGAATGGGTAATATGGGTCAAAGGGGGTCATAGGTCACCCTATGACCCTCTTTAACCCATTAAACGAAGACATATGTCCCTAGGGGTCCTAGGACCCTAGGGACATATTCGAATGGTTCATATGGGTCAAAAGGGGTCATAGGGTGACCTGTGACCCCCTTTGACCCATTAAATGACGACATATGTCCCTAGGGGTCCTAGGATCCCTAGGGACATATTTGAATCGTTCGTATGAGTCAAAGGGGGTCATAGGGTGACTTATGACCCCGTTTGACCCATTAAACGATGACATATGTCCCTAGGGGTCCTAGGACCCCAAGGGACATATTCAAATGGGTAATATGGGTCAAATGGGGTCATAGGGTAACCTATGACCCTGTTTGACCCATTAAACGATGACATATGTCTCTAGGGGTCCTACAACCCCTAAGGACATATTCGAATCGTTCATATGGGTCAAAGGTGGTCATAGGGTGACCTATGACCCTCTTGACAAATTAAACGATGATATATGTCTCTAGGGGTGCTTGGACCCCTAGGGACATATTCGAATGGGTAATATGGGTCAAAGGGGGTCATAAGGTGACCTATGACCCTTTTTGAACCATTAAACGATGACATATGTCCCTACGGGTCCTAGGACCCCTAAGGACATAGTCGAATCGTTCATATGGGTCAAAGGGGGTCATAGGTCACCCCATGACCCTCTTTGACCCATTAAATGATGACATATGTCCCTAGGGGTCGTAGGACCCCCAGGGACATAGTGAAATCGTTCATGTGGGTCAAAGGGGGTCATAGGGTAACCTATGACCCCCTTTGACCCATATGAACGATGACCCATTAAATAACGACATATGTCCCTAGGGGTCCTAGGACCCCCAGGGACATAGTCAAATCGTTCATATGGGTCAAAGGGGGTCATAGGGTGACCTATGACCCACTTTGACCCATTAAATGATGACTTATGTCCCTAGGGATTCTAAGACCTCTAGGAACATATTTGAATGGGTAATATGGGTCAAAGGGGGTCATAGGGTGACCTATGACCCTCTTTGACCCATTAAACGACGATATATGTCTCTAGGGGTCCTAGGACCCCTACGGACATATTCGAAAAGGTGATATGGTTCAAAGGGGGTCATCGGGTGACCAATGACCCTCTCTGACTCATTAAACGACGACATATTTCTCTAGGGGTCTTTGGACCCTCAGGGACATATTAGAATTGTTCATATGGGTCAAAGGGGGTCATAGCGTGACCTATGACCCCATTTGACCTATTAAACGACGACATATGTCCCTAGGGGTCCTAGGACCTCTAGGGACATAGTCGAATGGGTAATATGGGTCAAATGGGGTCATAGGGTAACCTATCACCCTCTTTGACCCATTAAACGATGACATATGTCCCAGGGGTCCTTAAACCGCTAGGGACATATACGAATCGTTTATATGGGTCAAAGAGGGTAATAGGGTGACCTATGACCCTTTTTGACCCATGAAACAACGACATATGTCCCTAGGGGGGTCCTCGGACCCTTAGGGACATATTCGAATCGTTCATATGGGTCAAAGGGGGTCATAGGGTGACCTATGACCCTCTTTAACCCATTAAACGACAACATATATCCTTAGTGATCCTAGAACCCCTAAAGACATATTCGAATCGTACATATGGGTCAAAGGGGGTGATAGGGTGACCTATGACCCTCGTGACCCATTAAATGATGATATATGTCTCTAGGGGTATTAGGACCCCTAAGGACATATTCGAATGGGTAATATGGGTCAAAGGGGGTCGTAGGGTGACCTATGACCCTCTTTGACCCATTAAACGACGACATATGTCCCTAAGGGTCCTTGGACCCTAAGGACATTTTCGAATTGTTCATATGGGTCAAAGGGGGTAATAAGGTGACTTATGACACCCTTTGACCCATTAAATGACAACATATGTCCCTAAGGGTCCTAGGACCCCTAGGGACATATTCAAATGGGTAATATGGGTCAAATGGGGTCATAGTGTAACCTATGACCCTCTTTGACCCATTAAAAGATGACATATGTCTCTAGAGGTACTACGACACCTAGGGACATATTCAAATCGTTCATATGGGTCAAAGGGGGTCATAGGGTGACCTATGACCCTCTTCACCCATTAAACGACGATATATGTCTCTAAGGGTTCTAGGACCCCTAGGGTCGTATTCGAATGGGTAATATGGGTCAAAGGGGGTCATAAGGTGACCTATGACCCTCTTTGACCCATTAAATGACGACATATGTCCGTAGGGGTCCTCGAACCCCAAGGGACATATTCGAATGGGTAATATGGGTCAAAGGGGGTCATAGGGTGACCTATGACCCTCTCTGACTCATTAAACGATGACATATTTCTCTAGAGGTAGTTGGACCCCTAGGGACATATTCAAATTGTTCATATGGGTCAAAGGGGGTCATAGCGTGACCTATGACCCCCTTTGACACATTAAACGACGACATATGTCCCTAGGGATCCTAGGTCCCATAGGGACATATTCAAATAGGTAATATGGGTCAAATGGGGTCATAGGGTAACCTATGGCCCTCTTTGACCCATTAAACAACGACATATGTCCCTAGGGGTCTTCGAACCCCTAGGGACATATTCGAATCGTTCATATGGGTCAAAGAGGGTCATAGGGTGATCTATGACCCTCTTTGACCCATTAAACGATGACATATGTCCCTAAGAGTCCTAGGACCCCTAGGGACATATTCGAATCATACATATGGGTCAAAGGGGGTCATAGGGTGACCTATGACCCTCTTGACCCATTAAACGACGATATATGTCTCTAGGGGTCCTAGGACCCCTAGGGACATATTCGAATAGGTAATATGGGTCAAAGGGGGTCATAGGGTGACCTATCACCCTCTTTGACTCAATAAACGAAGACATATGTCCCTAGGGGTCCTAGTACCCTAGGGACATATTCGAATGGTTCATATGGGTCAAACGGGGTCATAGGGTGACCTATGACCCCCTTTGACCCATTAAACGACGACATATGTCCCTAGGGGTCCTAGGACACCTAGGGACATATTCGAATCGTTCATATGAGTCAAAGGGGGTCATAGGGTGAACTATGACCCCCTTTGACCCATTAAACGACGACATATGTCCCTAGGGGTCCTAGGACCTCTAGGGACATAGTCGAATGGGTAATATGGGTCAAATGGGGTCATAGGGTAACCTATCACCCTCTTTGACCCATTAAACGATGACATATGTCCCAGGGGTCCTTAAACCGCTAGGGACATATACGAATCGTTTATATGGGTCAAAGAGGGTAATAGGGTGACCTATGACCCTTTTTGACCCATGAAACAACGACATATGTCCCTAGGGGGGTCCTCGGACCCTTAGGGACATATTCGAATCGTTCATATGGGTCAAAGGGGGTCATAGGGTGACCTATGACCCTCTTTAACCCATTAAACGACAACATATATCCTTAGTGATCCTAGAACCCCTAAAGACATATTCGAATCGTACATATGGGTCAAAGGGGGTGATAGGGTGACCTATGACCCTCGTGACCCATTAAATGATGATATATGTCTCTAGGGGTATTAGGACCCCTAAGGACATATTCGAATGGGTAATATGGGTCAAAGGGGGTCGTAGGGTGACCTATGACCCTCTTTGACCCATTAAACGACGACATATGTCCCTAAGGGTCCTTGGACCCTAAGGACATTTTCGAATTGTTCATATGGGTCAAAGGGGGTAATAAGGTGACTTATGACACCCTTTGACCCATTAAATGACAACATATGTCCCTAAGGGTCCTAGGACCCCTAGGGACATATTCAAATGGGTAATATGGGTCAAATGGGGTCATAGTGTAACCTATGACCCTCTTTGACCCATTAAAAGATGACATATGTCTCTAGAGGTACTACGACACCTAGGGACATATTCAAATCGTTCATATGGGTCAAAGGGGGTCATAGGGTGACCTATGACCCTCTTCACCCATTAAACGACGATATATGTCTCTAAGGGTTCTAGGACCCCTAGGGTCGTATTCGAATGGGTAATATGGGTCAAAGGGGGTCATAAGGTGACCTATGACCCTCTTTGACCCATTAAATGACGACATATGTCCGTAGGGGTCCTCGAACCCCAAGGGACATATTCGAATGGGTAATATGGGTCAAAGGGGGTCATAGGGTGACCTATGACCCTCTCTGACTCATTAAACGATGACATATTTCTCTAGAGGTAGTTGGACCCCTAGGGACATATTCAAATTGTTCATATGGGTCAAAGGGGGTCATAGCGTGACTTATGACCCCCTTTGACACATTAAACGACGACATATGTCCCTAGGGATCCTAGGTCCCATAGGGACATATTCAAATAGGTAATATGGGTCAAATGGGGTCATAGGGTAACCTATGACCCTCTTTGACCCATTAAACAACGACATATGTCCCTAGGGGTCTTCGAACCCCTAGGGACATATTCGAATCGTTCATATGGGTCAAAGAGGGTCATAGGGTGATCTATGACCCTCTTTGACCCATTAAACGATGACATATGTCCCTAAGAGTCCTAGGACCCCTAGGGACATATTCGAATCATACATATGGGTCAAAGGGGGTCATAGGGTGACCTATGACCCTCTTGACCCATTAAACGACGATATATGTCTCTAGGGGTCCTAGGACCCCTAGGGACATATTCGAATAGGTAATATGGGTCAAAGGGGGTCATAGGGTGACCTATCACCCTCTTTGACTCAATAAACGAAGACATATGTCCCTAGGGGTCCTAGTACCCTAGGGACATATTCGAATGGTTCATATGGGTCAAACGGGGTCATAGGGTGACCTATGACCCCCTTTGACCCATTAAACGATGACATATGTCCCTAGGGGTCCTAGGACACCTAGGGACATATTCGAATCGTTCATATGAGTCAAAGGGGGTCATAGGGTGAACTATGACCCCCTTTGACCCATTAAACAATGACATATGTCCCTAGGGGTCCTAGGACCCTAGGGACATTCGAATCATTCATATGGGTCAAAGGGGGTCATAGGGTGACCTATGACCCTCTTTGACTCATTAAACGATGACATATAGCGACTTATTCCAATTGTTCATATGGGTCAAAGAGGGTCATAGGGTGACCTATGACCCTCTTTGACCAATTAAACGACGATATATGTCTCTAGGGGTCCTACGACCCCTAGGGACATATTCGAATGGGTAATATGGGTCAAAGGGGGTCATAGGGTGACCTATGACCCTCTCTGACTCATTAAACGATGACATATTTCTCTAGGGGTAGTTGGACCCCTAGGGACATATTCAAATTGTTCATATGGGTCAAAGGGGGTCATAGCGTGACCTATGACCCCCTTTGACACATTAAACGACGACATATGTCCCTAGGGGTCCTAGGTCCCATAGGGACATATTCAAATAGGTAATATGGGTCAAATGGGGTCATAGGGTAACCTATGACCCTCTTTGACCCATTAAACAACGACATATGTCCCTAGGGGTCCTCGAACCCCTAGGGACATATTCGAATCGTTCATATGGGTCAAAGAGGGTCATAGGGTGATCTATGACCCTCTTTGACCCATTAAACGATGACATATGTCCCTAAGAGTCCTAGGACCCCTAGGGACATATTCGAATCATACATATGGGTCAAAGGGGGTCATAGGGTGACCTATGACCCTCTTGACCCATTAAACGACGATATATGTCTCTAGGGGTCCTAGGACCCCTAGGGACATATTCGAATAGGTAATATGGGTCAAAGGGGGTCATAGGGTGACCTATCACCCTCTTTGACTCAATAAACGAAGACATATGTCCCTAGGGGTCCTAGTACCCTAGGGACATATTCGAATGGTTCATATGGGTCAAACGGGGTCATAGGGTGACCTATGACCCCCTTTGACCCATTAAACGACGGCATATGTCCCTAGGGGTCTTAGGACACCTAGGGACATATTTGAATCGTTCATATGAGTCAAAGGGGGTCATAGGGTGAACTATGACCCCCTTTGACCCATTAAACGACGACATATGTCCCTAGGGGTCCTAGGACCCCTAGGGACATATTCGAATGGGTAATATGGGTCAAATGGGGTCATAGGGTAACCTTTGAACCTCTTTGTCCCATTAAACGATGACATATGTCTCTAGGGGTCCTAGGACCCCTAAGGACATATTCGAATCGTTCACATGGGTCAAAGGGGGTCATAGGTCACCCTATGACCCTCTTGACCCATTAAACGATGATATATGTCTCTAGGCGTCCTCAGACCCCTAGGGACATATTCGAATGGGTAATATGGGTCAAAGGGGGTCATAGGGTGACCTATGACCCTCTTTTACCCATTAAACGACGACATATGTCCCTAAGGGTCCTAGGACCCCTAGGAACATATTTGAATGGGTAATATGGGTCAAATGGTGTCATAGGGTAACCTATGACCCTCTTTGACCCATTAAATGATGACATATGTCTCTATGGGTCCTAGGACCGCTAGGGACATATTCGAATCGTTCATATGAGTCAAAGGGGGTCATAGGGTGACCTATGACCCTCTTTGATCCATTAAACGATGACATATGTCTCTAGGGGTCCTTGGACCCCAAGAGACATATTCGAATTGGTAATATGGGTCAAAGGGGGTAATAGGGTCACCTATGACCCTCTTTGACCCATTAAACGATGACATATGTCCCTAGGGTTCTTAGGACCCTAGGGACATATTAGAATATTTCATATGGGTCAAAGGGGGTCATAGGGTGACCTATGACCCCTTTTGACCCATTAAACGACGACATATGTCCCTAGGGGTCCTAGGACCCCTAGGGACATATTCGAATGGGTAATATGGGTCCCTCTTTGACGCATTAAACAATGACATATGTTTCTAGAGGTCCTAGGACCCCTAGGGACATATTCGAATTGTTCATATGGGTCAAAGGGGGTAATAGGGTGACCTATGACCCTCTTGACCCATTAAACGATGATATATGTCTCTAGGGGTCCTAGGACCCCTAGGGACATATTCGAATGGGTAATATGGGTCAAAGGGGGTCATAGGTCACCCTATGACCCTCTTTAACCCATTAAACGATGACATATGTCCTTAAGGGTCCTCGGACCCCAAGGGACATATTCGAATGGGTAATATGGGTCAAAGGGGGTCATAGGGTGACCTATGACCCTCTTTGACCCATTAAACGACGACATATGTTCCTAGGGGTCCTAGGACCCTAGGGACATATTCAAATCATTCATATGGGTCAAAGGGGGTCATAGGTAGGGTGACCTATGACCCCCTCTAACTCATTAAACGACGACATATGTCCCTAAGGGTCCTCGGACCCCTAGGGACATATTTGAATCGTTCATATGAGTCACAGGGGGTCGTAGGGTGACCTATAACCCCCTTTGACCCATTAAAAGATGACATATGTCCCTAGGGGTCCTAGGACCCCTAGGGACATATTCGAATGAGTAATATGGGTCAAATGGGGTCATAGGGTAACCTATGACCCTCTTTGACCCATAAAATGACGACTTATGTCTCTTGGCATCCTAGGACCCCTAGGGACATATTCGAATCGTTCATATGGGTCAAAGGGGGTCATAGGGTGACCTATGACCCTCTTGACCCATTAGACGACGATATATGTCTCTAGGGGTCCTAGGACCCCTAAGGACATATTCGAATGGGTAATATGGGTCAAAGGGGGTCATAGGGCGATCATAGGGTGACCTATGACCCTCTTTGACCCATTAAACAACGACATATATTCCTAAGGGTCCTAGGACCCCTAGGGACATATTCGAATGGGTAATATGGGTCAAAGGGGGTCATAGGTCACCCTATGACCCTCTTTAACCCATTAAACGAAGACATATGTCCCTAGGGGTCCTAGGACCCTAGGGACATATTCGAATGGTTCATATGGGTCAAAAGGGGTCATAGGGTGACCTGTGACCCCCTTTGACCCATTAAATGACGACATATGTCCCTAGGGGTCCTAGGATCCCTAGGGACATATTTGAATCGTTCGTATGAGTCAAAGGGGGTCATAGGGTGACTTATGACCCCGTTTGACCCATTAAACGATGACATATGTCCCTAGGGGTCCTAGGACCCCAAGGGACATATTCAAATGGGTAATATGGGTCAAATGGGGTCATAGGGTAACCTATGACCCTGTTTGACCCATTAAACGATGACATATGTCTCTAGGGGTCCTACAACCCCTAAGGACATATTCGAATCGTTCATATGGGTCAAAGGTGGTCATAGGGTGACCTATGACCCTCTTGACAAATTAAACGATGATATATGTCTCTAGGGGTGCTTGGACCCCTAGGGACATATTCGAATGGGTAATATGGGTCAAAGGGGGTCATAAGGTGACCTATGACCCTTTTTGAACCATTAAACGATGACATATGTCCCTACGGGTCCTAGGACCCCTAAGGACATAGTCGAATCGTTCATATGGGTCAAAGGGGGTCATAGGTCACCCCATGACCCTCTTTGACCCATTAAATGATGACATATGTCCCTAGGGGTCGTAGGACCCCCAGGGACATAGTGAAATCGTTCATGTGGGTCAAAGGGGGTCATAGGGTAACCTATGACCCCCTTTGACCCATATGAACGATGACCCATTAAATAACGACATATGTCCCTAGGGGTCCTAGGACCCCCAGGGACATAGTCAAATCGTTCATATGGGTCAAAGGGGGTCATAGGGTGACCTATGACCCACTTTGACCCATTAAATGATGACTTATGTCCCTAGGGATTCTAAGACCTCTAGGAACATATTTGAATGGGTAATATGGGTCAAAGGGGGTCATAGGGTGACCTATGACCCTCTTTGACCCATTAAACGACGATATATGTCTCTAGGGGTCCTAGGACCCCTACGGACATATTCGAAAAGGTGATATGGTTCAAAGGGGGTCATCGGGTGACCAATGACCCTCTCTGACTCATTAAACGACGACATATTTCTCTAGGGGTCTTTGGACCCTCAGGGACATATTAGAATTGTTCATATGGGTCAAAGGGGGTCATAGCGTGACCTATGACCCCATTTGACCTATTAAACGACGACATATGTCCCTAGGGGTCCTAGGACCTCTAGGGACATAGTCGAATGGGTAATATGGGTCAAATGGGGTCATAGGGTAACCTATCACCCTCTTTGACCCATTAAACGATGACATATGTCCCAGGGGTCCTTAAACCGCTAGGGACATATACGAATCGTTTATATGGGTCAAAGAGGGTAATAGGGTGACCTATGACCCTTTTTGACCCATGAAACAACGACATATGTCCCTAGGGGGGTCCTCGGACCCTTAGGGACATATTCGAATCGTTCATATGGGTCAAAGGGGGTCATAGGGTGACCTATGACCCTCTTTAACCCATTAAACGACAACATATATCCTTAGTGATCCTAGAACCCCTAAAGACATATTCGAATCGTACATATGGGTCAAAGGGGGTGATAGGGTGACCTATGACCCTCGTGACCCATTAAATGATGATATATGTCTCTAGGGGTATTAGGACCCCTAAGGACATATTCGAATGGGTAATATGGGTCAAAGGGGGTCGTAGGGTGACCTATGACCCTCTTTGACCCATTAAACGACGACATATGTCCCTAAGGGTCCTTGGACCCTAAGGACATTTTCGAATTGTTCATATGGGTCAAAGGGGGTAATAAGGTGACTTATGACACCCTTTGACCCATTAAATGACAACATATGTCCCTAAGGGTCCTAGGACCCCTAGGGACATATTCAAATGGGTAATATGGGTCAAATGGGGTCATAGTGTAACCTATGACCCTCTTTGACCCATTAAAAGATGACATATGTCTCTAGAGGTACTACGACACCTAGGGACATATTCAAATCGTTCATATGGGTCAAAGGGGGTCATAGGGTGACCTATGACCCTCTTCACCCATTAAACGACGATATATGTCTCTAAGGGTTCTAGGACCCCTAGGGTCGTATTCGAATGGGTAATATGGGTCAAAGGGGGTCATAAGGTGACCTATGACCCTCTTTGACCCATTAAATGACGACATATGTCCGTAGGGGTCCTCGAACCCCAAGGGACATATTCGAATGGGTAATATGGGTCAAAGGGGGTCATAGGGTGACCTATGACCCTCTCTGACTCATTAAACGATGACATATTTCTCTAGAGGTAGTTGGACCCCTAGGGACATATTCAAATTGTTCATATGGGTCAAAGGGGGTCATAGCGTGACCTATGACCCCCTTTGACACATTAAACGACGACATATGTCCCTAGGGATCCTAGGTCCCATAGGGACATATTCAAATAGGTAATATGGGTCAAATGGGGTCATAGGGTAACCTATGACCCTCTTTGACCCATTAAACAACGACATATGTCCCTAGGGGTCTTCGAACCCCTAGGGACATATTCGAATCGTTCATATGGGTCAAAGAGGGTCATAGGGTGATCTATGACCCTCTTTGACCCATTAAACGATGACATATGTCCCTAAGAGTCCTAGGACCCCTAGGGACATATTCGAATCATACATATGGGTCAAAGGGGGTCATAGGGTGACCTATGACCCTCTTGACCCATTAAACGACGATATATGTCTCTAGGGGTCCTAGGACCCCTAGGGACATATTCGAATAGGTAATATGGGTCAAAGGGGGTCATAGGGTGACCTATCACCCTCTTTGACTCAATAAACGAAGACATATGTCCCTAGGGGTCCTAGTACCCTAGGGACATATTCGAATGGTTCATATGGGTCAAACGGGGTCATAGGGTGACCTATGACCCCCTTTGACCCATTAAACGACGACATATGTCCCTAGGGGTCCTAGGACACCTAGGGACATATTCGAATCGTTCATATGAGTCAAAGGGGGTCATAGGGTGAACTATGACCCCCTTTGACCCATTAAACGACGACATATGTCCCTAGGGGTCCTAGGACCTCTAGGGACATAGTCGAATGGGTAATATGGGTCAAATGGGGTCATAGGGTAACCTATCACCCTCTTTGACCCATTAAACGATGACATATGTCCCAGGGGTCCTTAAACCGCTAGGGACATATACGAATCGTTTATATGGGTCAAAGAGGGTAATATGGTGACCTATGACCCTTTTTGACCCATGAAACAACGACATATGTCCCTAGGGGGGTCCTCGGACCCTTAGGGACATATTCGAATCGTTCATATGGGTCAAAGGGGGTCATAGGGTGACCTATGACCCTCTTTAACCCATTAAACGACAACATATATCCTTAGTGATCCTAGAACCCCTAAAGACATATTCGAATCGTACATATGGGTCAAAGGGGGTGATAGGGTGACCTATGACCCTCGTGACCCATTAAATGATGATATATGTCTCTAGGGGTATTAGGACCCCTAAGGACATATTCGAATGGGTAATATGGGTCAAAGGGGGTCGTAGGGTGACCTATGACCCTCTTTGACCCATTAAACGACGACATATGTCCCTAAGGGTCCTTGGACCCTAAGGACATTTTCGAATTGTTCATATGGGTCAAAGGGGGTAATAAGGTGACTTATGACACCCTTTGACCCATTAAATGACAACATATGTCCCTAAGGGTCCTAGGACCCCTAGGGACATATTCAAATGGGTAATATGGGTCAAATGGGGTCATAGTGTAACCTATGACCCTCTTTGACCCATTAAAAGATGACATATGTCTCTAGAGGTACTACGACACCTAGGGACATATTCAAATCGTTCATATGGGTCAAAGGGGGTCATAGGGTGACCTATGACCCTCTTCACCCATTAAACGACGATATATGTCTCTAAGGGTTCTAGGACCCCTAGGGTCGTATTCGAATGGGTAATATGGGTCAAAGGGGGTCATAAGGTGACCTATGACCCTCTTTGACCCATTAAATGACGACATATGTCCGTAGGGGTCCTCGAACCCCAAGGGACATATTCGAATGGGTAATATGGGTCAAAGGGGGTCATAGGGTGACCTATGACCCTCTCTGACTCATTAAACGATGACATATTTCTCTAGAGGTAGTTGGACCCCTAGGGACATATTCAAATTGTTCATATGGGTCAAAGGGGGTCATAGCGTGACTTATGACCCCCTTTGACACATTAAACGACGACATATGTCCCTAGGGATCCTAGGTCCCATAGGGACATATTCAAATAGGTAATATGGGTCAAATGGGGTCATAGGGTAACCTATGACCCTCTTTGACCCATTAAACAACGACATATGTCCCTAGGGGTCTTCGAACCCCTAGGGACATATTCGAATCGTTCATATGGGTCAAAGAGGGTCATAGGGTGATCTATGACCCTCTTTGACCCATTAAACGATGACATATGTCCCTAAGAGTCCTAGGACCCCTAGGGACATATTCGAATCATACATATGGGTCAAAGGGGGTCATAGGGTGACCTATGACCCTCTTGACCCATTAAACGACGATATATGTCTCTAGGGGTCCTAGGACCCCTAGGGACATATTCGAATAGGTAATATGGGTCAAAGGGGGTCATAGGGTGACCTATCACCCTCTTTGACTCAATAAACGAAGACATATGTCCCTAGGGGTCCTAGTACCCTAGGGACATATTCGAATGGTTCATATGGGTCAAACGGGGTCATAGGGTGACCTATGACCCCCTTTGACCCATTAAACGATGACATATGTCCCTAGGGGTCCTAGGACACCTAGGGACATATTCGAATCGTTCATATGAGTCAAAGGGGGTCATAGGGTGAACTATGACCCCCTTTGACCCATTAAACGACGACATATGTCCCTAGGGGTCCTAGGACCCCTAGGGACATATTTGAATGGGTAATATGGGTCAAATGGGGTCATAGGGTAACCTTTGAACCTCTTTGTCCCATTAAACGACGACATATGTCTCTAGGGGTCCTAGGACCCCTAAGGACATATTCGAATCGTTCACATGGGTCAAAGGGGGTCATAGGTCACCCTATGACCCTCTTGACCCATTAAACGATGATATATGTCTCTAGGCGTCCTCAGACCCCTAGGGACATATTCGAATGGGTAATATGGGTCAAAGGGGGTCATAGGGTGACCTATGACCCTCTTTTACCCATTAAACGACGACATATGTCCCTAAGGGTCCTAGGACCCCTAGGAACATATTTGAATGGGTAATATGGGTCAAATGGTGTCATAGGGTAACCTATGACCCTCTTTGACCCATTAAATGATGACATATGTCTCTATGGGTCCTAGGACCGCTAGGGACATATTCGAATCGTTCATATGAGTCAAAGGGGGTCATAGGGTGACCTATGACCCTCTTTGATCCATTAAAGGATGACATATGTCTCTAGGGGTCCTTGGACCCCAAGAGACATATTCGAATTGGTAATATGGGTCAAAGGGGGTAATAGGGTCACCTATGACCCTCTTTGACCCATTAAACGATGACATATGTCCCTAGGGTTCTTAGGACCCTAGGGACATATTAGAATATTTCATATGGGTCAAAGGGGGTCATAGGGTGACCTATGACCCCTTTTGACCCATTAAACGACGACATATGTCCCTAGGGGTCCTAGGACCCCTAGGGACATATTCGAATGGGTAATATGGGTCCCTCTTTGACGCATTAAACAATGACATATGTTTCTAGAGGTCCTAGGACCCCTAGGGACATATTCGAATTGTTCATATGGGTCAAAGGAGGTAATAGGGTGACCTATGACCCTCTTGACCCATTAAACGATGATATATGTCTCTAGGGGTCCTAGGACCCCTAGGGACATATTCGAATGGGTAATATGGGTCAAAGGGGGTCATAGGTCACCCTATGACCCTCTTTAACCCATTAAACGATGACATATGTCCTTAAGGGTCCTCGGACCCCAAGGGACATATTCGAATGGGTAATATGGGTCAAAGGGGGTCATAGGGTGACCTATGACCCTCTTTGACCCATTAAACGACGACATATGTTCCTAGGGGTCCTAGGACCCTAGGGACATATTCAAATCATTCATATGGGTCAAAGGGGGTCATAGGTAGGGTGACCTATGACCCCCTCTAACTCATTAAACGACGACATATGTCCCTAGGGGTCCTCGGACCCCTAGGGACATATTTGAATCGTTCATATGAGTCACAGGGGGTCGTAGGGTGACCTATAACCCCCTTTGACCCATTAAAAGATGACATATGTCCCTAGGGGTCCTAGGACCCCTAGGGACATATTCGAATGAGTAATATGGGTCAAATGGGGTCATAGGGTAACCTATGACCCTCTTTGACCCATAAAATGACGACTTATGTCTCTTGGCATCCTAGGACCCCTAGGGACATATTCGAATCGTTCATATGGGTCAAAGGGGGTCATAGGGTGACCTATGACCCTCTTGACCCATTAAACGACGATATATGTCTCTAGGGGTCCTAGGACCCCTAAGGACATATTCGAATGGGTAATATGGGTCAAAGGGGGTCATAGGGCGATCATAGGGTGACCTATGACCCTCTTTGACCCATTAAACAACGACATATATTCCTAAGGGTCCAAAGACCCCTAGGGACATATTCGAATGGGTAATATGGGTCAAAGGGGTTCATAGGTCACCCTATGACCCTCTTTAACCCATTAAACGAAGACATATGTCCCTAGGGGTCCTAGGACCCTAGGGACATATTCGAATGGTTCATATGGGTCAAAAGGGGTCATAGGGTGACCTGTGACCCCCTTTGACCCATTAAATGACGACATATGTCCCTAGGGGTCCTAGGATCCCTAGGGACATATTTGAATCGTTCGTATGAGTCAAAGGGGGTCATAGGGTGACTTATGACCCCGTTTGACCCATTAAACGATGACATATGTCCCTAGGGGTCCTAGGACCCCAAGGGACATATTCAAATGGGTAATATGGGTCAAATGGGGTCATAGGGTAACCTATGACCCTGTTTGACCCATTAAACGATGACATATGTCTCTAGGGGTCCTACAACCCCTAAGGACATATTCGAATCGTTCATATGGGTCAAAGGTGGTCATAGGGTGACCTATGACCCTCTTGACAAATTAAACGATGATATATGTCTCTAGGGGTGCTTGGACCCCTAGGGACATATTCGAATGGGTAATATGGGTCAGAGGGGGTCATAAGGTGACCTATGACCCTTTTTGAACCATTAAACGATGACATATGTCCCTACGGGTCCTAGGACCCCTAAGGACATAGTCGAATCGTTCATATGGGTCAAAGGGGATCATAGGTCACCCCATGACCCTCTTTGACCCATTAAATGATGACATATGTCCCTAGGGGTCGTAGGACCCCCAGGGACATAGTGAAATCGTTCATGTGGGTCAAAGGGGGTCATAGGTTACCCTATGACCCCCTTTGACCCATATGAACGATGACCCATTAAATAACGACATATGTCCCTAGGGGTCCTAGGACCCCCAGGGACATAGTCAAATCGTTCATATGGGTCAAAGGGGGTCATAGGGTGACCTATGACCCACTTTGACCCATTAAATGATGACTTATGTCCCTAGGGATTCTAAGACCTCTAGGAACATATTTGAATGGGTAATATGGGTCAAAGGGGGTCATAGGGTGACCTATGACCCTCTTTGACCCATTAAACGACGATATATGTCTCTAGGGGTCCTAGGACCCCTACGGACATATTCGAAAAGGTGATATGGTTCAAAGGGGGTCATCGGGTGACCAATGACCCTCTCTGACTCATTAAACGACGACATATTTCTCTAGGGGTCTTTGGACCCTCAGGGACATATTAGAATTGTTCATATGGGTCAAAGGGGGTCATAGCGTGACCTATGACCCCATTTGACCTATTAAACGATGACATATGTCCCTAGGGGTCCTAGGACCTCTAGGGACATAGTCGAATGGGTAATATGGGTCAAATGGGGTCATAGGGTAACCTATCACCCTCTTTGACCCATTAAACGATGACATATGTCCCAGGGGTCCTTAAACCGCTAGGGACATATACGAATCGTTTATATGGGTCAAAGAGGGTAATAGGGTGACCTATGACCCTTTTTGACCCATCAAACAACGACATATGTCCCTAGGGGGTCCTCGGACCCTTAGGGACATATTCGAATCGTTCATATGGGTCAAAGGGGGTCATAGGGTGACCTATGACCCTCTTTAACCCATTAAACGACAACATATATCCCTAGTGATCCTAGAACCCCTAAGGACATATTCGAATCGTACATATGGGTCAAAGGGGGTGATAGGGTGACCTATGACCCTCGTGACCCATTAAATGATGATATATGTCTCTAGGGGTATTAGGACCCCTAAGGACATATTCGAATGGGTAATATGGGTCAAAGGGGGTCGTAGGGTGACCTATGACCCTCTTTGACCCATTAAACGACGACATATGTCCCTAAGGGTCCTTGGACCCTAAGGACATTTTCGAATTGTTCATATGGGTCAAAGGGGGTAATAAGGTGACTTATGACACCCTTTGACCCATTAAATGACAACATATGTCCCTAAGGGTCCTAGGACCCCTAGGGACATATTCAAATGGGTAATATGGGTCAAATGGGGTCATAGTGTAACCTATGACCCTCTTTGACCCATTAAAAGATGACATATGTCTCTAGAGGTACTACGACACCTAGGGACATATTCAAATCGTTCATATGGGTCAAAGGGGGTCATAGGGTGACCTATGACCCTCTTCACCCATTAAACGACGATATATGTCTCTAAGGGTTCTAGGACCCCTAGGGTCGTATTCGAATGGGTAATATGGGTCAAAGGGGGTCATAAGGTGACCTATGACCCTCTTTGACCCATTAAATGACGACATATGTCCGTAGGGGTCCTCGAACCCCAAGGGACATATACGAATGGGTAATATGGGTCAAAGGGGGTCATAGGGTGACCTATGACCCTCTCTGATCCATTAAACGACGACATATGTCCATAGGGGTCCTAGGACCCTAGGGACATATTCAAATCGTTCATATGGGTCAAAGGGGGTCATAGGGTAACCTATGAACCACTTTGACTCATTAAACGACAACATATGTCGCTACAGTTCCTAGGACCCCTAGGGACATATTTGAATCGTTCATATGAGTCAAAGGGGGTCGTAGGGTGACCTATGACCCCCTTTGACCCATTAAACGACGACATATGTCCCTAAGGGTCCTAGGACCTCTAGGGACATATTTGAATGGGTAATATGGGTCAAATGGGGTAATAGGGTAACCTATGACCCTCTTTGACCCATTAAATGACGACATATGTCTCTAGGGGTCCTAGGACCCCTAGGGACATATTCGAATCGTTCATATAGGTCAAAGGGGGCCATAGCGTGACCTATGACCCTCTTGACCCATTAAACGATGATATATGTCTCTAGGAGTCCTAGGACACCTAGGGACATATTCGAATTGGTAATATGGTTCAAAGGGGGTCATAAGATGACCTATGACCCTCTTTGACCCATTAAATGATAACATATGTCCCTAGGGGTCCTAGGACCCTTAGGGACATATTCGAATGGGTAATATGGGTCAAAGGGGGTCATAGGTCACCCTATGACCCTCTTCGACCCATTAAACGAAGACATATGTCCTTAGGGGTCCAAGGACCCTAGGGACATTTTTGAATGGTTCATATGGGTCAAAGGGGGTCATAGGGTGACCTATGACCCCCTTTGACCCATTAAACGATGACATATGTCCCTAGGGGTCCGAGGACTCCTAGAGATATATTTGAATCAATCATATGAGTCAAAGGGGGTCATAGGGTGACCTATGACCTCCTTTGACCCATCAAATGACAACATATGTCCCTAGGGGTCCTAGGACCCGTAGGGACATATTCGAATGGGTAATATGGGTCAAACGGGGTCATAGGGTAATCTATGACTCTCTTTGACCCATTAAACGAAGATATATGTCCCTAGGGGTCCTTAGACCCCTACGGACATATACGAATCGTTCATATGGGTCAAAGAGGGTCATAGGTTGACCTATGACCCTCTTTGACCAATTAAAAGATGACATATGTCCCTAGGGGTCTTCGGACCCCTTCTATATTCGAATCGTTCATGTGGGTCGAAGGGGGTCATAGGTTGACCTATGACCCTCTTTGACCCATTAAACGATGACATATGTCGCTAGGGGTCCTGGGACCCGTAGGGACATATTCGAATCGTATATATGGGTCAAAGGGGGTCATAGGTCACCCTATGACCCTCTTGACAGATTAAACGACGATATATGTCTCTAGGGGTCCTAGGACCCCTAGGGACATATTCGAATGGGTAATATGGGTCAAAGGGGGTCATAGGGTGACCTATGACCCTCTTTGACCCATTAAACGATGACATATGTCCCTAGGGGTCCTTGGACCCCAAGAGACATATTCAAATGGGTAATATGGGTCAAAGGGGGTCATAGGTCACCCTATGACCCTCTTTGACCCATTAAACGACGACATATGTCCCTAGGGGTCCTAGAACCCTAGGGACATATTCGAATTGTTCATATGGGTCAAAGGGGGTCATAGGGTGACCTATGACCCCCTTTGACCCATTAAACGACAACATATGTCCCTAGGGGTCCTAGGACCCCTAGGGACATATTCGAATGGGTAATATGGGTCAAAGGGGGTCATAGGGTGACCTATGACCCTCTCTGACCCATTAAACAACGACATATGTCCCTAGGGGTCCTCGGACCCCAAGGGACATATTCGAATGTATAATATGGGTCAAAGGGGGTCATAGCGTGACTTATGACCCTCTTTCATCCATTAAATAATGACATATGTCCCTAGGGGTCCTAGGACCCTAGGGACATTCGAATCGTTCATATGGGTCAAAGGGGGTCATAGGGTGACCTATGACCCCCTTTGACTCATTAAACGATGACATATGTCCCTAGCGGTCCTAGGACCCCTAGGGATATGTTCGAATGGGTAATATGTGTCAAATGGGGTAATAGGGTAATCTATGACCCTCTTTGACCCATTAAATGATGACATATGTCTCTAGGGGTCCTAGGACCCCTAGGGACATATTCGAATCGTTCATATGGTTCAAAGGGGTTCATAAGGTGACCTATGACCCTCTTGACCTATTAAACGACGATATATGTCTCTAGGGATCCTAGGACACCTAGGGACATATTCGAATGGGTAATATGGGTCAAAGGGGGTCATAGAGTGACCTATGACCCTCTTTGACTCTTTAAACGATGACATATGTCCCTAGGGGTCCTTGGACCCCAAGAGACATATTCAAATGGGTAGTATGGGTCAAAGGGTGTCATAAGGTGACCTATGACCCTCTTTGACCCATTAAATAATGACATATGTCCCTAGGGGTCCTAGGACCCTAAGGACATATTCGAATTGTTCATATGGGTCACCCTGTGACCCCCTTTGACCCATTAAACGATGACATATGTCCCTAGGGGTCCTAGGACCCCTAGGGACATACTCGAATGGGTAATATGGGTCAAATGGGGTCATAGGGTAACCTATGACCCGTTTTGACTCATTAAATGATGACATATGTCTCCAGAGGTCCTAGGACCCCTAGGGACATGTTCGAATCGTTCATATGGGTCAAAGGGGGTCATAGGTCACATTAAACGACGATATATGTCTCTATGGGTTCTAGGACCCCTAGGGATATATCCGAATGGGTAATATGGGTCAAAGGGGGTCATAGGGTGACCTATGACCCTCTTTGACCTATTAATCAACGACATATGTCCCTAGTGGTCCTCGGACCCCAAGGGACATATTCGAATGGGTAATATGGGTCAAAGGGGGTCATAGGGTGACCTATGATCCTCTTTGATCCATTAAACGATGACATATGTCCCTAGGGGTCCTAGGACCCTAGGGACATATTCGAATCGTTTATATGGGTCAAAGGGGGTCATAGGTTGACCTATGACCCCCTTTGACTCATTAAACGATGACATATGTCCCTAGGGGTCCTAGGACCCCTAGGGACATATTTGAATTGTTCATATGAGTCAAAGGGGGTCGTAGGGTGACCTATGACCCCTTTTGACTCATTAAACGACAACATATGTACCTAAGGGTTCTAGGACCCCTAGGGACATGTTCGAATGGGTAATATGTGTCAAATGGGGTAATAGGGTAACCTATGACCCTCTTTGACCCATTAAATGATGACATATGTCTCTAGGGCTCCTAGGACCCCTAGGGACATATTCAAATCGTTCATATGGATCAAAGGGGGTCATAGGGTGACCTACGACCCTCTTGACCCATTAAACGACGATATATGTCTCTATGGGTCCTAGGACCCCTAGGGACATATTCGAATGGGTAATATGGGTAAAAGGGGGTTATAGGATGACCTATGACCCTCTTTGACCCATTAAATGACGACATATGTCCCTAAGGGTCCTAGGACCCCTCGGGACATGTTTGAATGGGTAATATGGGTCAAAAGGGGTCATAGGATGACCTATCACCCTCTTTGACTCAATAAACGAAGACATATGTCCCTAGGGGTCCTAGCACCCTAAGGACATATTCGAATGGTTCATATGGGTCAAACGGGGTCATAGGGTGACCTATGACCCCCTTTGACCCATTAAATGACGACATATGTCCCTAGGGGTCCTAGAACCCCTAAGGACATATTTGAATCGTTCATATGTGTCAAAGGGGGTCATAGGGTGAGCTATGACCCCCTTTGACCCATTAAACGACGACATATGTCCCTAGGGGTCCTAGGACCCCTAGGGACATATTCGAATGGGTAATATGGGTCAGATGGGGTTATAGGGTAACCTATGACCCTCTTTGACCCATTAAAAGATGACATATGTCTCTAGGGGTCCTAGGACCCCTAAGGACATATTCGAATCGTTCACATGGGTCAAAGGGGGTCATAGGTCACCCTATGACCCTCTTGACCCATTAAACGATGATATATGTCTCTAGGCATCCTCAGACCCCTAGGGACATATTCGAATGGGTAATATGGGTCAAAGGGGGTCATAGGGTGACCTATGACCCTCTTTTACCCATTAAACGACGACATATGTCCCTAAGGGTCCTAGGACCCCTAGGGACATATTCGAATGTGTAATATGGGTCAAATGGTGTCATAGGGTAACCTATGACCCTCTTTGACCCATTAAATGATGACATATGTCTCTATGGGTCCTAGGACCACTAGGGACATATTCGAATCGTTCATATGAGTCAAAGGGGGTCATAAGGTGACCTATGACCCTCTTGACGCATTAAACAATGATATATGTCTCTAGGGGTCCTAGGACCCCTAGGGACATATTCGAATGGGTAATATGGGTCAAAGGGGGTCATAGGGTGACCTATGACCCTCTTTGACCCATGAAACCACGACATATGTCCCTAGGGGTCCTCGAACCCCAAGGGACATATTCGAATGGGTAATATGGGTCAAATGGAGTCATAGGTTGACCTATGACCCTCTTTGACCCATTAAAGGTTGACATATGTCCCTAGAGGTCCTAGGACCCTAGGGACATATTCCAATCGTTCATATGGGTCAAAGGGGGTCATAGGGTGACCTATGACCCCCTTTAACCCATTAAACGACAACATATGTCCCTAGGGGTCCTAGGACCCCTAGGGACATATTTGAATCGTTCATATGAGTCAAAGGGGGTCATAGGGTGACCTATGACCCCTTTTAATGCATTAAACGACGACATATGTCCCTAGGGGTCCTAGGACCCCTAGGGACATATTCGAATGGGTAATATGGGTCAAATGGGGTCATAGGGTAACCTATGACCCTCTTTGACCCTTTAAATGACGACATATGTCTCTAGGGTTCCTAGGACCCCTAGGGATATATTCGAATCGTACATATGGGTCAAAGGGGGTCATAGGGTGACCTATTACCCTCTTGACCCATTAAACTATGATATATGTCTCTAGGGGTCCTAGAACCCCTAGGGACATATTCAAATGGGTAATATGGGTCAAAGGGGGTCATAGGGTGACCTATGACCCTCTTTGACCCATTAAACGATGATATATGTCTCTAGGGGTCCTAGGACCCCTAGGGACATATTCGAATGGGTAATATGGGTCAAAGGGGGTCATAGGTCACTCTCTGAGCCATTTAACGACGGGATATGTCGCTAGGGGTCCTAGGACACCTAGGGACATATTCGAATGGGTAATATGGGTCAAAGGGGGTCATAGGGTGACCTATGACCCCCTTTGAGCCATTAAACGATGACATATGTCTCTAGGGGTCCTAGGACCCCTAGGAACATATTCGAATGGGTATTATGGGTCAAAGGGGGTCATAGGGTGACCTTGACCCTTTTTGACCCATTAAATGATGACATATGTCCCTAGGGGTCCTTGGACCCCAAGGGACATATTCAAATGGGTAATATGGGTCAAAGGGGGTCACAGGGTGACCTATGACCCTTTTTGACCCATTAAATGACGACATATGTCCCTAGGGGTCCTAGGACCCCTAAGGACATATTTGAATCGTTCATATGGGTCAAAGGGGGTCATAAAGTGATTTATGACCCCCTTTGACCCATATGAACGATTCAAATATGTCCTTAGGGGTCCTAGGACCCCTAGGGACATAGTCGAGTCGTTCATATGGGTCAAAGGGGGTCATAGGGTGACCTATGACCCCCTTTGACCCATTAAATGACGACCCTCTTTGTATTATATATTATTATATTAATATGTATAATAATATAATATATATATAACAACGTAATATTTTTATTAAATATAATATATATTATAAATATTATTATATTAATATATATGTTATTAATATATCTATATAATAACGTAATGTTTTAGTATATATAACGTAATATTTTAGGATATACTATTTATACTATTTTAGGATAATAATTATAATATAAATAAACACTAAATATTAATATTATTATATGTATAGTAATAATAATAATACTATTATAGCTATAATAATAATATATATTAATACTATATATTGTAGCTTAATATAAATAAACACTATATATTTACACTATTATATCTATATTAATAATATTAATACTATTATAGGTATAATAATAATATTGATACTATAGGTATATTAATACTATTTTATATTAATATTATTGATATTTTATACTAATACTAATATACTATTAACTTAGTTATAAATTAAAGTCGTTTGCCTCCAAATATTTTCATAATATTAATATTATTGTGGCAAAGGAGGGAAACCTTAGCAAGTTTTCCCCCAAAAGTCCTTTTCCTATATCGAATATCTGATCCTGGATCGGATATTCGATCTATTATCGGATATCCGATTATACTGGCATCAATTTCAAATATTTGACTGTCCCTACAGACCCGACAACATTACCTTTTTACCTTTTTTTTCACGGGATTTGTAAAAAGTCGTGTTTTGGGGCCCAACCAATCGAAAAGAATTCGAAAATATAACCTTAGGTGTTCGAATTTGTCATCTGAATGGGGAGCAGCAGTCGTCGAAAGAATAAACATAAAAGGAAGATATCCAATGAAGACATTGTAGCATATAGGGAAAAGGACAAAATGGAACACCGAAAAAAAAAGACAAGGTATGCTAAATATCAATCAAGTTGACGATGAATTAATAGAAGGTGAAATCATAGAGTCAGATAATGAAAATGTACAGTTGGGGAATGAAAATGTACCTATTGAAAATGATAATGCGGAAATTGAAAATGTAGAGATTGAAAATTTTGAAGAAGAAATGCCACCAAGTCATAATCCAAATTGCATAATTGACCATGTCGAAGATGACAATGCACAGGAACTTAATGCACAAGAACCTTACATATCTCCTAATTATAATCGACATGAAGGTTCTAAAACACCAAAATGGATAATTGAAATTGATGAAACAATTATGACTAGTTTGGAAGGAAAAAAATCAGAAAGAACCATTCGGTTATGGGCTTCAAGACTATATCAGATGTTTTTCGGCAACAAGACAGTGGTAGAGCAATGTCAGCTTTTCATGCACTTATTAAAGATGCAAAAAATGAGACCTATGCTTTCCAAATTGAAAATTTGTGTCAATAAAAAGTTGGAAAGAAATTCCATTATTGTGAAGAATCTTTTCAGTGCTCTCAATAGCGTTGGGAAAAATAGCAGAGAGAAGGATAATAGAGCTGCTCGAAGGGTTATTACAACCTCTTTGGTAAGTCATCATTTGAGAAAGGGTAGATATATGAGACAAACTTGTATTGATTTGAATCTAAATCGTACTACTTTGAGAAGAGCACTTAGTACAACTCTATTCAGATTGCAATTTTTGTTCACATAACATATAGACATGCCCCTGATAGTGCGGAAGATAATCAAAAGATTATTAGAGAGTATCATTTTTATATGAGTGATGATAGATCTCACTCTCACGAGTTTGTGCAACATTGTTTCGAGAATTTTTTTTATTTCTTACACGATCATGCAATTGCTATGGATAGACATATCATTTGGTCAAATAACTGTACAGGTCAATTCAAGAATGCTTGCATGTTTTATTGGTTGTGTAGGATGCACGTAGAGAGAGGGGTGCCTCATATTTGGAGTTTTTTTGAGTCTGGCCATGGAAAAGGAGAACATGATGGAGCAGGGGCATGTGTGAAGAGAGCTCTAGTTAAGGAGCAACTAAAGATTTCAACAATAGAGCTTCTTGATGCTCGTAGCATTGTTGATTGGTGTAGTTTAGCATTATCATAGGGGGGGACTCTTAATTCAGTGGTACGTAGGTTCTTTTGGTTGGTTGAGGAAGGGTCCATAGGTGATAGATCAGATTGTGCTACAGTGACAGACTCATCAAAAATGCATTCATTTCAGAGCTCTAATTCTAGTACATGGACCATTTGGACACGACAACTAGCTTTTTTTTGTCGTACTTGTTTTCAGTGTGACTGGGATCACTGTGAGTCAAGTGAGTGGGTGGACACATGGGCTCCACATTATCTTACTCCATTGTCTATCATACCCTCTATCAAAAATGATGACATGGAAAGTTCACTTGAGCATAATCATCTATCAGATCTACTTCAGCCAGGACATGTCTTTGCATTGGTTGCACCACAGGGGAATGATGAGAAATCCGATTATTGGTTAGCACGTTGTGTAAGAGGAAAATAAAAACTTGCACAACCGATCACAGATGATGATGGATTCACGTATCCTATTGGTTCAGTGGTTGTTGTTGGAACATGGCTGCGGACATACATGCTTAGAAGGAACGAAATTCCTGCATTCGAAGACTATCAGAAGCACAAAGTAATTCTCATATATTCGCATCTTATTATAGCAACAAATGTAAAGTTATTGAAGCATCAAGGAAGACCAAAAGTAAAAGAACTTTTTACTATTGTTAATGCTGATCATGAAGCCTTGTTGGAGACCCTAAACAGAGAGAGGACCCTATTGGGATACTTGACTAGGTATATATACTTCTTATGTTATTTTCTTCATAATGATTTAATGAATTGATGATTATCTTGTTTAATACAATAAGTTACTAATTTTTGTATGATATTGGAATGTAGGTACATCATGAAGAGTTGGAGGTGGGTGGTATTGGGGAGAATTTCTAAAATTTATGATGTATTATGATGTAAAATGTGTAGTTTTTTGTATATGGTTTTTGTATTTTGGTAGGTTCTTTGTAAGGAATTATAAGAGGAAGATATTGAACAAGTTCTTCCAAATCATATTTGCATGTGATACAAGGCTATAACGACAATTTTAAGAGCATTTATAACTATATGAAAGATAATTGCATGCGGATATCTTATTACAAATTTGGTTTTTTGCTTATTTGACATAAAGTTGACATTATGATTATTAAAACTATTTTTATCAAACTAATCAAATAAGAAAAATCCATAAAGTACGGATGAACAATTAGAATACTTGATTTCTTCCATTTTACAACCAATCATAGCATTTGAAAGCATAAAGAGTCATAATATTGTATAATGTTTTGAAAGACTTTCATATTGAAAAGTTGTATGAAGCACATTTGGGATAAGCCATAAAATCCATGAAAGAAGATAGCATGCAGGATAAGCAATTAAAGCCAATAAGCAAGATAGCACATGCATACTGACATGATATGAAGTTGGATATGAAGGCTATGAGTGGATGAGTCATTAGAGGTATCAACAATCCCATCATAAATGAGATCTTGGATTTTATGTTTCAACACTATGGAATCTTTAGTTTTATGAAATTTTCTTCCATGGAGATTAATTTAAGAATGCCCCGTGTGTATGTAAAGGTCTTAAGGGAGATTAATTTAAGAATGCAATATTCTCCTCTAACCTTTTCTCAAGTTTAGAATTGATTTCTATCATGTGCTTAGAGAGATGAAGGTAAGAAAGATTATTTGTCTCTTCTAGCTCTTTATATTGAACATATAGAAAGAGAGATGACAAGTGAACAAATTTAAGTGTAGTCAATAGATCAAGGAAATCATTTAGTGAAAGAAATTCTTAGTATGCATATCATAGACCATGAAGTTAGAAAATACCAATAGCTCTAAGACCAAAGAGCCATTTTAAGTATGTTCAAGCACTAGAGACATAGAAAATCAAAGTCAATTTATGAAACTCCCCTTAGCAAAAAATGCAAACAAATATTTCCATTTGACATTTTGACTTGGTTGAAAAAGTTTGACAATAATTGATAATATTGCAAGCTTGATGTTCAAAAGCATTTTTTTTTCCAAGAAAGATAGTGACACATGGAGTAGTCTTCAAACAATCATCCATCATTTGCGGCCACCCCGTACCAAGGAGTCTCCAAGGTGCTCTAAGTGCATTTTGAGGTCGATCTTTCGAGGGTCATAACTCAGAGCTCGTGAGGGCTATCGATGAACTGTTAAATGCTACAGGACGGTGATCCTGAGGCCTAAAATAACCTATCTCATTTTCAAGAGATCACATTCTGTTTGGATTCAGCACAACGATCTCGCTCGATGCCAAAACTCGCAGTGTGCCTCAGTTCATAGGTGCACCACAGCGTAACTTTGAAACCGCTGATCTTGGCATCGAATCGTCAGTGCCATTTGCTTCGGATGGGTGGTTGAACCCTAGTTACACCCTTGTTCTGGCCACGAAGACCATCCATCATTTGCGGCCACCCTGTACCGAGCAGTCTTCAAGGTTCTCTAAGTGCATTTTGAGGTCGATCCTTCGAGGGTCATAACTCAGAGCTCGTGAGGGCTATCAAAAAACTGTCAAATGCTACAGGACGGTGATTCTGAGGCCTAAAATAACCTATCTCATTTTTGAGAGATCACATTCCATTTGGATTCAGCACAACGATCTCGCTCGATGCCAAAACTCGCAGTGTGCCTCAGTTCATAGGTGCACCACAGCGTAACTTTGAAACCGCTGATCTTGGCATCGAATCGTCAGTCCCATTAGCTCCAGATGAGCGGGTGAACCCTAGTCACACCTTTGTTTTGGCCACAAAGACCATCCATCATTTGCGGCCACCCCGTACCGAGGAGTCTTCAAGGTGCTCTAAGTGCATTTTGAGGTCGATCCTTCGAGGGTCATAACTCAGAGATCGTGAGGGCTATCGATGAACCGTTAGAGGAGACAAGTTCATAATGATGGAGTGGCTTAGTGTTTTTGCTAAAATAAGTTAGTGGGAAGGCTTTATTAGAGGGTCTTGGCCAAACTAGTGGGGTGTTTGCCAAAATTTCTTGTTTTATTTCTACTTGGTTTTGTTTTCTTGTTTTGTGCTTGAGTATTGTTATGGGATTGGGACTTACACTCACCCTTGTGGGAAGGGAAGAGAAGTCCAGGGTGAAGGGCTTAAGTTGGGTTCGAAAAATATATTGAGAACCTTGGAGTATGGGCTCCATTGTATGCCATAACATTTCATATCTTGCTGGGGGTGATAAGGAAAGTATGGTGTAGAAAGGAAGTTTGAGGAGTTACAGCTAATGGTAGTGGGTTTGGAGGAGGAAATGTGGAGGCCCCGAGAGGGCATTAAATGGTTCATTTATGATAGCCCTGAGAGGGCATGAAATTTGGTGAATTATGATAGCCCCGAGAGGGCATGAAAATTGTTTATTGCAAATATGGTTTGGTATGGCAAGTCTCCATTTTAGAACACACCTTCACCCTATGTTTATGGTTCCATCTATGAAGCCATTGTGAAATAGTCTTGGGGGGAAATTGTTCAAGTTTGAAATGTAATGTTTATGCATTGAAAGATTGTATGTGTATCCCAGTTTGAGCCTTGTTCCCTAGTGCAGGGGTGTACTCTTTGAGGCCTATGGTTGGGTGGAAAGCACCCATGGTCCTTGTTATTTTGTTGTGTTGCATATGCAGATTTGTGTCCAAGGGAGCAATGGAAATGGCTTGGAATGATCATCTTGCAAATTGATGTTGGATGAGAAAACTTGACATTGTGCCCTCATTTGTGAAGGAGGATTCACCAGCTTGTTCATGTTCTCAACAATCATGTTGGACAATGTTCATGCTACTCATTGTCCATATCTTTCAATGTCCATGTTCCTTATGATTTTGAAAATTTCCTTATGTTGCCCCATTGTGATGGACGGAGATTGTATCATTGTTACCTAATGTACGTGTAGAAGAAAATATTGATAAGGTTGTATATGCATGTTTCATTTGGAGTTTATATTGTTATGAAAGCATTGGTACGAGTCACAGATTTGCTTTGACATCATTGTTATCATTTGAAAATGTGAAAAAAAGTTTTCTCCTTGTGGTATTGTAAATGACTAGTTGATAATAACAATCCATAGATGTTATGTGATACCATTTATTGTATAAATTTAAAACTTAGTAGATTGCTTACAATCTTTTTGTGCACTCAATAATTTGGTGAGGAAGCAATGTTGATAGATAATGAGGATATAGTAATATACTAATTTTCACATTAATATATATTGTAATGATTAATGAATGTGTGTACATTGGTAATGAGGATAATAAGTAATTCTGATCCCCTTCCCTTACATGCTAGAATCACGACCTAGTCCATCTGATACAACTGACAGACCCTAATAGAATATTAGTATTAGAGGCTTGTTAGGATATGAATTACCTCACTAATTTATGAGTGTTGTATCTTGAACTTGCTCGTTTGACTCGTGACGCTAACTTGAACTAGACTGTCATCCAATCTATTTGAAAACCACCTGTGACTAAAATGTTAACACCTTCACACTATTCACATGAGTCGTGAACTCCTATTCAATGATAACCTTGTTTTACAATATGTAATTTCTTATGCGACTTCATAAGCTAAAAAAAAAAAAAAAAAAAATTGTTGTGTTTTTACTAGTAAAATTTAGGGCATGACACATGATCCACGATAAATTGAACAATACTAGATACTAAATTAATATGTATATCATTGTGCACGTAAATGATAAAAATATATATCAAAATACATGTATCCATAGACAAAATTTTACACAAATATATATCAAAGATCATGTATCGATAGAAAAAGTACTCAAATATATATATATCAAAATACATAGATCCATATACAAAATGTGGCTGATCCTGCCATCAGAATGTGTATAATATCAATGTTTCTATATACAATGTGGCATATACCATCTCAAAATGTCTCATGATGCATCCTACGAAAACTATACTATCCTAGGGTGTTGGTGGATGATCAAAATGTAGCCTCTTTGCTGCACTAGGTGGATCGGATGCCTCCTACATAAACAAAAAAGGAAAACCCAAAGTTAGACTACTAAATTTATATGATTCTACGTATCTAACATTGAATTACTCAAATGCATAATGATCTTTTCCATATTGGAGATTAATACTATAAAAATTTCATAATAAATACCTCTCTCGTCGACCTCCTGCACCAGTCAGGAGTCCTCTCGTATGCCCTTGGCAATGCTGGTACCTCTGTGATTGTGGGCTGTATATGTTCAAATACCTTTGTCAGATGAATCTACAATTTAAACTATAACATTATAATTCATAGCATGCTAAATTTATAACATATTTAATCATGAATTAAAACTACAACTTACTATTGTAGCCTCCTCTTCAGGAGTGAGTGCCCGCGTCATCAAATCTACATAACTGTCCCGTCGAACCTCAAGTGCACTAGGAGTCTCCTATGAGATACAAAATAGTAGTTGTTAATATCATGGAAATTAGTTTTGAATTTATTTATGAAGATAAGTGATGCAAGAGCATCCCATGCTCATCAGGGGAACATTGAAGATCCAAGGCATTACAGAGGTCATGGAACATCTCTTGAAGTCAATTGGGCAATCCTTGCACCAATTATGGCTCATGGAAGCATACAAAGTTATAATGTTGGACTCATATGTGGAAGAAAGTTGTAATTGGGCATGAGATAGGATTTTAGGATTTCATATGGTAGATGTGTCATTTGACAGGTTCATGTAGGTTGTCATGATCATATCTTGTCATTAGACAAGTCAAAACGTTCTAGAATTGAGTTTTGGGGTTTGAACAAGCAGGCCCTAGTTTTTAAGCCATTTTAAGGAGGGTTTTGAAGTTTGGGTGTTTAGGAGTGTGACCAAGACCTATAATCTTGAAAATCCTTAGTGTATTGGTCCCTTTGTTGAAGCTTTGGTGTGTCTAATTCCTCCTTGTGTGTCCCAGAGTTGAAAGGTACATAAGTGGTGTCCAGAGATTTCTTGGTGAGGAAAGAAAGAGAATCAGTGAGTTGGCCCTTGGGAAGGAAGAAAACTTGTTGTAAAAATGCCTCCTAAAAATCAAATGGCTAGAGAACTTGAAGAATTGAGAGAAGAGTTGGCAAAAGAGAAAAGAGAGAGGAGAGAACTTGAAGCATCTAGAGTGAGGGAAGAAAGACAGATGAGAAGAGAGAAGTTGAAGCTTATTGCAAGGATAGAATCCTTAGAAAAGGAAAGGCAAGAACCTAGAGGAGAAGAGGTTAGAGGAAGAAATCATGGAGAGAACCATGAAGAAGAAGAGGTTGGTAATGCAAGGCAAGAGCATGAGACAACAGATGATCCTGAAGAAAGGAGATTTATGAGAATCATTAAGGCAGTACAAGGTAATGGTGGGAAGAACCATATTGATTTTCCAATATACCAAGGTAAAATGGATAGTGAAGAAGTGCTAGGGTGGATAGAGGGCCTTGAGAACTACTTTGATCTTGAAGACATAGAGGCAGATAAGAAGGTAAAAGTAGCAACAACAAGACTAAGAGGAACATCACTCACTTGGTGGACTAGTGTTCAAAATGAGAGAGAGGAAAGGTGGTGCAGGGCACCTAACCTATGTGGCAGGGGGGAACAAGTATCTCTGTTGTCGGACACCTTGCCACTCCATGAAAGCGAGGATTCGAGTAGATTAGGAAGTTGGAATAAAGGTTTGGTCCATATTTTACAAGTTGGTCTATGTTTTGTAATAAAGGCACATGTAAGGCCCACAAGCATTTTGGTGTGGTTATAAACCAAGTGACTCCATGGGACCAAAAGGCCTTAGAATAGGGTATTTAGAGTCTAAATAGTATTAGCAAAAAGTGGTTGTTTGTTTGTTTTATGGTTGGGAATGCCTATATGGTTGTTCCAACGGTCATGTAGACCTTTATATATGTCATATGTGATCTCAGTTGAAAGGGGGAGATCAGAGTGTACTGTGGTTTGGAGAAAAAATAATAAAAACTTCAATTTTCTGGAAATTTACTTAGTTGCATTTAATAAATCCATATGACCAATTTTGAGTCAATGGAATAGTTTAGAAAGTTAGGGAATGCATAAAAACTATAGTTTGAAATTTGAATTTCAAATTCAAACGGTCATATTAGTTTTGGAGGGAAAGTAGTAATTTGGTATTTGTTTGATTAAATAAACCTTTGTAACCAACTTGGTCGGTTGGACAGGTGCATATAAGCCTATTTAAGTTGTAATGAACATATGCAATGTTAGATTGTGGTGACTGATCAGGAAAGTATTGTACATACTTCATAAATAGTGGGGTTCGGGGCATCGGCCCGAAAAAATTTTTTTTTGGAAGTAGCCGACATGGTAGCCGACATATTATGGCCGACATGTTATAACCCTAAAGCGGTTTAATACTTGTATAAAAAGGGCTTAGGGTTGGGTATTTTTTAATGTGTGGTGATACGAAATTGGTTCTTGCGGCGGTATTGAGCTGTAAGGGATTACGGATTGTAATCAGGTTGTAATCACTGGATTGTAATAAGATCGGACTTGCTGTTTGGTGGACGTAGCCCAGGGATTGGGTGAACGACGTTAAATCTTGGTGCCTTGTGTTCATTTCTGTGTGTTCTATTATTTTTGTTATTGGTTATATTTGCATGTAGTTTTTATTTCTGTCTGTGGTTTATCCTAACATGCAAGACATGAATCATTATTGGTAGGGAAAAAATCATAGAAATTGTATAGAACAACAATCATACTTTCCTCTGCATCAATTAAAAAAATAAAAAATAAATGATACTTATACATACAATGGGGCTCTCTGTGCGAATGAAAATCCCTGATGATCTAGGACGCCGAATCTGTACAGGCTCATCGCCAGTAGCCACACCCTATATATAATAAATAATGTAATTAAATGAGATTACCACAAACATTTTACAAGAATGCATCAATATTTAATCAATTAGAAAACATCTAATTACCTTTCCTTTGTCAATGCATGCTGGCTCACCCCCCACACTTTGTCCCCCCGAGGCAGGTGGTATCTGCAAGATAAAAGAAAGATTAGCAACCATATATGCTACAATATCAAATAGAAAAAAGAAATGCGAACACAACATAATGTACTGTAGATGTCTCAAGGCCAAATGAAATGGCCGAGAGTGTAGCATCATCTATCTGTCTGAGCTCCTCCTCGGTCATCAACTAAACATGAATGAAGATCACATACATGTAAAAGTCAGTATGGCTTAAAAATTAAAATTACTCTATTATAAAAATTAACTTTAAATCACATATGTCATAACAAAAAAATGTATACACATACCGACACCGAAGGAGTCCATGCCTCTACATTCCCCTCCTCTCTCGCATCAGGGTCTGTAGCCTCTGCACGTGCATCTGGTGTATCCTCGTCTAATACAAAATGATACTCAGGAAGATCACCTATGGGACCCAGGAAAATATTCTTGCATGTAATGCAAGTGTGAGACACACAAACGTGTTATGAGCTAGCTGATGATGAACTGGCACCAACATCATCAACACGAGGAGGCAAGACTAACCTAGCCTGAGATATCATTAGGCTACTCAGCCTATGAATGGCTCTGATGGTTGAGAGCTAGCCTCTGCCATAATATCTGGATGCTGCACTCAAGGAGGGGGGGAGATATCAGGGGGGGGGACAAAAGTGCCAAGTTTCTTCCACTGGGAAGAGGGTCTATCTTGAGGAGCTCCTAGTCCTAAGCCCATGTTGGGCTTCATGCTCCAATAGTTCACTTTAATTTTCAACACAAATTCTGCATATAATTTTTTAAGGAAATAAAATGGTATGTCTAAATTGCCATGTGGAGAGATATCAAAGACCATCCACCAACGGTCCCAAAAATTTGCACTTATGGCGTCATTTGTGCACCATTTAATCGATAGTTTGGTTTTTTTTGGGTCAACTGGTATACCCGTTTTTGGGTTAGCAAAAAGGCTTGCCAAATCGTCTTTGGTTATGTTGAGGGCCGCGACCTCATCATAATCCAAACCATCATCAAACATCTGGTGCATTTCATCACACCAATGAAGAGCGGCATTTTGTTAGTTTGTAAGAGTTTCAATGTTATCCACTATGGTGTTTAACGTGGATAACATAGGAGCTAGTGCAGGTACATTATTGTATGTTCTATGCAAACCTCTCAACTCAGTGAGATTTTCATTTATCAAATCCTCGATTCCAGGAGGGTTTTGAGGAGGTAGAGGATCATTTGGTGGACGGTTTTGTGGGGATACTGGATCGTTTGGTGGTGGGTTGCGAGGAATATTATTCCCTGCCTCAGTGTCATCATTTTGATCAGCCATTCCTATTGAATTGCAAAACGTAATATATATTAAAAAAAAATCTAAATTTTAACCATTTTTGTCAAAAAAACCCTAGATTCAACTAAAACAAACAAAATCTTGTTAAAATCTATTAAATTTAGGTTAAAAATGAGTCAAGGGGGGGGGGGGGGGGGGAACATACCTGATATCTGATATCCGATTTGCTATCTGATATCCGATTTATTATCTGATATCCGATCTGACTGGCCCAAATTTGCGTGAAAATAAGGGCCGCAGGTCTATGATTTTTTGTTTAATCCATGCACAGGTATCGGATATCCGATATTATAATATATATAATATAACATATATATTACATTTTATATATTTTTATATTATATTTTATATTTATTATATTAATTTACTATATATTATAATATAAAATATTATTATTATACTATATTATTATAATTTATAATATATTATACTTTTTTATTATATATTATATTATAAGATATTACTTTTTATTATTATATTATATTATATATATATATATTATATTACATTACTATATATTATTATAATATAATATGTTATTATAATATTATTATTATAGTATAATATTATACGATTATAATATTATAATAATAATAATATTATATTATAGTATAATACTAATTATAATAATATTATTATATTATAGTATAATAATTATTATTATAATAATATTAAATAATAATATTATTATTATAATATAATAGTATGATATATTATTTAATATTATTATTATTATTTTATATCAATAATAATAATATTAAATAATATATCATACTATTATATGATTTTAATTATTAGTCAGATATTGGATTTAAAATCGGATATCCGATATGATATCGGATATCCGATAAGGCTTGGCTTAACCTTCCAGGTTTGGTTCTTGGATAGGTAAGAAAAAGTCAGAGCGGATTTTGAAGCGCTTTTAGGTGTCTTCAAACTCTTTGTTTTTCACATCGCCACTTTTTGGCACACCATGATCCTGCACATACCCAGTAGTTAATAAGTCTTTTGAAGAAATCTATGTATATAGAAAAGATACAAAAATAATTTTTAAAAATAAAAATAGAGTCATGGTTAGCTGAGTATCACCACGGTAGTCAAAACTGAGCTATAGACCCAAGTATATTGATAGGCAGAGTTTTAGCTCATCATTTTGAGTATTTAGATTTTTGGTATTATAAGTGTTTTTGTCACTAATGCCAAAGGGAGAGATTGTTGACCTTATGGCTAGACTATTTTTCAATTAGTGCCAAAAAAAAAAATCATTTGGTTGGGTGCATTGTTATCGAGCACCATAGAGTTAACCTTGTAGATAGTGTCAACTGAGCCTACATGGAATGTTAACCAAGTAGAGAAGTTTGAAAGTTTTAACTGAGCTAGGAGTGTTAACCAAGAAGAACAAATATAGTGTTGACTGGGCTCCAATACTAACCTAGTTATTATAGGGTCAATAGAGATCTATAATGTTTGTCGAGTCATTACTCTTAATTGACTTTGCACCTGCTCCTAAGTGATCAATGTAGATAGTGCACCAACATCAACTAAGTGCCATTCTTTTGTGAGATCATTGTGTTGTTGAGTATCAAAATATCACCTGAGTGGACTTCTGAACCTGAGTATCAACACTGAGCCTACTTAGTGAAGATTTTTTAATATGGTACTGTAGCCGACTCCATAATGTAATTATTTGGATTGGTATATATAAGAGATATCTTGTCATATCCAAATGAGTATGGTATATGAAGAGCATGTGAGTTTAAAGGATACAAGAAGCATAAGGTAAAGTAGAGTCTCATCCATCACATTAAGGTGATTATTTTACATTTAAGGAGTTTCATTCAACAAACTGAGTTGCAGAGTAGAGATTAGCAACTAGTTCATCCTAATAGGTGCATCAGTCAAATCCTCTCACAAGGTGGAATTAATAGTCTTATGTAAAAATTCCTAACTGAGTACACACTTCATTGTATTATATAAATCCTTTCACAAGGTGGACCTAATAGTCCTTATTGCTCCTAATAGGGAAGATCATTAGAAGTGATCATTTGTAAGCCTTAACAGGCCAGATTTATAATGTAGTACTAAAGCTTGTGTGTGTCATCCCCATCCTAGTTTTACTTTCTATGTGGAAGGTTTCTGGTTTACTAAATATTGTGTCAACTCTTATGAATGATTTATTGTTTTTAGTCTTTTATTCATGCAACTAGATCAAATTAGTTTATGAAGGGTTAATTGGTGAATTGAACTTAAATTTTTATTGCTTCCTAATTCACAACCCCCCCCCCCCCCAAAACCACTCTCAATTACCCAACCTTGTCTACATTTCCAATAGTATGATCAAAAGTATGATAGTTTTTTGATGAGTAGGTAAAGTTATATTAGATATTAAATATATGATTAATAGAGTAAAGAATATTTTTTATCTACCTCTTTGTATCAAGGAACTTCATTTTATATTGCATGTCTGGGCAGTGGGCTCATCTTGCATACATATTGTATTTGTATATAAAAACTCCTTAGTGGGTTGAGGCTTTTAACAAGGACTGAGACAATATACAGATGTAATACACTCCTTAGAGGGTTGATATCTTTAACCATATACTTTTTAGTAATGGATTATTTTGTGGGTACCATCCCCACTAGGGTTTTCCCTTGGATAGGGTTTCCCTAGTTAACAAAATATTGTATTGTGAGTTCTCTTATGCATGGTTATGTTTATTGTTCAACATAATTAGTTTACTTTCATATGAAAGTTATAAGTTAATCAATAATATCCAATCTTTGGCTAATGTTTGTATAATATGGATTCACCCCCCTCTCAATATTCCCTATTTCTAACAATTGGTATTAAAGCCCAGTTACTTAGTAGAGACCTAATACCTTGAGTAAGATACCTATGGATATGGAATACTTACAAAAGGATCGCCTAAGAAGATTGACATTCTCACTGAAGAAAGAGATAACTTAAAAGAAAAAATTGCAGATGCAAAAGACTAGATTGGAAAGATAAAAGAAAATATTGGTCATCTCAAATCCAAAAACCATCCTATAGATCAAATTAAGGATAGTGATGATAGATCAAATTAAGGATCCTAAAACTTGAACTGAAGATCAATGAACTAAACTTGTGTTTAAAGAAAGATGATAGAAAAAATGAATCATATCTAAAAACTAAGAATGTAGAACTAAGATCTCATTTCACAATAGTTAGATCTGAACTTGAATCCACCAAGTTGGAGTATGCAGAACTTGTGAAGTACAATACTATTATGAAAGGAGATCTAACCGAGACTAAGAAACAATTAGAAAAGTTGTATTCTAGTAATGACAAAATTGATACTCAAATATATTTATAGAGATCATTTTATGATAAGACTGGTCTTGGATATTTATTTGGAGAAAAAATCAGCTAAGATATCTAAAGCTAGAAAGGAACTTAGTCCTAGAATTCATTAGACTATACAAGATAAAGAAGAACTTAACAAGGTTGGGAAAAATTAGTCTAATAATTCACCTAAGGAAATTAAACCAACTGATCAACCTAAACAAACTGATGGACCTAAGAAATCTGAGAAAACTGAATCACCCTTGAGGAAGTGAGGTATGAATTCAAAGGTAGATGCTTTGCATGTAATAAAATTGATCATATAAAATGGGAATGCATAGGAAATCCATTTAAAAATGTTACAAAATTTTACTGTAGTAATTTTCATGGTTTTGGTCATAGAGTAGTTCATTATAGGAAACCTTACTTTGATGTTAATAATAGAAATAGTAGAATATTTGGAGGTACTAACCCTACATGACAAAGAAGGAGATCAATTGAATAACTTAATGGAGCAAGGGAAAAAAATTACTATTACAAATATAACAACTTTGGACACATAACCGAAAATTGTGGAGCACTTGTAAACCAACCCAAGGGTGAGTGCATCAAGATGGTGTACAAAAAGGGGGTATAAGTGGAGACCTTTTTTCTGAAATCAGGTAAACCTGAACTTGGACAAGACATTTGAGGGTCATCCACTCAAAATGATAAATATTTATACAATGTATACAAATTGTGTTACTCTGAATCTACTTTCTAAGCTACTAGAGTTTTTATAAAATTGATAATATTAGGTGGGTCAAGCCCTGCACACACGAAAAAATGGTCCGTAATTTTTTAGAAAATATAACATAGCTATTTTTGTGTGCAGCAGAAAAGATCATGTTATATTTACTATCTTGTATATCCCTTTGGTAGGATGATATTTAAGAGTCATATCTAGAAGTTGTGTATTTTCTTTGTAATTTTATTATGAGTATTTTTATTATTATGAATTATTGAAGTGACCGCATCCTAAAATTTTGGTACCTATTCATGTGGTGATCATAACTTACATCAAAATAATAATAAATGAAAGCCTTTTTTTTTATAAGTGTATAGAATCAAGTCTAGAAAAGTAATATATAATTTATTTTGAATTTGGTTAGTTATATTAAAAATTATTTTAAAAATGGTAGACATATGTCTTTGAGGAATCTCAAGGCATTGGTAAAAGTAATTAAAGTTTACAATGTTAATGTTGTCCAAAAAAAGAAAATTTAATATGGTTAGAAAGATAAGAAGACATGTAAGATTATAGTAGTGATTTTAGAGATACCCATTTCACCATTAAAAAACTTAATGAAGGCAAAGATGAGAATTCATCTTAGAAGATGAAAAATGTCTAAAAGAAAAAAAAAATGTAGGGAAAATAGTCTCCCAAGGCTTTGGGTCATTTCCCTATGCTATCACCAATCCATAACCCAATCGGGTTTCTAGGATTCAAATAACCCAATTAGTTTATGAAATTAAAAATTGCATTCAAAACTAATTGGGTTATTCAAAACCTGATCGGGTTTTGAAGAACTAAAAGTAGGCTTTACTCCAAAGGCCATAACCTTCGCATAAAGAGTTCAATTGACTCTATTCAAAATGCATTGGAAAGATATTGAAGAGATCTAAAACATGATGTAGATAAATCAATCCTATCCCATTAAAATTTTATTTCCTAGAAATTTGAATTAAGCATAATCTAAAATAGGTGGTCATTGTTTTCCAAATGCATAATAAATTGGTAAACACAAATGCTAACATAGTGTTATTCTATTGCTCTCAAAAACACATACACATAAGCACTCACTAGCTAAAAAAATCCTAACATATATCTCTTACTTTTCCTAACCTCTCACATTATTTAACTAATTAATCTCTCTCTCTCTCTCTCTCTCTCTCTCTCTCTCTCTCTCTCTCTCTCTCTCTCTCTCTCTCTCTCTCTCTCTCTCTCTCTCTCTCTCTCTCTCTCTCTCTTGTTACCTTTACGCATTGTCTCTGACCAAGTAATCCATAAGCCTCCTCTCTCTCACTAAACCCTAAACTCTCTCTCTCTCTCTCTCTCTCTCTCTCTCTCTCTCATACACACACACACACACACCCTCCCTCTCTCTCAATCATATGTCTTAATCTCTCTCTCTTACATCCCTCTCTATCCATCACTTCATCTATCTCTCACTCTCTCCATCTCTATCCCACTCTCTTTTATCCTCTCTCTCTCTCTCTCTCTCTCTCTCTCTCTCTCTCTCTCTCTCTCTCTCTCTCTCTCTCACACACACACACACACACACACACACACACACACACACACACACATCTCCTGACCTCTCTCTTCTATGTCCCTCTCTCTCCATAAATTCATCTCACTCTCTCTTATCCTATCCCCTCTCCCTCTTTCTATCCCCCTCTTCCCCCTCTCTCTCTATGTGTAGTTCCTATTTCAAGGATCAGAGTTTAGGGAGAGAGAGGGGGGTAAGGGATTAGCAATCAAAGAGAGGGAGGGAGAGAGAGTAGAGGATAGGAAGAAACAAAGGGGGTAGGATAGAAAATTATCTAAGTATCATACCATTTATCTTGCATAATAGATAGAGTTTTGGTCAATGTAGCTTTTTAACATACATTGGACACATACAAAGTTAGGTATAGGTAGATGAGACATTAAGGAACACACGGTAATGTTCACATGTCAATACAATCAATGTGGAATGAGTTATGGGTAAATAACCAGTTACAACAGTGAACAGGAAGAAAAAAACATGTGAAGGAATTGGATATTTTGGGTTAAGGAATTATTTTTTTTAACAAAATAATTACTTTACTTAATTAGGAGTGACAACCTAAATGTTAACCTTAAGATGGAGAGAGGTGGTAATATATTTTGAAAATTGTGTAAAATGTTGAAAGCCAACTAGATAGGAATATTTTAATTGTAAAGCTCTATAAGAAGATTGTAATATGAGAAGTTTTGAGAAGTTGTGTAGTGCGATATGATATTCTTTTGTGATGCAAATTCTAATGTATCATTAGAGGTATGTGAGTTTTGTGATGAGTGAGTAAAGATATATAAGTTATTGAAGATATCAACAGCAAATTAAAGAGCTCTTTTATATCTGTCTCTTTGTATCATGGAACTTGATTGTATATTACAAGGTTGGGTAGCAGGCTCCTCTTTCATACATTTTTCATTTGTATATAACAACTCCTAACAGGGTTTAGGCTTCTAACAAGGACTAAGTCCTCTAACAAAGAGAGAGTGAGATGCTAAATGGATGTAATAGACTCCTTATAAGGTCAATATCTTTTACTAGATACCTTTGATCAGTGGATGATTTTGTCGGTACCATCTCCACTAGGCTTTTCCCTTGGACAAGGTTTCCTTAGTTAAAAATAATAAGATGTTATGAGTGCTCTTATTGCATGCTTATGTTTACTATTCAACATAATTAGTTTACTTTCATATGCAAGTTATAATGTAATTAATTAGATATACTAACTCACCACCCCCCTCTTAGTATTTCCTATTTCTAACACATGTGTCCTAATGACCTATTTCATTTGTTTGATTGGGTCAAAAGGGTTCATAGAATAACCTATGCATCCTTTCAATGCATTTCATGACAACAGATGTCCCTAAGGTTCCTAGGACCCCTAGGGACTTATTTCACTTGTTTGAATGGGTTAAAAAGGGTCATAGGATAACATATGACCCCTTTTAATGTATTTCATGATAACACATATCCCTAGGGGAAGTAGGACCCCTAAAGGACCTATTTCATTTATTCAGATGGGCTAAAAGGGGTTATGGGATAACCTATTACCGCTTCCAACACATTTCATGACAATATATATTGGTAGAGGTCCTAATACCCCTAAAGACATATTATAATTGTCCATATTGGTCTAAAAGGATCATAGGAGGAACCTAGAGGATATAAAATAATGGATCTCCTCCTTATAATTGAAACTACACTACCATCTTGAAGGAAGAATCTTGATAAAAGGAGGAAATTCTTTAACTTCAAGATTCCTTTAAGACACTTGCTTGTTTTGTTGAATTCCTTGAGCTTTTCTAATTTACAGTAGATTTGTTGATGATAAATAAAGATCCCATGCCTCATTTTATACTATTTTTTAGGTGGGGAAGGCACTTTAGGCACTATGACTTAAAATTATTAGGGAAGATGTTAGCTTGGTTGACATCTTCTAGAATAGGTTAACCAATGTGACATGTTCCTTGGAAAGAGCATAGAAGATGGGCAAATAGGCCTTGGAGGAGGTGCAAAAATAAATGGTAAATAATGGTCCCACTAAAAGTTATGGAAAAGAAAGGTGATAATGTAACACCTACAATAACACATGAGAAGAAGGGAAATCCTCTGTGTGTGTGTGTGTGTGTGTGAGTGAGAGAGAGAGAGAGAGAGAGAGAGCAAAAAATTCACTAAGAAGGGATAAAAGGTCTCAAAATAAGATGCTTCCATTTTAAGATGGTACACTAGCAACATTATATAGGAAATTTATCATAACCATTAGCTATATATGTGCCCCTATCTTAGAGACAGTGAAAGAAGGAAAGAAGTATTAATTTGGATGGACCCCTATAAAAAATGGGACATTTGAGTTACTAAATAAAAAGGTAGTAGAACAACCTATACTTGCATTCTCTTTTTCAACAAAAGTTTTACTATTAAGTGAATTGCATCTAATTTGGCTATATGAGTAGTGATCAGTCAACAAGGAAGATCTATAGATTTTTTCAATGTAAAATTGAATGAGGCCAAGAGGAAGTAATCATCTTATGATTTGGACTTATGTGCATTCGTGTAAGAACTTAAGGAATGGAGTCACCACTTATAGACAACATAATTTTTAGTCTTTATTGATAGTCAAGCTCTAGGTTGCTTAAATATTCAAGATAAACTAAGCCATATGCACAAGACATGGTTAGATTCCATTGAAGTTAAAACATTTACTATCAAACACAAGAACATACAAGCTAAGAAAGAAGAATATGCCCTAGACAGAAGGATAATGACTACAAAAGAAGTTCAACAATGAAGAGTGTAGGAATTAGTGCCCTTAAGGCTATCTGTCCTAGTGATGAAGACTTCAAAGAGGCTTGTAAGTTTTTTTTGTATATAATTTTCTAAGTCTTATATTAAACTCTCTAAATGTCTAATACAAGATGGATTGATGTTCAAATGTGGATGGCTATGTGTCCCTAAATTCTCTATGAGGTATAACATCTTGAAGAAGAATCATTGGAGACACCTTGGAGAACATTTTGGTCTAGATGATACCTCATAATAGGTAAAGCCTAAGCTTCAAATTTAACCCCAAAAAAATTGTGGAATCATTTACCATTTGTCAAAATAAAAGAGTCACAACAAATCAATTATATGCTTATCACTACCTCTTCCAACCAAACCTTGGAAGAGTGTTTCTATGGATTTTGTAATGGGTTTATGTAGAACACAAAAATGATTTGAGTGCTTTTGTGGTGGTGAGTAGGCTTAGAAAAATGGTTGACTTCTTGCCTTGTAAAACTACTAGTGATTCTTAATATGTTGAAAATCTCTTCTTTAAGGAGGTAATGAGAATTCATAGATTACCTCTAAACATTGTATCCCATCAAGATGTTAATCTTGTAGGTCACTTTTGGCATACCCTTTCAAAAAAAGAAGAAGGGGCAAACCTATCTTTCACCTCTGCATATCATCTTAAAATGAATGGACAAAATGAAGCATTTAATAGGTCACTTGGGAATCTTCTTAGCTTCCTTAAAAGGTAGTACATGGAGAAATGAGATGCTAATATACCTTTGATAGAGTATTCCTAAATTGATTTAATCAATAGAAACACATGAAGAATCCCCTTTCAGAATATTTATAGGTTACATCCTAGAGGTGTAGTAGAACTTAGAGAAGCTCCAAATTCTAATAATATTAGTGTACATAGAGAGATATAAATAGAAGCCATCAAAACAATACATGAACAAGTCAAGAAGCCATTACTGAAGTCCACTAGCAAGTATTTAAGGAACAAGATTTAAGTCAAGGAGAGGGGTACAATTATGTAAGTAGATGGCATGGTATGGGAGAATCTTAAGAAGGAAATTTTACTTAAAGTTCCACACACCAAGCTACTCATGACAAAGGTAGGTCTTTGTAAAATCCAACAAAAAAAATGTAGAAAATGCCTACAAAATTGAATTACTAATAGACATTGGCATCTTTCCATTATTTAAGAATGTAGATCTGACTTATTTAAATGAGATAATACTAATGCATAGGATATACAACAAGAAGAGAAAGAAGGCCCATCTATTTTTTCTCTATCACATACTCATGTAAATCTTTAGAAGATTTTAGAAACTAAGGTTGTGAAAAAGACAATGTAGAACTGTCACAAGGAATATTTTTTAATATCATGGCCTACCAAATGAAGAGTAAATATGGATGGATGAGGCTCATATCACAAGGTAGGGTAGTATTCTTGATGAACTCATCTTAAGTGGACTTGAGATCAATTATCTTGGGGAGTATGATATAGAGACAACAACAAAAACCTAAAATTTTGTTGTTTTTTGCTATTTAGCAACTTGCTCATATACATAGATACATACATACATCATGAATGATTGATATACACCTCAAATCTTGAGAATATCCTACTTACATAAATAAAACTGAAGTACCTAGAAGGGTATTAAATGAGCATAGATGATGTAATATGTTACCTTTTTACAATTCATTAACAAAAATATTCTGAGTAGATAAAATGGTATAAGACTTGAAACCTTAAACAAAAATAAACATCAAGTCTAATGGATAGAAAGACAAAAAAAATACCAGTTATTTAAATAAATTGCATTATATTTCTATTTTCTTTTATTATAAAGTAAATTTTTTTCTTAAAAAATAAAATGTAACTCAAGTTTTGTAAAACTTAGTAGATGATTAATATGTTGTCTCATGTGTCTATGGGTGAAATATTTGAAAATTACACCCCTTTTCATAGTTTTTTGTGCTAGCGTTAGAGTGCATGTTTTTAGTTATCTTCGAATGGACAATTTTAGTTTCCCATATGTTAACCTTTCTATACCTATTGAAATTCTATTTGTTTTAGTAATCTCCCACTGCATTAAATTAATCCTCATCCTAATTAATCTACCATTTTGTAATATTCTCTATTAAGATGGCCACATTTCCCTCTTTCTTGATCTTCACATTCCCTATTTGTTTAACATAATGAACTACCTCCCAATTCTAAAAGAATTCCCTATTTTCCTTTAAAAATGATTAACTTTCACTTTTATCATTCTCATAACTAACTAATTAGACCTTATTTCTATCATTATCCATAATATAAATATTTATTTACTTATTGAAGCAACAAACCATCAAATTATAACTATAATAGTTCCTATTAAACTTTCATACAAATGATTTAAAATTAAGGAGAATCCTCCCAAAACTTCATCATTCCTATTTCAGTATCTCTTTGTTACGTTCTTGACATTTTATTTGAACATTTCTTACATGATTATGATATCATTATAAAACCTTTTCCGACAGATACTCTGTTTCTAAACCACTAATTAGATCATTCACCTCTCTATTTTTGGGGTACAGGGGGTTTGGGTGCTGGGGTGTTTGTTAAAAATTGTCAGTAATTAGTTGACGATGTTCTTCATAAACCAATTGGAGCAAGCGTTCTTGATAAGGTAGTTAAATATTTGTAGAATCTCCCCCACCCATTAAATTTTGAAGCTTCAATCGATGGATCTGTCTATGATAATCAAGATAAAAATACTAGCATTTTAAGCTTCTGTCACTTTACATTGCCTAATATTAGTCCCAAATCCCAAGAATCATTATAAAAGTACTTCGCATCAGCTCCTTGAAAAATGATAGCGAAGTCAAACGCTCCAACATTTCACATATGCAAAAAATGAGCTCAAATCTACTGTCCGACATTCCCATTTTCATTAATGTCAGAAACAAATACAATTCAATTTCGTCATTGCAAGCACAGCGAATCTGCCCATGAAAAGGACCATTGAGACATTCATCAATAAAGATAATAGCAAAATAGATGGCTAATCTAGTCAAAGCCTGCAGGCTTAAGATTTTAGTTAGGTGTTAATAAGTTTATGACAAGCACTGTTAAAAGAAGAATAAGATGAGAATCTACAATACAAAAGAAGGGTTAACACACTGGTAAACTAAAGAACTAAACCTAAATTTGGGATTAAATCTTCTAAATCAATATAGCTGCTTCTCTTTCTTTGTCCTCCTCCGAAAGTAGCATATCGAAATACTGCATACTTGCCTCGTCCATAAATTCAACGCTCTGCATACCCACAATATCTTCCATTTTGAAATCTCTCGGACAATCAGATGGAGAGAAGATGAGATCATATTGTGGAGAAGCCATCGTCTTCAAGTATAGAAACTCCTCTGAAATATCTCCTGCATTTTCATTAATTTCTTCATTTGTGGAAATATTATGAGCCATTGATTGGTCGTCGAAGTTGGAAGACATATCTGTGAAGAAGTCATCGTCCATTAACTCACCCCACGAAATGGAGTTCTTCGTAGTTTCTTCTTGATCAGCACAGTTACCGTTGTTTGGTTCATTCCTTTTTCTCCCAGAAGGTGCACAATACAATGGTTTTGTTTTTGTATGAAACTTCTGAGGAGCTCCCTTCTGTGGAAGCTGCTTACTTTTGCTGAGATGAGTATTCCAATAGTTCTTTATTTCATTGTCTGCTCGCCCAGGCAATCGTCCTGCAATCAGAGACCATCTGCAATGACATAAGCATTCCACCATTCCAAATAAGCAATTATTTTGTGAGATACATAATTGAAACTTGCATCATTAGATTCATTTTGCACCATTTATATATTTTCAATACTTAGTTTCTCGACCAGTTTTTCTATTTATTAACATTTTTACAAATTCCATGGTTAATGTATACCATTTGAGCTTAACCATTTTCCCAATTCAAGTGTGTAAGAATTGTTAATATCATTTATATTCTTAAATGTAGGTCAATACTCATATCTCTTAACTGTTTTCTATTGTGATGATAGATCATAAAATGTGATTTCAAATATTATATAGTAAATTCTTTGCTAATTCATAAAAACAATATTAGCAAAGTCAATACTTGATTTTTAGATTACAAGATTCATTTAGTATCATTTACATTCTTAAACATTTATATTGTGATGATAGATCATAAAATGTGATTTCAAATATTATATAGTAAATTCTTTGCTAATTCATAAAAAACAGTATTAGCAAAGTCAATACTTGATTTTTAGATTACAAGATTCATTTAGTATCATTTACATTCTTAAACATTTATGTTTCTCCTAGCTCTCTTTTACCCAAGTAATGTCTAATGAAGTATGAATTCTAATATGGATTTTTTAAAAAATCAAGTGTTTAAGATTTGATTAATATTATTTATGTTTTTAAATGGAGATCAATAGATATATTTCTTAACTGTCTTTCATTGTAATGATAGATCACAAAGTCTGATTTCAAATATTATACAAGAAATTCTTTCAATCTAATTCAGAAAGAACAGCTTTAGCAAAGTCAATACTTGAGGTGGAGAAGCGTTGGCTGCCGGCTGGGCTAGGGTTTTTCTCCTAGCCTGTTCTTGGTGTTTGATCTTTACTATTTTTCTGTTATGTTTGGATTGCTAGCTACTGGACATAATTTGCGTCGGTGTTTTTGGAAATCTTCTACAGTCAATTTTGGATTGGGGTTTTATTGTTTGCATGGTAGGGCCTGGGATTTCTTCTCCGTTGGTGAGAATAGATGGTTCTTCTCCAACTATGCATGCAATGCGATCTGAATCGTTTTATTCAAGGGAGAGCTCCAAGCTGAAAAAAGTTAATGGTTATTTTTCGCGTAGCCATGATCGCCCTGTTCTGGTTATTCCTCCAACGACTGTAATGGAGGACATTGATTATTGAACCAAGCATGCTTTGATATGCAAATTTCTTGGAATCCGGATTTCCCTATCTGCTCTTGAGGCATGGATCCACCGCTCATGGCAGGTGGAAGGTGATATGGAGATCATGTTGGCGGGGAATAGTTATTTTTTTGTTGTATTCTCTTGCATGTCTGATCGGGATCTTGATTTTGAAGGAGGCCCTTATTTCTACAACCATGTGGGGTTATTTGTCAAACCTTGACATTCAAGTTTTAAAATTGCTGAGGATCTCCCTTCAACAGTGCTAGTTTGGGTTCCCTTGCCTCATCTTCCCGTGGAATTTTGGCGTGAAGACATCTTTCAACAAATTACTACTTTCTTGGGGAAGCCGGTTGTGATCGCACATCAATCCCTCGATAAAAAGGTTATTTCTTATGCTAGAATTTGTGTTGAAATTAATTTGAATAACCCATTACCAAATTCTTTGGAAATTTGTATGAGGGATTTTTCTTGGGTGTAGCAGTTAGATTATGAATCTCTCCCTTTCCATTGCCAGATTTGTCATGAGTATGGTCATTTACTACGTCAGTGCCTCCGTAACTCAAGTTTCAAAGGAGTGGATGGTTCTACAGCTGGCAATACTAGTGGTTTGGTAGATACTACAGGGAAAGGACAATCTCAAATGGTTAATACTACCAAGGGGATGAATCCGTAAGATGCTATAGGTAAGGGTAAGGCTCAAATGCAGGATAAGGATGGATTTACCCCTGTTCGCCCTCGTGCTAAGGGTCATGGTCAAAAGAGGCCTTTGAAAGAAAGATTATCTGATTTAGGTTTTAACCGCTTTGAGGTGCTGGATAGTATGGTTCTAGAGGAGGGTATTCCTCCTCCTATCTCTTCTGATCCAGTTTGCCCAGATGAGAGATCTGTTCCTAATGATGCTTGTGGGGCATCCCAAGTTGTAGTATATCAGAACTGTGAGGTCCTTGTAGCTCCTGTGACAGAGGCTCTGGTGACTCTTACAGTGTTGGAGGATAATGATATTGTTTTAGCTGATTTGGTTAAGGATGTGCTACCATCAGGTAAGGACAAGGGTTCTCCTCTCCCCTTGGGGTTGATGTCTCGACCCTTTATGCGGGCTTCTTCTACTCCTCCTCTAAGGAGTGGGCACAAAACAGACCAAGAGAAGATTAAACTCACAAGAGATATATTGATTGAGTCTGATTTAGTGAAACCTTTGGATTCTCATTTTCCCAATTCTACCCAATGATGATTATTCTCTCATGGAATGTAAGGGGGTTGAATAGCATCCCTAGACAAAAGGCTATTCATAACTTGGTGGTTGATCATAGCTCTGATGTTTTTTGTATCCAAGAGACTAAGCTCTCTGTGGAGTCTATGGTCCAACATGCCTCTAGTATTTGGTCTCGTGGCCAATGCCAGTGTGTTGGGGCAATAGGTAGTGTGGGTGGTTTAGCTATATTTTGGGATCCTCAAAAAATTTCTCCTCTTTGCTGGATGTCTCCTCGCTCAGCTCTCTCTATGGTAGCTTCTGCTCTAGACTCAGGAGAGGTAATCATGGTTACTAATGTGTATGCACCTGTTGATCTTGTGGGAAAAGAGGAACTTTGGGAACATATTCATTATGTTAGAAATTGTCATCCTTATCATCCTTGGGTGTTAGCAGGGGACTTCAATTCAGTTTTAAGTCTGGAGGAGAAGCATGGTGGTTTGGCTAGATTGGGGCCTTCTTTTGCTCTTTTTCGGCAACATATATCTCTTTTGCATCTCTCTGATGTTAGGCCTTCTAATGGTCTCTATACCTAGAATAATCGCAGGACTGGTGTTGTTGCTATCTCAGAACGTCTGGATAGATTTCTTGTTTCTTACTTCTGGGTTAGTGGCACCCTTACTATCTCTTCAGAAATCCTTGATTGGAGGGGTTCAGATCATTGGCCAATCAAATTTTTTGCTATAGGGGCTTATGTTCCGAAGCATCCTCCTTTTAAGTTCCAGTTGATGTGGCTTCGGGACTCCTCTCTTCATGATTGTGTTTTTTGTTGGTGGAAAGATGGTGCTCCTGCATATGGTACGGCAATGTTCTCATTTTCTAAAAGGCTTCAATATGTTAAAAGGCAGCTCAAGATATGGAATAGGGAATGCTTTGGGAACCTTCACTTTATGAAGAGGCTTACTCAAGAAGATCTTGATGTCATCACAAGGGAGATTAGAGATCGAGGTTTCTCAGAGGATCTTGGCAAGGCTGAATCCCTTGCTTCTAGAGCTCTAGAAGAATGGGAACTTTGAGAGGAAATTTTTTGGAAGCAAAAGGCTAGAGTTGATTGGCTCCAGGAAGGTGATCGTAACACTGCCTTTTTCCATAAAACAGTGCAATCTCGCTGGAATCAGAGCACTATCTCTTCTTTGGTTAATTCTCAAAGTATCCAACTGAATTCCTTGCCAGCTTTGTTCCAGGAGGCTATTTGGTACTTCTCTACCCTCTTCTCTAAGGACTCTCCTCCTGTTGATAATGAAGAAGATCTTATTTTGTCTTGTATTCCTTCCCTTATCACTCAGGAAATGAATGATTATCTCATGTGTCCTATTTCTTTGGAAGAGCTGGAGGAGGTGGTCTTTGGCATGCCTAAAGGGAAGGCTCCTAGTCCTGATGGCTTTCCAGTTGAATTCTTTCAGAATTTTGGGACATCATTAATCATGATTTGTTGGAGGTGGTTAAAGAATCCTATGCTAGCAAACAGATGCTTCGAGCTTTGAACTCTACATTCTTGACTCTTATTCCTAAGAGAGAGGGTGCTAATCAATTGGAGTTTTTTAGACCAATTGCCTTATGTAATGTGGTTTACAAAGTTATTACTAAGTTGATTGCTGAGAGATTGAAAAGGTGGCTTCCCATTATTATCTCAGAAGAACAAGGTGGTTTTGTTGCTGGCAAACAAATTTTGGATGGGGTGGTTATTGCTACTGAGGCTATTCAATCTATGGCTACTTCAAGGGAGAGAGCCATGTTTGTTAAGCTAGATATGGCTAAGGCCTACGATAGAGTTAAATGGAGTTTCCTAAGGAGTATTCTTCTTTCTTTTGGATTTAGCTCTGACTGGGTGAGTTGGATTATGAGTTGTGTTACTTCTGCCTCTTTTTCTGTTCTTATTAATGGTCAACCTTCTCAACTATTTGGTGCTTCTAGAGGCCTCCGCCAGGGTGACCCTCTCTCCCCATATCTATTCATCATCATGGCTGAAGGCTTGGGCAGATTCATTAAGCATCAAGTGTCCCAGAATTCTATTCAAGGCTGGCGGTGGAGTAATGGCTTACCTTCTCTTTCCCATCTTCAATTTGTTGATGATTCTGCTCTTGTTGGTCTTGCTAGGATCAAGAAAGCTGAAGCCTTTCTACATGCTTTGGACGTTTATTTGGCAGCTTCAGGCTAGAAAGTTAATGAGCACAAATCTTCCATTTACTTTTTTAACACTCCTGATTCTATTCAGCATAGGATTGTTGGTATCCTACGGTTTCAGATAGGATCACTTCCTTTGACTTATCTTGGCATCCCTATTGCTGTTTCCAGGCAGCCACGTCTCTTCTGGCAAAATTTGATTACCAAGCTTCAGGATAAGGTAAATCATCGGACTCATAGATGGCTTTCTACTACTACTCGGGTTACTCTTCTTCAAGCTATTATCCAAGCTCTTCCTACTTATCGAAGCATGGTTCACGCTGCACCTATTTACTTTCTCAAGGAGTTTGATGCTCTTTCTCGACAATTCCTTTGGAGTGGTAATTTGTGTAGTACTAAATGGAGCTTGGTTAATTGGGCAACTGTTTGTAGGCCTAAAAAGGAGGGTGGTCTTGGTCTTCGATCTGCTCTATTGAGTAGTCAAGCTTTGGCTGCTAAACTTTATTGGCAATGGTGCTCTGGACAACATCAACTTTGGGCTCGTATTATCACTCATAAATATTTTCATGGTGCTGATCCTTGCTCTGTTTTTGCACTTCCTCTTGAAGGTCGTGGCTCAATGGTTTGGCATACTTTGAAGACAAGTGCAATGTTGGTAAAGAGAGGTCTATTTTGGATATGTAAAGGAGGTTCTCAGGCTTTGTTTTGGTCTAATGCTTGCGATGGATTCCCTTCCATTTTATCCATATACCCTCATCTTCAGCCTCTTTGTGACTCTTTTCTTGCCGCTGGATGGGATAAAGTGGCTCATTACAAGACTCCTTATCAATTGGGACCTGTTGTTGGTTACAGATGGAAGTATTCTTCTGATTGGCCTCCTAGAGGTACAGACATGGATCGTCAGGAGCTTTCTCAAATTCTGGCCTCTAGAGAGTGTTCTTGTTTGCTTGGTTCAGATGTTTTGGCTTGGGGCAGTACCTTGTCTGGTAAATATCATGTCTCTGCTGGGTATCAGGAGATAACTAGACAATTATTTGGGGATGCTGAGGTCCCTTGGTGGAAGCAAGTTTGGAATAAAGTTTCTTGGTCCAAGTGCAATTTTTTCATGTGGCTAGTGGCTCACAACCGTTGTCTTACCTGGGATAATCTTTGTAAACGTGGATTTTAGGGCCCCTCTTATTGTGTTTTGTGTGGTAATGGAGAGGAGTCTATCTCCCATCTGTTCTTCCATTGCTCCTATTCTACTCAGATATGGCACCTTTGGGGGCACGCTTGGGGTTGCTCTTGTCGACATGCTTCCTCTTTGCCTGAGTTCTGGGCCCGCTTGGGTACTGCTCCCTCCAAGTCTTCTTTTCTCCATGCTGCTTGGATTGCTGGCCCATCTTTCATGCTTTGGCATATCTGGTTGGAGAGGAATCGTCGCATATTCCAAGATGTTCAGCTTGGTGTTTTGCATCTTTGGTGGAAAATATCACATTCTCTTCAGGAAACTATTCTTGTGAAGTGTGAGCTTGATGGGGGTATGGATCCGATTGATCTTGCTATCTGTAATTGCCTCAATTTTCATCTACAGGAAGGGGCTGCAGCTCATAGGTTTCCTTCTATGTCCAGGCAGCTTCATCATTAGAGGAAGGGTCGGGTTAACCGAGATGGGCACTGGACTCCTCCTCCTTGTGGAGTTCTGAAAATTAACACTGATGGTTCTTTCTATGGGAATCCTGGTCCGGCTGGTATTGGCAGAGTGGCTCGTTGTAGTTCTGGGGATGTTAAATTTTTCTTCTCAGTTCATAAGGGTGATTATACTAACAATCTCATGGAAGCTCGAGCTATTTTATATGCTGTGGAACAATGTTGCTTGCGGGGATGGAGTAAGATTATCTGTGAGTCTGATTCCTAGGTAGTGGTGAACATGCTTTCTTCGCAAGAGCTTGAGGATGTTAGTTGGCAGTTGGCTACTGTTGTTAAGCAGATTCTTTTCTTCTCTTCCTCTTTTCAGTTCATTAGGTTCACGTATATTCCTCGTGAATGGAATAGAACTGCTGATTGTTTAGCCAAATGGGCATCTAGTCATGATCCGGGTTGGAATATTAGGGATAGGAGGCAACTGTCCTTTGAGATGGTGCAAGAATTTGATGATCTTGTTGCTCGGATCGAGCTCCTTGTTGAGCTCTCCTTGTTGTATTCCTTTCTGTCTTAATAAATTTTTACCCCTCTTTTTGCAAAAAAAAGTCAATACTTGACTTTTCAAGTATAAGATTTATTTACTATCGATTGATCAACACTTATCATTAACTATGATTTGCAATATATATTAAGAAAAACATAAAATCTAAAAGAACGACATCAGCAAAGTGAATACCTACTTTGTAGTTTTCTTATAAATTTATTTAGGATCATTTATATTCCTAGCAAATCAATACTTCATTTGTATTATTAAATCCCAACCAAATCTATAAATTAAATTTCCTATGTGCTATTGAAATCCAATTTGTTTCCTTGGTTCAAGTACTAGGCATGAGCTTTCCTCTTCTGAATGATGGATTGCTTACTGCAATCCAACACATGGATTCTAGAAACAAACACAGTTGATCAGAGAACTGCAAATATTTCTATTGATACCTATTGCCAAGGAGCCCATGAAGTCTAATAATAAGATCTTTCTGATCGGGGGAAATGTTCCCACGTTTAATATCAGGACGCAGACAGTTCAACCAACGCCATCTACAACTCTTTCCACACCGATTCAAATATGAAAACAAAAGAATCCAGCAAGAAAAGGCAATTAGTACAAAAAATTGCATTGTGCATTCAGACAGAAAAAGGTAGGGATGAATGTATGAATTACTTCACCTCACCTGCTTTAAAAGGAATAGAACTCCATTGACCCTCAACGTGGATGGAGATATAATTGCTCAAAATGAAATCCTCTCGGACAGTCCAAGCTCCACGGTTGAGCCCAACATGTTTGGAGCAGTGGAAAGACTTGCCCATTCTCAGTGTGCACAACTCATAACCTCTTTTTATGAACAAAAACGTTGTCCTGGGAGCATTTTCTGTATTGTAAAAGACAAGGAAGGTACATATTCGTTTCAGGGACTTTAAAGCCGCTTAAATTCCCTCAGTTTTGTACGCCAATTCCATGTTCCTTGGTTTCCGATCTGCATGGAATGAATCAATGTCTTAGGTGTCTGAGAATTTGACCTAATCTATTTGTAGGGTTTAAAGACAGAAAGGAACTCTACTTCAAATCATTGCTTGGGGACGACAGAAAAAGAATTGTTTATTAGATTGCAAATATCGATTAACGCATGCCCTAACAAAGGACGGTCCTCCTATATTATAATATGTTTCAGTACTCTTCTAGAGTGACATTAATGTCAACCAAGTTACAAGAAAATGTAAATATTTTAAGTTACTGAAGACAAAGTGATTCTGCCGGGGACAAAACACAAAGATTGATAGATTTGACAGCACATGTTTTTACTGAATAGAAAGGTACCGAATATACATTGATGTCCACACCGATTTTAATTGCATTTTCTGTACTCCCAACAGACTGGGGTAGCTGCCTATGCAACGAGGAACGGAGAACAAATCTTCATAAGCTCAATTACCCTTCCAATTTATAGTCAAATACTTTATTGTTGTTAGGTGAGCATTTTTCAATAATCATGGTAGAGCTTGATGATACGATGTCCAATTACTTTTAATACTATAAAACTAATAATTATGGCCACAAAATAGTTGGGCTTTATCATAGCTATTCGTAATTCAATGAAATGTATTCCTTTGTTTGGTAAACACCAAATAATGTGTTGTCACATTAAATTACAAATAAAATATAGCTACTACACAACTATCAATCTAAATCTGTTTTAAATACAACCAAAATCATGTTAAATAAAGTGAAATAATATTTGATAATATGAATTCAAAACTATAATTATACCCATGAGCCTCAGCAACTACCAAAAATATTTATCATATCTTAAAAATAAAATAGCATGTGATGTCACTTGAACACCTTACTTTACAACTTCAAGTCTACATTTTCTAGGGTCATTTTCAACACCTAAAAGGAATTATGTTAATATAGCACCAAACTTGATAATATTGATTCAAAACCTTAATTATGAGGAGAGTTCTTTTAAAATAAGTTGATGTAAGAATTTGGAAATGCTACGGGGATCTCTTGTAATAATGAGATGGAGCAACCTCCTATGAAAATTTAACATTTCATATAAGAGGGTCACTTATATGCAATGATACCTAAGCAGATCATTCATTTTAATAATTAAAATATTCTTATAACGATATTCAAGAAGTTTAAACTCCACTAGAAACATTAACTTCAACATTTCATTGATGACATCTAATATATTTCATATAGCATAGCATTTACTTTCTTGTTGAAATGCTCATAATTAAGATTGTCAACCAATTTTTTACATTAATATTTTAGATCATATTCCATGATCCATCATCTCGTCTATTATTACACTCTAATTCTCAATATTAATTTTAAAAATTGACACATAATCTTAATCAAAAGCATTTTAATAACGTTTGCTGAATTTTGTTTTAATTGTCTGTTAACCTTACTAATATTTGGTCCAACACTATAGTCCATATTATATTTTATTGAATTTACACACAGCCCAAGTTAACAAAAACATTAAGAGTTTTTAAGACAATTTCTAGGTACTAATGACATGGCTTGAACATGAAATTAATGTAAATGTAGTCTCTCACGACCGAGATCAGTTTGATTACATGACCACGTTTAACTAAGGGCGGAAACAAATACATTCCGGAAAGACACAGGCTAAAGACAAACTAAGATATAAATGTGCATGGCTAACTACACCATAGCCTCGTAATGCGTAGCTGCTGCAAAATGCGTGGTATGACCAGCAAATGTAATATTGTTTATTGTACTATTGGTAGTGTGTTCAACAATAGGCAGACGTGCTCAATAGGTCGTACCATAGTAAGGGAAAAAGAGTAGCCAAAATTATAATAAATTGTGATTTTAATAAAGTATTGATAAAAAATGCTTTAAGCAGTATGTCCATGTTGACTCGTAAACAGTATTGGTTAACAGTTACGAGTAGAAATTGCCATTTTATATGTTTTTTGTTTTTAGGATAGAAATATATTTGTGAGAAATGTTTAAACAGCACCGATATCAGAAACACTAAGATGAGTCAGTTTATACATTGTAGGAAGACATCATATGTAGTGCATATAGATTACTTATTTTCAATGAAATTTTGAAGTTACATGGATCACTAAAGAGAATTGTTTCAAACTAGACACTAAGTTTGTTGGCTATTTTTGGAAGATACTTTGAAAAAAATGAATACTGGCTTGAAGTCTAGTTCCACATTTCACCAATAGACTGATGAACAAACCAAGGTTGTACATAAAAGTTTGGGTAGAGATATGCTTAGGTAATTCAGATTTAGTTTTGGCTCAAGATACCTTTTGAGATTATTACTGGTTTACATCTAAGAGGGATGAATAAATTAAGAGATATTGGTCAAGAGGAGAAGAGAAATGCGGAAGCCAAGGATTATACATATTTTATGAAGAATTTGCACAATAAAGTGAAATTCAACTCGGAGCATAGTAATTAGAGATACAAAGATATAATCGAAACAACTAGGAGACATGAGGAGTTTGCACTAAGTGATGAGGTTATGAATCATTTGATAAAGGAAAGATTGTGAGTGGGACCATACAGTAAGCTAAAGATGTAGTAATTCAGACCATGTAGAATTTTGAGGAAGTTTGATAGTTGTGATGCTTTGAAATTTGAGTTGTTTGATTATATGAACATTTCACCAATATTCAATGTGTTTGATTTGTATTAGTACCATGATTCTGTTGGTGATTCAGTTACAATACAAGATTATTCTATAAAGAAAGTGGATGACGTTGAGAAGATTTAAGATAGCATAATTGGGAAGAGAACAAGATGAATGGGCTATTTGGAGTACTTAGATCAATGGAAGCATAAATTGGTTGAAGATAGTTCTTGGACTTATCCTTTTGAGGTAGATCAATTTTTTTTTACTTAAGCCTAACATGGATCCTAATGGGGACATCAATTTCTTAGAACCCTAGGTCTTTGATATAGGAGCATCTTGGGTTATTAGCAATCTTGTGTCATTTTTTTATTTTTTATTTTTTATTTTCCTATTCTTATTTTTCTTCTCCAAATGATCGTGTGTGCAGCTATTTGAGTGTATATTTTAGCTCATGTGATCCTGGTGGCTTATTGAGGACCTTATCTGAATCATTATCCTATGGCCATGCATCATTTGGATCCTTATTTGATGATTTCTCCTTATTTTTCATTTGTGTCCAGTGTGTTCTTTTTTATCACCTTGACTGATTGACGGATTTTCATTGGGTAGTGTGTGGCTTTTATATGCAGTGGTTTGAGACTCTTTGTCTAGATTCCTGGGCTGTACATTCTTATATGTTTATTTTCTATAATAAGTTTTTTATTTATTGAAATGTGTGAATATTTTTGGCTAATATTCTTAGAAATAGGGATTACTTGGGGAGGTTGAATCAGTAATCTACAAACTTTAGTCAGCAACTAGATATTATTTCTTACTTTAAACAATACATAAAAAAAGTAATAAAGTAATGTTGAACAATAACAGTAACCATGCACAAAGATAACTCATAACACCATATTTTGTTAACTAGCGAACCCTTGACCAAGGAAAAACTCTAGTGGGGATGATGCCCACTAGATAATATATTGATATATAAGTTCCTTGTTAGAGGGTGGACCGTATTAGGAGTCAATGAGAAAATTCAGTATAAGGAGTCTCTGTTAGGAGACTTTGAATCCCTATTAGGAGATTCCAACCCTATTAGGAGTTGCCCCAACCCTGTTAAGAGTTCTAGCACAGTAGATGCAAGATTAGCCCACTTCCCAAATAGGCACTTCCAATAACAAGAAGAGCTCACTACCCCAACAAGTAATCAAACATCTTAAATGTAGGTACTGTAACTTCTTCCTTGACTTATCATTAATCTTCAGCTCAATCTTGTTTCACAAAATAGCTTTTACAAAACCTCACATATATTGCTTTCACAGTAAGTTCGCATATCACAATATTCACACAACTTGCATTTCTCATTGCAAGATGCCCTTTGCATAAATATCTGTGCCTTTACATAAATTGTTGCTAGGTCGGCTAAGACCACAATACACTTTCCAACTTAGAGTAAACATCTAGGATGTCGGCCCTAATTGGAAAAGTAATTATTTGTAAACAAAATAATTCCTTTCCTTTAATTTTATTGTCTTGTTTCACTGTTCAAATATGAATATCACTTTTTCATATAGTTCATACTAGCTTCCAATATACTATCTCCACCTAACTTCGCTATAGTTGTATACCAAATTCATACTAAGACAATTTTATGAGTGCCAAAAGCTATGTATCTTTATTTAAGAGGTTTCATATAAGCACGTACATCATGTGTTGCCATAAATGACAAAAATTACATATCCTCATTAGCCAATTGTCAACAATCTCCCCCTTTGGCGTTGATGGCAACAAAATAGGGAAAATTGGTTAAGTGACAAAAACTTAACAAAAAAATTATACTATTATTTTACATATGCTCCCCCTTACAATATGATTTCATACTTTACAATATTGTCTTTTCTTTACCTAACTTATAATTTTCTCATGCATTCCCCCCCCTCCCCCTTTGACATCAACGACAAAGGTTAAGATGTCAAAAACTATCCATCAGTTGTCAAAATCTTTGTAAACATTTGCCTTAAACTAATAATATCTTCATGCAATCATCAAAATTTTCTTTCAGACTATCCATATCTTTAGTACATCTTTCCTTGGTAGATTTAGCAGAGGTGAGAATTGCACATAAGGCATATGATGCAATCTCAACTGCATTAAGGTCTAAGTGCAAAAATTTAGAATAAGAGTCCTTGGCCTTGACACATTCCTCCAACTATTTCTCAACAAAATAAATTTTTAGAGAAATAGATTCTGTGAAATCTAATACTCTCTTCAAAATTTGTTCCTTCCAAAGTTCTAGTTTCCTAATATCATTATGAATACTAGCCACTTGTCCTTCAAGATCATCAATCTTACTAGTTGGATGTTGTATTTGGCTAGATAGAGCTTCTAGCACACTCATTTTTCCTCCAATCTAACTTTCAATATCCTTAGTGAGTTTATAAGATAGAGTACACTTAATGTACGATATTTTACCATCATGTTGACACTTCTAAAGTTCCTTGATACAAGTATCAAGACTTATTAGATAATTCTTAATATTTTGACAAATGGTGCTAAACAAGTTAGCATTATGTGAGATTTGTGCCTTTCTTTCTACAACATATAAAAAATTTGTGAATTCCTCATCAAATGACTTTAGCATTTCTTGTGCCCTCTATTTTAGATCTTCCTCAATGTGTTGTATTGCTAGAGTTCTATGTAGTCTTTCAATAACCTCCATCAAGGTTTTCTGCAGGCCCTTCACTGATATGTTCTTTTGAATGAGTTTTGGTAAGGATGAGATCAAACCAGTTTGATCATTGTCATTTGTTGTAAGGCTGGCAAGTGAATATAGAGTAAATGAACTAGAATTTTTAGTGTCATCTTGTCTTTTCTTCTTTGCTGCCACTTTGACTCTTCTCTCTTCTTCCTCTCTTTCTTCTCTTTCCTTCCTTTCATTTTCTCTCTTTTCTTATTATAATTTCTTCTTCTTGTATTCCTCTATTTTCCTTTTCATTTCTTCTTTAAAAACAATTTGTTCTTTTCATCCTCTATTTTCTAAAATCAAAAATTCTATGGCAGACTTATGGAGAAGAAGGAACCAACTCAAGAAGAAGATATAGAACTTTAGAAGTCTATAATAAGGACCATATGCAAGACTAATGATGAGGAAGAAGTCAAGATTTTTTTGAATAGTTTGGCACCTTACTTGAGAAATAAAGTGTGACCATTTCTATTTATGGTGTGTGAGAAGAATAAAATAAGGAGTGAAATAGCCACAATTATTAGTTAGATGATGTGTGAGTCTAAGGAAACACCTTCACCAGTACCTAGAACTTTAGAAGTATTAGTAAGTGGTGACATAATGCAAATTGATCAGATCAATATTGCTATTAACATTGATGATACTAACCCTTTTGAGAGTTTTTAATAGCTTGAATCTTAAGTTGAGGTTATTCAAGATCAACTAAAACAAATTCTAAGAATTTTGTATAGCTCTAATACCATGTAAGAATTTGTCCAAGGCAATAATTTAATGTCAAGATCAAAAAGCTCAGTAGATATCACAAGAGAGACAAATGATGATTAAATGAGAATGGATATCAGATGATTGGATATCAAATAATTGGATGAATACATTATAGCAGTGCCTTGTATATAAAGGCAACTGATATGACTAGGAGTCAGTAAAGAGATAAGCATAACAACTAAGCACATGTCCACCAAGAGTGGATTGTCCTCCATTGTGTATGAATGTACATGCAACAAAGAGAGAATAAGAATATAAAGGTGCATCTCATAAATGTTAGAGTAATTATTCTTTTCACTTATTAATTAGATAGTCTTGATTTAATGAATTAAGTTGTTTATTACTCTAGTTACTTAAGCTATCTCTTAGGTGCATATAATTAATATTTTATATTAATTATATTGCACAACCTAGCTTTATTTCCCTTTAGGGCTTTGTTCACCTTTAAGGTTGAACTTTTGTAATTTTTGTTTTAATCTTGGAATAAAGTTTTTTCACTCTCACATAGTTGAGATTTTCCAAGCTTTGCATTTTCCTTTTCAAGTTTCTCTTTAGTACTAGTTATTTGCATGTAGGTGTTCTTGGCGATCTGTGAAGTTGGTTTTCACAACTTCTACATGGTATTAGAGTGTCTCTGCTACTTCCTAGTTTAAAGAGTTTGAAGCCACAATTTGGAGTCAGAAACCCCAACTTTTTTGAGGTTTTTTTTCTTCAATCAGGAGGACATTTTTTGACTCACTTTGGACCTAAATGGACACTGCCATTGCACTCAAAAGACCCATTACAGTTAGAATCCATATAAGAATTATTTTTTATGGCTATTGTAGTATCAAGCAAATTTTTTTTGCCTCCTAAAAGGTCATATAGATGTATTTATTGTGAAATATCACAAAAACTTAAAAAAATAGCCATATAGGCCACTCCACATGGCAATTACCCATCAGCCACCCTGCCACCACTAGAGTGTAACCGACACCAACTGTGCAACCATGGTGCCACTAGCTGTCAGTCGTCTCTGGCGGGCCACCCTTCGGCCACCTCCGCTCAACCCCATCGTCGCCAACACTAGTGGCGCTACCCAGATCCACCACCGCCCTACAACCTCCACCAGTAGTGCCACCAATAACCCCTACATAGGCATGATGTCAGTTTCTGACAAGAATATGTCAACATCCCAGCTGATTATGTCATCTTTCTGGCGAGCCATGTCATTTTCTAGCGCCAATTTTTTGACCTTGCTAACATCGTCATATCAGCTACTGATGTCATCATTCTAGAAGCTAACATCATCATTTTAGCTGCCAAATTTATTTTTGGCGATGTCTTGTTGATGGTCGTATGGCCATCAAATTTTTTATCATGTTTGTATTTTTCCAATGAGCTTGTCATTTGGAGTAGTAGTTAGTTTTTTGGCCATAACTTGAGCATACAGAGGTCTTTTTCTGATCCAAGAGAAGTTCCAAAAATCTGGTTCTAAGATGGAGACAATGATGTTAGTTTTATTTTATTCTAAGTTCTTTTGAGGTCCGATTTTTGCCATTGAAGTAGAGGCTTTTGTTTCCTCCTTCTCTGCATCTGGAATCCAGGTTCTTTTCTCAGTTTTTGTGCTTTCTATAGTTGTTTTTCTTTGGTATTTGAGGGATATCTTTATATGTTGTGGGGGGGGGGGGGGGGGGGGATTTTCTTTTCTATACTTTACTTCAGAATAAGACTCTTCTTCTTCTATCTTCTTCTCTCAATGAGAGATCCTTCTGTGACCCAACTCATGTCACACAACTATCACACCTAGAAAGGACAAATGACTAGGCTTCTCATGTCATGAGGCTTATGGTCATGTCTAGATGCAAACCAACCTGCTTTGCAATGCCCTTTTGAGGTTCTTTAGCATAGGAACAAAATGGATGAATCCATGGGATTGATTGCACTAAACATCTCTGATAGTCTACTATTTCACCTAGATTGTTTGACCACTCCTCAGGCTATTTGGACCAAGTTTCACAACTTGTTTGGCATAGTGAATGAGTTCTAGGCACTAAAACTTGATGCAGAGTTGACTTCTTTAACACCTATCGATTTCCCCACCATTGAGGACTTCTTGGTGAAGTTCAAATCTCTACGTATAGTTTTGCAGGGATGTGGGAAAAACAAAATAGATTATGAGTGTATTTTTTTGATACTCTCAAAGCTGCAAGGATAGTATCAAATTTTTTCTTCCACTTTCTACTCCATTATGGATGCCTTGGGTAACAGACACTAGATGCCTCCTTTTGAGATATTCTGTGACAAGTTAACTCATGAGGAGTCCAAGCGCATTTAGATGGATTCACTTATAGGTTCACCATCATAGGCATTACTTTCCAAGGATACACAGGAGCAGAGGCCAATCCAAATATCTGATTCCTCTTATCGACACTCTACTAGTCCATCCTCTTCTTCTAAGAAGAAGAAGAAAAAGAAGACTGAGATTCCTACCTATTCCTATTGTTGGAAAGGATCTCATGATGAGGCACATTTTTTTTAGAAGAGATTTGATGGCTATGAGAAATAGATTGCAGATTTGCAAGCTCTTCTTCAGAAGAGCAATATTTCATCTCCATCTTCTTCTACCTCACAGGGGGGTGATCCCACAATAATGGGTTCCACTTTTTGACCAATTTTGACACTGAAATCAATATTTTTGCAACAAACGTCACGTTCAAGTGACTATATCTCCAAAACTATAAATAATTTCAAGATGACATAACTATTGATTTTGAATACTTTGTTCCTACTTTGTAACTATATTTTTTAATCTAAAAAAAAAATTATTTATGTCAATTTTTTTTATCTCCTCTGAAAAGTGGTACATAATAAAATTCAATATTTTAAAGAGTGACAGTCCATTTGACACACATAACTTTTTTTTTAGAAATGATAATGAACTAATTCTTTCGGCGTTGGATTTGTAACATCAATATCCAGTGTCTGCATTTGGTTTGATTTATTTTTGTTGAATATTGTATAGTTTATGAAGTTTTGAAGTGACACGAATCGTAATTTAGACATACGTTATGTTTGACATAGATAATTTGAAGTCAATTTATCATAAACCTAATTTTTTTTTTTGAATAGTAAGGTATCTCAATAAGCTAGTGCCTACATATTTTTCAAAAAAAAATTGAACTAATTTACTAATTTTCCCGAAGTGTCGAAGTCAGTTGATGTTCAATCGGTAATGAACCTATAATGAGTTAAACTCATATTTGAAAGTCTTAACAACTAAAATATATATTAAAATTATAGTCGTTGGAAAGCTTGCTCTGAGAAGCACATTTTGACATTTTTAATTTTATAGTAAGAGATCATTCTCCTGCAATTATGGGAGTCAAAAGAGCAAAAAATAAAAAAAAATTATGAAAAATGAGTTCAAATTTTCCTAATTTTGAGCGTCCGCTCTAACACTGTGTTCGAGCGAACATATTATGCATGTTCGCATGAACACGTGTTCAGGTGAACATGTCTATTGCACTTTCACGGAGGCCGGAAAAATATCTGGCTATGTTCGCGTGAACATAGCTAAAAATTTCGTGTTCGTGCGAATAATCAAAAAAGCCAAAAAATTATCAAAAATGGGCCCTGCGCCTACATGTATGAAACATCATTCTATCCACGAAACAAAAACCACCATGTCTCACATTTCAATCATTGATTGCAAATTTTCATTATAGACGTCATTTTGTGCCATCAATCTCCGTATTTAGTATCAACCTGATAGTGCATTGCAGGCCTATCTTTGCCACGAATTTTGTCCACAGATAAATCGAAGGCAAGTGAGAGATTTCTCAATATTTGCAAATTAATATTCTTCCTATCTTCGTTCATGCTTTCATCAATATTTCTTATCTTCATTCACATTTAATTGAATTTTTTAATTTATAACTTGAATTAATAAAAAATATGTAATTTTATTTTCAAATCAAATTCATTCGATAAAAATAAATGTGTCATAACTCTTTATGAATTCTCAATTTCTATAAAGAAATAATCTAAGATTTTCATTTCCTTCTAGGACATAGATTAGATGATTTTGTGTTACTAATGGTCTCCTTGCAGCATGTGGCAATTGTGGGATGAAGACATGATCATAACAAACTACTAATGTTTGCTTTGTAGGACATTGTCGAAGACCATTGTGTGTTTTTCAAAACCATCTGTGTGGATTTATTAGATTAAATAACACTTCATTTGGTGCTTAAAATGAACTTTTTATTTTATGCCTAGCGTATTTATAGTATTTAAATCCCTATGAGTTGCATTGGACGTATCCTCTCCCCTCGCCATTCGTGGATCTTGGGTGTAAGAGAAATCCATGTAACTTCTATAGGAGGCTTGCCTTGGACCAAGATACTTGATATTGGGTATGCCAAGGGATGACCTCAGAGCGGTAACAGGCCAAAAGCTAGGACAACGTTCCAGCCGCTATATAAAACTTGATTACAGTGAAAGTCATGCCGGCGGTATTGCTGAGCGATAGCTCTCCTCCAGTATCCTTGTGGTGCGTCAAACCCTAGTTCTTAGGGCTAGGAGACCTTCTGAGGAAGTTTATCACTCACTTGTTGAACGGAATGCCCTTACTAAAAACCATGTTTTAGTGGCCAAAATCCTTTCTATCCACTGGCTCAAGGGGTCACCCATGCCCGTGAAGACATCCTACATTCTCGCGGTCCTTAGTAGAGACAATAGTCCCTTGGGAAGTCATGCCCCTTGGGAAGTGAATCTTGGTAGCCCCGAGAAGTGAGTGTGTTGTAAGGGGGAGCCTGTGGTGCCAAGGTCCTAAGTTGTCCACTCTGGACAAACACAGCTGAACTTTGGTTCAAGTAGGAATTCAGTGGATACAGTCCTAAAGCCTAGGTTGTGGTGTGACTATTCACTTTTAACAACAGCTATTCTTGTCTTAATGTGTCTTGCGTGTGTGTAAAACATAATCAAGATAAAAGCCAACATTCAAATTTACACCTTGAAAATTTGCAAAACCTTGTCAAAATATCAAACATTGTCAAAACATTACAAACTTTGGTTCAATACATTCAAACCTTGGAAAACATAGCAACTTGTGCTCCTAAACATGCTTGGCAAAACATAGATTTCACTCTTGCATAGAATCCACTTGCATTCTTCATAGTTTGAGCCTCATACTTGCATCATATAGACTTCATATAGCACCTTTTTAGTATCCCTCATATTCACATTGCAATCATTAGCATTTAAGCTTGCATCCTTTGCATTTCACCTCAAAAATTATCACTTTGCATCTTCCATCTTGCATCTTTGCATACCCAACCCTCATCTTGACTACTTTAACCATCATTTCGGATGTCCTACACATTATTTTGAGCATTCATTTCGAATTATCTCCTTCAATGTGTCTCTTCCTCACTGCTCTCTCCCTCTCCCACACACACACAAACACTATTTACTTGTGTCTCATTTTTATATTCATCCCTCCATTTCTGTCTACCCCTTTCACTTCTCTCATCACCTATCCATTTTTTCTCCACATACACCTCTTCTCTATATCCATATTTCTTCTCCATCTCTCCCTTTATCCATCTCTATCCCTATATCTCCCTCTCTACCTTCTCTTAGTTATATATTTCATTTTCACTATCTTTGTTTATCTCTTCCTTTTATCTCCATATCCCTCTTCTTCTCAATCCCTTCACCAATTGGGCCTTTTCTCCATCTCTATAGAGGCACTAGTAAAGTTTGACCCATTTTTCAACAAAAAATCTGGAAAACATAGCTCTTAGAATTGCCTTAGTTTCAGCCCAGCTTTCCAACTGCTACCTATGTCAAGGTAGATTTGGCTTTGTCATTTTGATCTTATCTTTTTTTGTCATTTTTTTGATCAAGATCCAAAGTCTATTGTCATAACGTTAAACTCTTAGGTTAATACCTTTTAAAGATTTCACCTAAGTTCAAAAAACCTTATGTATACTGAGCTATCATTAGCATAATCATATTTCTAAATGTCATTTTTGACTTACCCTAGTGGTATATCCCCCTCATATTGCATTTTTCAAACCCTAACATCATTTTCACTATCAAACCCTATCAAATTGTCCATCAACCAACTTGTCTTCTTGATCACCTATCCTCATTTTGCATAGCCTAAACGTCATTATCAACCCTAGGAAACCATCCCTTGCATAGTCCACTTTGTGTACACTTACCTTTAACATCCTTACCAAGTCCAAAACATAACCCTAACCTTCATTTTGCACATCATAATCTTCATCTTGCATACCTTCAAAATGACACCTTGCATTTGCACTTGCATAACATCCCTAGGACATTTTTACTTTTCATATCAAAACCCTAGGTCATTTAACATTTCCTCACATTGCATAACATCCCTAAACACTTAAAAATATAAAAAACACTCATATCTTGCATACCCACATCTTAATTATCAAGTTTTGACCTCTTTTATCAATTGCAACCTTGTTTTACCAACTACACACTTCATGGGCGCAGTTGGTAGTTTCAGGGTGGACTTGGTAGTTTTAGGGTGCACTTGGTAATTAGGTGCTTCATTCTAGGTTCCAAAACCCTAATCTGCACTTCCACACCTTGCATTGCATCCCAAGGCCTTAAGAAACACTCTAAATCACTCAAAACACTCAAAATTTGCATTTTAAGAAACTTTGGAGCTACATCATTTGCAGAAAAAAGAAGGACATGTGAGCTACAAATAAAAGAGGGGGTTTCTAACCTTGTGTTTACTTTTTTTGATTAGTTTGGCTTTCATGGTAGACTAGTGGGTGTTAATGTATGTTGATTGAGTTTTGTGATTTCTCATAGTATATTATGCATTTAACCCATTTTTCTAGTCCTACAATAAGAACACAAAAATTAAAGAGACAAAACAATTATATATTTTATAAGAAAGAAAAATTTATTTTTTAGGACAAACATTATAGTATTCATACCATGTTATTTGTTTGTGATTCAATGATGGCTTAAGAAGGATTTGGTGCTTTGCTACTTGTAAAGAATGCAACTCACAGATTTTAGTCATATAATGAAAAATATTTATGTCTTGTTGCAGACGACTGCATTCTATTGATTTCTGTAAAATAATTTAAAAGTATTGACAGCGACAAACAAATCCGTACAGTGATTTTTTTATCTGGTTACTGCACGAAATTTATCTTGAGGCAAGGGATAATTTTTTTTTTTTTTTGATTTTATAATGGGAAACAAGAGAGGAAGGCAAAACAAATATGCAAGGAAAAGATTTGATGAAGTAGAACAAAGAAATATTCAAAAAATTGTGGCACGTTATCATCGAATTAAACAAGGTGAAGGAAATGTTGAAGAAGGCTCAACAAAAGTACAAGTAGTGCCTATGGGAGAGAGGTCAGGAACACTCCCTACGGAATCTCAAACAATGAATGTTGAAGAAGGTTCAAGATCAGTCCCTACAGAGGTTCAAATAACAGAAGTCGGAGAAGGGTCAGAATCTTTCCTTGTTGAATCTCAAATAATGGATGTTGGAGAAGGCTCAAGATCGGTCCCTGTAGAAATTCCAGTAACAGAAATCAGAGAAGGGTCGAGATCAGGTGCAGGAACTAGTATGGATGAACTCTTAAATATTGTCCAATCTGTAAAGTATGGTATTTCTCATAAGAATTTAGATCATTTACTTAAAATGGATGTAGATAAATTGAGAAAACTTGCAGCTAGTGTTCAACCATTAAGTTTGTCTAAGAGAAGGTCAATGAAGAAGAAGATAAGAGAAATTATGACTCAATTTGATAATACTGAAACACTTGGACAAGCTCAGTTGCTTTCACTTTTGCTTACACAAAAAAAGTTGCAAGAGGCATTGAAATTGTTAGGTGTAAACACAACATCAAAAAAGAGAAGATTTTCTAACATGCAAACTGATTTGATTGAAAATGTTAAACAAGGTTTGAGAAACATAGGAAAACACTCTCGAACTAAAGATAAGTCTGCGGCAAGAAAAGTGATGTTGATGTCTGTTGTAAGTAAGAATATGATCCAAAATAGACAAATATCTTCAATTTTGTCTGAAATGGGTTTTAGTAGGAAAACAATGAGAGAATATGTTAAGAGAAGATTAATTGTGGATGACAGTACTATGGAGGGCAATTGGGCAATCATGTGTAGAGCACCTCGTTCTGATAGGATTGAAGAGTTATTAAAAAAATTAATCATATCATTTTGGATTGATAACACTCATCCTTCATCAAATAGTAGAGATGTTATTAGGCATAGGATTGCACCTGGTCAATATGAACATCATACAAAAAATTGGTTGGACACAACACAGCATGAGTTATATGTGTCATTTTGTAGTCAACATCCTAATGTAAAAGTTGGGCAAACATTGTTTGAAAAATTGAAGCCATACTTTGTGAGGTCAAACAAAGTGTTTGAAACGTTTTGTTGTCATCATCATATTGAGTTTGATCTCCACTATCAGGTATTTCAAAATTTTGTAGAAGACACATATGGTTTTCATGTTGCTCCTCCTAGTAGGAGAAGTGAGTTTATATCATCCATTTTGTGTGACAACATAGATGATCCAGCTGGTCAAATAAATTGCATCAAAGGATTATGTGAAACATGTGGTGAATTGGCTCTATTTCCTTTGAAAACTGAAAATATTGATGTAACAAAAATATTGAATTGCAAAAGTTACAAGTATGTCAAGAATGAAACAAAGTTGGGGAAAGAAACAATAAGGTTGGAATATGTTGAAGAGGAGTTGCCTGTTCTAACATTTATGGACAGATTTATGAAATTGATTCAACCTTATATTTGTCATGCTTTTTTTGCAAAGTGGCAAGCACAACAGTTTCAAACTCTGAGAGATAATTTTCCACTTGGAACAATTGTATCAGTTGTTGATTTTGCAGAAAACTATTCATTTGTTCATCAGAAAGCAATTCAATCAGATTATTACTTTAATAAGTAGGTCACTATTATGGTACATGTTTTTTATAGACATGCACAGTTAGATTTGGATGGTGTTCAGAGTATAGTTCAAGCATGAGTAATTATAAAGGAATATCATTTTTATATAAGTGATGATAAAGAACATGACATTCACTATGCAGAACATTGCTTCAATATGTTCTTTTCTTATTTGAAAGAAAGAAACATAAATGTTGATAAACATTATGTTTGGTCTGATGGATGTGCCGCGCAGTTTAAATCATCTAGACCATTTTATGCATTGTGTAGATATCATCGCAATGAGAATATAAAATACATATGGAATTTCTTTGAGAGTGGTCATGGAAAAGGTGAACATGATGGTGCTGGAGCTTGCATCAAACGTGCTTTGCGAAAATATCAAATGAATTATCAAGGAGTTCGCGTAAATGATGCACATGATGTTGTTGAATGGTGTAAGACTCATTTTGCATTAGATGAGGTCAGGACATCATCAACAATGAGTCGACAGACACCATATAGAGTCTTCTGGGAGATAACAGGTATGGATGTGTACGTCTATTTAACTTTTATGCATGATTAAATTATAAAATTTTATTGTTAAGTTTTATTTTTGAATTCGTTGAAGTTTAAATTTAATTTTTCTATATTTTCAATTTAACGAACTTTCAGGTGTTAATAGAAAAAACATGCATGGTTGCAAGAGGATAGAAAAGACACGTTCTTTACATTCAGTCATGAGTACAGATAATTGCAATTGGACATTGAAGACAAGAGAATACTCATGTTTTTGTGACAGTTGCATTGATGAAAACTATGAAGAATGCATCAATTAGACACATGGATATACAGGTGCATGGATTTTGGTACGACTTGATGTTACTGATAAATTTGATAAAGAAGATGAAAATTTTGATGATATTCCATTGATTTCTGATGATTATAATCATATCTCTGGATTGGTAAAAGTGGGTGAGTATCATAAAAATTAATCTCAAGTTTTTATTTAATTATCGTTTTCTACTATCTTATATATATTGTACACATGCATTCATGTATACTTGTTATGCAGGAGATGTCTTTGCAGTGATTGCTGAGCCTGAAAATCATGAATGTGTCAGTTATTATTTATTGCAATGTAATGCAGAGAGGAAAAAGTTATATGACCATGAAGGAAGTGATGGAATGTTGTTCCCCATAGGTAAATTATACATATACATATGTACATGCACATATATATTTAAATAAATATATATATATATATATTTAGGTAACTTCATATCTGTCAAATTTTAAAACACTTAAATTTGTGGTACAGGTTCTGTTGTGATAGAGGGGACATATTTGAAGCAAGAGAAAATAGTCCAATATGGAATACACTTTGTTGATTATCAACCTGACAACAAAGTTTTACAATATAGCCACCTGGTCGTTGCTATAGGGCTTTGTCTGCATCCAGTCAAACTTAAGCATGCACATCGCAAGTGGAGACTAGACAGTGAAGACCATGAAAAAATATTGCATGTTATAAGTGTACATCATGGTTGATTAGACCTTTGAGATTTATTTTATAATAATCTAAATATAAACTTTGGTGAAATGTGTTTTCAATTACATACTATGGTGAAATTGTGAATATCAACTTTGGTGAAGTTGTGTTTTTAATCTGAATATCTAAGTTTCAGTTATCATTAGTTTATTTTTAAAACTATAATATTAATTGTACTATGGATGAATTTAATAATTTAACAACTCGATATAAATAGGCTAGAAGTTAGTTCGAAATTACATAATTTCATTATCTATGTTACAATTCTTAAATATCAACTTCTTTTCAAACTATTGAATTTCATCTTGAATTAAATGTGTTTAGATTAATTGTACGATCATAAGTTCTTTATTTTCATTAATTTATTAAAAAATTATATAATTTAATAATTTAAATTAATTGTACCATGGATGAATTTAATAATACTTCACCTTAAAAAGTTCCAAGGAAATTCAAGTAGTTGCAAACAATAAATATGGTGATTTTGTATTATTGTAAAACAAAACGCATACTTTCTAAGCCCACGGAGGTCCTCCAAAAGTTATAATTAAAAAACATCTATTAAAGAAGATCAAAAACATTATTATTATGATAAACTTCCACGACAAACCACTTTAGCGTCGGTTCAAAAAAATTCGTTGGATGACTAAAAATTGAACTCTCGTTAAAAAAAATGTATTTTATGATTGTAAACCTTTATAAAATTAATTTGAAAATGAAAAAAATTACTATTCTTAGTTAGGGTATGTAATCCTTTGATTTGACAATTTAAAATCAGTAGAGAACATTCTGTTCTGGTTAAAATCAATTTTCTATTTTTCAGGTAGTTTATTAACGTTGAGTTATTTACAAAAGAAATGAGCCTACACATTGATCAAGAAAAATTACTAGTTGAGGCTTTTGAGTGCATTATTTCTATCACTTCCATCACAATGCGAGGAAACTCATAATTTAAAACAGATACAACACAACTTAAATGTATTCCAAATTGATGAAGAGCAACTTCTACTCCACCAATACCAGAAAATAGAGAAAGTACTTTGACACCATCAGGATATAATGCTTTCAAGACTGATAAATGATATGCAACTGTATCTGTTTGGAATGAATTACCCAAACAACACAAGCGATCAGTCGGACAAGAAGTTCTACGAGTGTGATCTCTATCAAATTTTAATATAAGCTCTATCTCATGGAGCTCTAGAGGGACGAGGTCACCTGGCCCCACCCATACCAAATTCCACTCTTCACACTTTTGAAGTATATATTTCTGCGCACTATCTTGCAGTTGCCCGCGTACATTCTGAATCATAACTCTCAGTTGATCAATAAGGACAGTGCCACATCGTCTTGAGTCTATGGAATTTTTTTTTGTCGTCTGGTCCCATGAAGGCCAATACTTTTTTATTTGTGAAAGTGCTTCCTGAATAGTCATGGGGGGAGAGGTTCTGCTTGAAATCGCCAATAGGTTTCCTAGGAACTCCAAAACCAATTAGTTCATTGGGACACAAATTAGGGATTGCATCACATAATTCAAACATTGCTTGCTTGTCTTGCATAGTACCCTCTATGTATTTTTTATACTTCAACACTTTCATTATCTATGTTACAATTTTGAACTTACACAATTTCATTAGCTATGTTACAATTCTTAAATATCAACTTTTTTTCAAACTATTGAATTTCATCTTGAATTAAATATATTTTTAATTGTATGATCATAAGTTCTTGATTATCAAATTTAGTTTATTAAAAAATTATATAATTTAATAATTTAAATTAATTGTACCATGGATGAATTTAATAATTTAAATTCATTTATCAACTTGTACACATATACACGTCTTAAGAATAAACATCTACAGATCTAATATATCTCTATGTATCTGAAATGCAAACTGTAAATCTCGAATAAATATACGTATGTAGCAAAATATAAAAAGTCATATATACGTACATGTGATGGTATCTAACACTGAAATACTCAATAATCAAATAAAAAGTGAAAGTACATGGATGTCATCAAGGAACTGAAATACACATGTGTACATGTAAACTGGACCTCCAATATATATGCATAAAAAAAAATATAAATCTGATCTACTACTAGAAGGACCCCTCAAGACGCATACGAACAGAACGACCTTCTGATCGAGTCTCCTGTACATCCTCTCGCTGAGGCGCATCAACCAAGTCCTGTAAATATATATACATATATACATACATGTGTTAGAGTTCTATCTTTAAAACATATATATACATACGTGCATCATGTATATATACATTCAAATTAAATACAAATTTGCATATATAGATATATATTTAGTTTTCAAAATATTTAAATAACTTTAAACAAACTATTTAAAACTCAAGTACCTGAGCACTACCAGGTGCCTCAATAGAATCATCTCTCTCATGTATATGATGCCCTGAAGCAACAGTATGTGTAACCATGTGCTCAGCAACCTGTGCCTACATGATTTATTACGAGTTAAAGATTAAATTAAATATTTGCATATATATCTGAACTAAATTTTTCAATAAATGAACATATTTTTTAATTTCATATATATTTAAAATTAAAAATAAATTATATATGTACCTAGGTCTCCGGAGGTAGAGGATGATCAGAAGACTCCATCATATCATCTACTGATGCACCTGAGCTTGAAACTCCATGTCCAACTGCTAGTAAATCTGAGTGAAGTGGACTATGTAACTGGCTGAGTACATCTGGTGTAGAATTAGTGCTACCAAGTCTGAATAACAGGTCCATGTATGATGAAAGACCCAAGGTCGAACTAGTATCAATCTCAAATAGGCCTTGCAACTACTCACCAAAATCATCAAGGCCCTCAGCTGTGATATGGACATCTCCAACTCATATGCTCGAGTCATTTGTAGAGTGTCGTGAGTCTGGTGCCGAATGTTGTGAGCTACGCACAGGTGTATCATCTGTCACTAGTGTGGTGGCCTGTATCTGTGGAGCTGTGTCGAGGCTCTGATGTTGTCTAACAACATCCATCACCGTGTGTACTGGAATCCTCTGTGTATCAAAAATATAGCTAATAAAGTGCAACATATCCTCCAAAAAATACAGTGACATATCCATATGTGTCTGCTATCCTGAAAGACCATGAATATCGCTTGGCAGTGGTAGCCCAACATCTCTATATGCATCATCAGAGGAGGCACCTGAAGTGCTACTAGATGCCTATGAAGATGGTCGACCAAGTGGACGAGGACGTCGACTATGAAGATAACAACCAATAGAATCTGATGTGATACTAGCTACCGTAGATGCAATGTGCCCAAAAGTGTCAATTGCTTCCCTTTGGGAAGCAATGACAACTCTATCTACAATAGGCGCATGTGTAGGAATCACAGGAGGCATCCTCGGTCCAACAAACTGTCTAAGATCTCCAGGTGGCAGATGATCTACACTGTGGTACTGGTCACGATCTGCCACCCGACCACGCCCCTGTTCGTAATAATCAGGAATATCCAAGTAGTTGACATTGAGCCCTATATAGAACTCAGCGTACAACTGTTGTGCAAAATAAAGGGGTATTTGGTCATTATTAGGATAATGACCATATGCAGTTAAAAATCATTGATAGATCATGCTAGCAATAATAGGGTCTCTGCATCGTGTGACTCTGTAGCCTCTCACCCTACCTTGTGTCCCCTCATAAGTTGGAAATAACTCTCTTCGGATGACATCTTTGGGGGCTACCCTCTTGACATCATCAAATGATGCATCTCCTGAAACCTCAGCCCTAAGCTCCTTAGATATGGAAGCTAATATGGCAGGAGTAAATGAATGATGACCTCTAAACCTAGCTGTCAAATCCTGTAAACTCCTACATATCGTAGTACATATGTCTCTATAAACACCATCATCAAAGCTCAATATAGAGTGCTGCAGTCTAGCAACCTCATGCTCTGAAAATGCAAATAATGCATCAATATCGATGCATGGAGGTGGTGCAGCAAGACCTCTAGTAGGAGCTGCAGGTACAGCCTGACCTAGAACATGAGCTACACTAGGAGCTAGAACATGAGCCGCACGACGAGCCCTACATTGAGGTACACGAGGAGCCCCACCAGAAGCTATAGCACGAGCCCCACCACGAGCTGCATGAGGAACCATATCAAGATCTACATCAGGTGCTGCAACAGGAACCACATCAACATGTGTCGTAGTAGGAGCCACAGTAGGAACTACATCAGGTGTCGCACCAGAAGCCGCATCAAGCATATCGTGTGAAGCCATATTTGTAAAAATGTATGAAGAGCTAAATTGTTTGTTGTACATACTTTTTTATTTTTAACATTAAAAATTATACACATGTAATTAAACATACATCACACATCATGGACCTAGATAATCTGTAACACATCCAGACCTATATTAATTTGCATATAAGTATAAGATAACTTTAAAGTTGAGAGTTTAGTTATGGTTAGAGTTAATTTTTTATTCTAAGATTTTATTATATTTTGGAGGGTATTATTAGAGAATTCAATTAAAGGGTACCTAATAAATTATTTATATTACTCTTAAATGATAATGTTTCGAGGTTTGAAATTCTTGATTGATATTATTAGCAGAGTGAGTCACTGGACTCATAGGTGGCTCTCATCTGCTGGGAGGGTTACCCTGCTCAAGACTGTGATTCAGGATCTTCCTATTTACAGGTGTTTAGTGCAAACACCTCCCGTGGGATTTTTGAAAGATTTTGATGCTTTGTCATGACAATTCCTTTGGTCAGGCAATCTCCAATCCTCTAAATGGAGCTTAGTCAACTGGGACATGGTTTGTTTGCCTAAGTTTGCTGGGGGTCTAGGCCTTAAATGTATGGCTCTCGGTGTCAAAGCTCTTGCTGCAAAGTTATACTGGAGATGGTGCAAGAATCAAGATCGGGATTGGGCCAAGATTCTGACCCATAAGTATTTCTTAGGAGTGGAGGTCCAAGATATTCCTAGACTTGAGCTTAATGGTAAGGGGTCCTTTATTTGGGACACCCTTAAAAGGGGTGCTCCTCTTATCAAGGATGGCCTTTTCTGGATCTATAATGAGGGGTCAAGTGTGTTATTCTGGCAGGACTCTTGGGATGGCCACCTTCCTATTCTCTCCAATTTTCCCCACCTTTTGCCTCTGTTTCAGGTTTTTTCTTCTGCAAGTTGGACCACAGTAGCTCACTTCAAGATTTTTCAGAGGTGTGGATTGATGGAGGTGGCTAGTTGGAAGGATCCACAAATTTGGCCCACAGGGGGCTCCTCAGAGATTCGGGCTAAACTGGCGCATCTTCTCTCTGCTAGGCTTTACAGCTCTTCTAAAGACAAAGACATCCTGGCTTGGGGTCCTTGCCCAAAAGGTAAGTTCAGTGTGGCCCAGGGATATGCTCGGCTGGATAGCCAATGTAATATAGTTCAGGTGGTTCCCTGGTGGAGGAAGGTCTGGAATAAATTTTCTTGACCGAAATGTAATTTTTTTCTATGGTTGGTTGCGCAAAATAAGTGTCTTACTTGGGATAATCTCCAGCGAAGAGGGTTTCAGGGACCCTCTTTCTGTCCCCTATGTATATTGGATGGGGAAGATGTTTCTCATGTTTTCTTCTTAAGTCCTCTCTCTAGAAAGATCTGGCATAAGTGGTGAGAGGCGTGGTGCCATAGCCGTATTCATGCCGAATCTCTTATTAAATTTTGGGATAGCCTTGGCAGACCCCCTAGGAAAACTTAATTCCTTCAGGTGGTCTGGGCTATTGGACCTTCTTTCATTTTGTGGAATCTTTGGTTGGAGCGTAACTGTCAGATCTTCTATAATTCCAACTTGGGAGCCACTAAACTATGGCAGTTGATCCTAACCAGGCTTCAAGAGACTATCGCTGCTAACTGTGATATGTCAAAGCCGGTAGATCCTGGTGATTCTCGTATTATCAGGAATTTAGGATTAGTGGATAAAGGATTTGGAACTAGTAGCAGTAAGAGATCTCAGCCATGAAAGAGGAAGGTTTGTAGAGTGGGGAGATGGAGTCTTCCTCCTAATGCAGTCCTAAAGATTGACATTGATGGCTCCTCCCGTGAGAATCCTGGACCGGCTGGAGTTGGGGGGATTGGGAGAGATGCAGATGACAATGTTATTTTCATATTCTCTATTCAAAAAGGAGTTCAATCCAATAACATGATGGAGGCTTTGGCCATTAAGGTGGCTATGGAGCGGGCTTGTTCTCTTGGTTGGAGGAGAATGGTGTGTGAGTCTGACTCTCAGATTGTTGTGATATGATAAATAACTGGAGAGTGGATGAATCTAGCTAGAAAATTGCCTCTATTGTTAGAGAGATTCTCCACTTGAGTAGCTTTGTGGATGGGATCTCTTTCTGTCATATTCCTAGGGAATGGAATGGAGTGGCTAATGGCTTGGCAAAATGGGCATCAGAGAAAGGTGCTGGTTGGGATATTTCTGTTAGGGATGATCTTCCTGCTGATCTTGCTGGGACTTTTGAGCAATTAGTGGAAAAGGACAGAATGTAATTGGTTTTGGGTTGGTGTTTTGGTTGGTTGGGTCTCAAGCCTTCTGTAATTTGGTTTTATTTGAATAATTTTTTACCCCTTTTAAAAATAAAAAAAAACAATGTTTCGAGGTTTAGGTTTCAAGTTGGGTTACATATATATCATTTAAAACAATGGTCATACTTCATGTATGTGCATGTATCTCAAATGTAATTTTTAACAATTTAGGATTAGGGTCAACTTGTTTTAATTTTATGTAAGTTAGGCTTCAATTAGGTTTTCAAATAGGGTTTTAGTGTAATTAGGCTCAATTTTAGGGTAAGATTTAAGACCTTATGACACTGTCAAGGTTTACACGAACTTACATAATTTCTAGCATTAAATTTAAGGGTTAATATTAAAGTCCATGGTTAAGAATTTAGGATAAGGGAACTTAGCATATGAAGTTTATGATTTGGTTCAAGATTATGATTTAGGGTATTTATTATCATTTATAATATTGGGTTTAGAAATTAAATTTTAAGGTCAAGGTTAGGGTTTGGATAATGGTTAGGGTTAGGGTTTGGTTAGGTTAGGGTTAGGGTTTGGATGTACATGTATGTTATATTCATACAGGTAGAAATGCAAATTAATCTATATTCTTATATATGTATAATTTAGGATCTCCCCTTAAGATATGTCATTGAATTATATAGTTAATTATATACTTCTAATTATTAAGACATTAAAAATAATAACATATGTACATTTAAACATGAATATTGAAAACATATGTTTGTACATCTATATCTACCACATGAGCATATTTACATGTACATTTATGAAATAAAATATACATTTTAATCTACATTCTTATGTATAATTTAGGATCTCCCCTTAAGACATGTGTTATTAAATATAGTTAATTACACTTAGTTATAAGATAAATTAAGATCAATAGTTAACATATACACAAATTATACATATAAAAATGTGAATTTATTAAAAATATGTACATACATTTACTTTTAACCATGAACAAATATACATGTACATCTATGTTCAAAATAAAAAATTATACATTTTAATCTATATTTTTACATGTACAATTCAGGATCTAGACCCTTAAGATATGTCATTTATTTAAACTTCTAAGATTAAGACATTAAAGTGAATTTGACATATTTACATTTAACATTAACATATATATATATATATATATATATATATATATATATATATATATATATATATATATATATATATATATTTTAAATTTGACTTCTAAAATTTTGTAATTTTTTTAAAAATATTTTTTCTAATGTTTTTCTAAATTTATTTTCAAAATATTTGAAAATTATAAATTTTCTAATATTTTTTAAAATTTGTTTTCTAAAATTTATATTATTAATAATTTTCCAACGTTTTTCTTATTTTTTTCTAAATTTTTTTTTTTAAAAATTATATTAAATTATAAATTTTCTAATGTTTTTTCTAAGTTTATTTTCTAAATTTTATATTAAATTCTAAATTTTCTAATGTTTTTGCAATTTTTTTAAAAAAATTGTTTTCTAAATTTTATATTAAATTATAAATTTTCTAATATTTTTTCTAATTTTTTTAAAATTTATTTTTTAATATTTTTAAAAAAAATTATATTAAATTATAAATTCTCTAATATTTTTGTAATTTTTTTTCTAAATTTTGTAATGTTTTTGCAATATTTTTTTCTAAATTTTCTAATTTTTTTAATGTTTTTTTCTAAATTTTCAATTTTTTAAAAATATTTAAAATTTTTTTTTCTAATTTTTAACTATTTGTTTTCTAAATTTTATATTAAATTATAAATTTTCTAATGTTTTTGTAATTTTTTAAATAAATTTTTTGTAAATTTTATATTAAATTATAAATTCTCTAATGTTTTCGTAATTTTTTTTTAAATTTGTTTTCTAATGTTTTTCCTAAATTTTATATTACATATTTTTTACTATTTTTTCTAATGTTTTCTAATGTTTTCTACATAATATTTTTCTGTTTTCTAAATTAATATAAATAAACAAGAAAAATATTAAATTAACATTTAGATATGTTTTATAAACTATTAAAAATGTAAATAACATTCAAATATATTTTCAAAACTATTAAAACCTATATAACATTCAAATATGTTTTAAAAACACAAAAAGAATGCATTGAAAACATTAAAATATATTTTGATAATATAAAAAAATACTTAAAAAACGTTGAAAACATTAAATTAATATTATTTTGACATACCCGATAATGAAAATGAGAACAAAAATGAGAAGATGATGTCGACGGAAGTTGCTCAAGTCACATGTTCGCTCGAACGCTCAATGAACAGTGCTCGCCATAAAAATGAATTTGGAAAAGTGAAGAAGACGTTTTAAGCCGCTAGAAATTTTGTCAATATATGTTCGCGCGAACATGTGCTACGTACTTGTTCGCACAAACATGGCATGATATGTTCATGTGAACACTCGACGGAAACATGTTCGCGCGAACATGTCTAGGGTGTTCGCACGAACATACAAGAAATGGAGATGCGAAAATTTGTCATTTTTTTGAAGTTTCTTCCTCCCACAAAAGTGGTACCTAGTATTGTGGGTTCACCCAGGGGTCTGCCTTTCAGTCTTCTTATATATCTTCGACATCTACGTTAGATTTTGGATAGGGTCATGCATTATAGGAATTTATTGCATCCCCTTCCCAGGTCTCTTGGATACTGGATTTAGGTGCTTCTCACCATATGACATCTTCTCATGGTGTCTTCTCTACTCTTGAGGTTTCTCCCATTCCTCATGTTCTCATGGGGAATAACATTGCCCTACCAGTCTGTGAAAAAGGTTTAGTTAGCATTCATGATGGAACCTTCAATGATGTATTGTATATTTCCATCTCTGTCTACAAAACTTCTCTCAATTTCTCAAATTACACGCAGTGGATCAAGGAAGACAGTTGAGTTCACTATAGATTCAATCTTCATTCAGGATAGTGCAACCAAAGGTCTTATTTCTATAGGGATAGTTGATCATTCCACTTGTCTCTACACCTTCTTGCACTTTGGTCCATCATCTCCATTATTGGATCATACTTCTTTTCTTTTGCGAGAGCATCATGTAGTGCAGTCAAGACACTTGAACCTTTGTATTGTTCCTAAGATCAACACACCATATCCAGTTGAAGTCTTTTCTCTTCAGCGAGATTCTTCTTTAGCTCTGCCCAACCCTCCAGCTTCACTCATCAAGCCTCCAAGTGTACTTGTTGCAAATTCTATAGAGGACATTCATCTCCTCTTTCATGACAAAGTCACCACACTTGCATTGGGGATTCCCTTTTAGGATCCTCATGTTTTCTACTTTGAGCATCAGTTAGGCCTTCCATTCATTCAGTGGTTTCCTTGTTCTTTGCCCTTGTTTCTTCTGCTTTGGAGTTCCATTGGTTCGTTCATTTCTACATGGGCTACATCATTTTGGGGGGGCTTTGGTGTCTCATCTCTCTCTCTCTCTCTCGTTGGGGGGAGGGGGGGGCTGCTTATGGTTTTGAGAGAGTCTCTTGAGCCATTTTCCTTTTGTTATTTTTTCATCTATTTTTGGAGAGGAGTTTTTCCCACTGGGTTGTCTCCTTTGTCTCTAGTTTATAGATATTTCCTTGTTTTGGGTACCTGATCAGGCCTTATTACCGGGACCTATTTTCTTGCTTTCATAGCTTTGCTAGGTTAGCTTACCTCCTGAGCTTCGCTTAAGGAGTGGTGTTAGAGTAATTATTATTTTACACTTATTAATTAGATCATCTTGATTTAATTAATTAAGTTGTTTATTACTCTATTTACTTAAGCTATCTCTTAGGTGCATATAATTAATATTTTATATTAATTATATTATGCAATCTAGCTTTATTTCCCTTTAGGGTTTCCTTCACCTTTAAGGTTGAACTTTTATAACTTTTGTTTTCATCTTGGAATAAAAAAAATTTTCTCTCACACTATTGAGATTTTCCAAGCTCTACTTTTTCCTTTTCTAGTTTCTCTTCAGTACCAGTTATTTGCATGCAGGTGTTCTTGGTGATCTATGAAGTTGGTTTTCACAGCTTCTACAGAGATCTAGTAGAAAACATGCACTCAATTGGAGTGCAAACTACTGTGTTGTCTACATGATAGTTATGAATATGAACACTCTTAGATGTCTACATGACAAATAATATGCTAATGCATTAACCTAAGTAAACTTAAGTAAAATGTAATTAGTAAATACTTATTTGCACCAACACCCCCCTTAAGTGCAACTTAGGAAAATGTACTTAAACTCACAAAAGCTAAATAATAATGCAAGATGGGTCCTAGCTACTAGGCCACATTAGGTACCCATGTAAAATATAAAAGTGCAAATGATATGCAATGCAATCTCTCATAAAGTGGAGAAAGAGAGAAAACCTCATGGGAAAAACCCTCTCCCAAAAGGAGAGAAGAAAAATAAAGTAAGATACATGTATGGATGGAGTAATCAAGAGCCCCCCATTATGACATACATCATGCATATACAATAGATAATCCCTCCATAAGAAAGAAATATAGAGAAATGAAATCACCCCCTTAGTGAATGATCTCCTAATGATGAGTGCTTGAAGACAAAAGAGAATCCAATGCCTGCAAACAAAATTTCTCCCTTTAGGAAGAAGATACACCAAATAAAAATGCAAGAAGGCTTCCCATTGTGGATAGGAAGATGGAAGGTGAATCCATATGAAGTATGTTGTCTCTAAAGTCTGGAGATGTGTCACCATGTCCTTGAATACTGAAGATGTTAGGAACCAATCAAGATCAAGTCTAATAGAAGAAGGTACCAGACAAGGAACAAATGGCAACTACTTCGTATAGGAATGTGGATCAAACTCTAAAGACCAAGATGCCTCCTCAAAAGAAGAAGTAGGAAGAGAAACAAAGAAGCCCCCTTAGTGTAGAATCAACACCCATGAAATATGCTCTTGGATCAATGTAGAAGCTACGCCATGAAAACTGAATGATATTTCTCCCTTGAGGAAGAAATGGTGTCATGGGTGTACAAAAGAATCCTCCCAATCAATGGGAAGAACTCTTAGAATGTAATTTGTCTCAAGAAACTACATAAGAATTTGCAACACATGAGTATGATCAACCATGCAGTCTGACATTTCAAGTGAAGTTTGAGATTCATGTAAAGCAATGTCCAAAGATTCAAATGTCTTCTCTGAAGTGAAATGAACCTCCTACAAATGTTGTAAGAAATTATCCACAATCATGTTAAACTCGAAAGAAATATTAAGTGGAGAATCATGAGGGTTAGAGTGTCCCTCACAACAACTGAAGAAGGATCATCCTCAACAAAGAGAAGATGTATACCATCAATAATATCTCTCGTATCCTCAATGTAGGACTCCACAAACAAACTTGCAATGTCTATCAAAAAGTCATCCCAAGGAACTAAGTTTGGAAGACAATGAATATCTTGTTGCACTGAATCTATGTGAATCCATGACTATATAAATACAAGTATCATCAAGAGAAACAATAGATGCAATATCAATAGGAGAATTAGTAGCTACAATTAGAGGTAAAAGATCTTTTGGGAATGGAGTAACATGTGGATATCCATACATCTCCCAAAGATAGATCCAAATATCATAAAAATAAATTGACTTCATGTCATCAAGTGAATCCATAACCTCCATATCCATATGTAGAAAGAGTGCATGTCAAATGATTGTAATAGTGTCACCATTGTATGAAAGTCCTTTCACATATGGCAACGCATGAGGCTCACTAAGATAAGTGAGAACTAATTCACTCCATTGCTTATAGTTTTGTATTGTGAAGATAATTAAATCTTCCTCATCCATGATGTACTAATCAATGCAACCCCCCCTAAATAGATTTTTGGCACTTTATACTAAGTGTGTGTACAATTGTCACTTTTCAAAATGAACCAAAGTGGACTTCTAATTTTGATGGTTACAACAACAAATATGAATCTATATCAAACTCAACAAGATAAGACACAAGACCTCTCAAGGATCTAATTAATTACAAGTGCCAAAATAGAAAAAAATGACCATTCTTAAAGTACTATATCTACTCAAAATTACTCCAAACTGATATCAAATCTAGAAAGTAGACAAAAAAATTATGCACTTTAAAAATAAATAGCACTTGAATATGTGTCCATATGAGCCCGAATGAAGCCTCTAAAGTTGTTAAAATAGAGATTGGTAATTTTTAGAAAAACTCATGAACAAAGATCACAAACAACCTACACCAATGTGCAGGTCACCAAATTCTACTCCAAAACAAACAAACAAAATTCTTGAAAAAAGGAGTGTGTATCAAGGAAATATCATTGTTTGAAAATCACCTTTGTAATTATTTTTCCTTAATCGCCGCCATCGCACCTCCAAAAATTAAATGACTCTAGATTTTATCTCAAATGTCTAATTTTGATGAAACAAAAGTTGATTTGGGGGTATTTTGAGTATCTGAATGTGATACCAATAATTGATTTGCACCAACAAGCTCCAATCTTGACCTATGAAAAAAATAATCTCTCCAATAGCTATGCAATGAAACTCCTATGGCTCTAATACCATGTAAGAATTTGGTATAGTTCTGATACCATGTAAGAATTTTCCTAAGGCAAAAATTCAATGCCAAGATCAAGAAGCTCAATAGATAGCACAAGAGAGACAAATGATGATCAAATGAGAATGGATATCAAATAATTGGATGAATACATTATAGAAGTGCCTTGTATATAAAGGCAACTAATATGATTAGGAGTCGGCAAAGAGATAAGCATAACAACTAAGCACATGTCCACCAAGAGTGGATTATCCTCCATTGTGCATGAATGTACATGCAACAAAAAGAGGATAAGAATACAAAGGTGTATCTCATAAAGAGATGTAGTAGACAACATTTGCTCAATTGGAGTGGAAACTACTATGTTGTCTACATGAAAAATCATACAAATATGCAAACTCCTAGGTGTCTACATGAAAACTAATATGCTAATGTATTAACCTAAGTAAACTTAAGTAAAGTGTAATTAGTAAATACTTATTTACGCCAACACAAATTGAAGAGGACAAAAGGTTATTAGAAGTAGAAAAGAGAAAAATAGAAGAAGCCAAGTAGAAATTTCTTGAAGAAGAAATGAAAAGAAGAATTGAGAAAGAAAAGAAAAGGAAAATAGAGGTAGAAAGGAAGAAGAGAATAGAGGAGGAAGAAAAGAAAGAGAAAGAAAGAAAAGAAAAGGAAGAGAAAGAGAAAGAAGATTGAATAGTCAAAGAGCTAATAGAGAAGAAACAAAGGGAAGATGAATCAAAACCATCTAGTTCATCTAGTCCACTTTCACTTGCTAGCCTAACAATTGATGATGATGATCAAACTGAATTGGTCTCATCTTTGGAAAAACTCATTGAGAAGAACATAAAAGTTAAGAGCCTACAAAAAACCTTAATGGAGGTAACTAACAAATTACACAGTACTCTAGCAGTCAAGCATACAGAGGAAAATCCTAAATAGAGGGCACAAGCAGTGTTGAAATATTTTGATGAAAATTTTACAAATTTTTTGAATGTTACAAACTCAAAGGCCTAGATTTCACATGATGCTAATCTATTTAGCACTATTTGACAAAATATCAAGAATTATTTGCTAAGTACTAATACTTGTATCAAGGAACTTCAAAAATGTCAACAAGATGAAAAGATATTTTATATTAAGTGTACCTTTTCTCATAAGTTGACCAAGAATTTTTATTGTAAGATTGAAGGAAAGCTGAGAGAGCTAGAAATTCTATCAAACTAGATATGATAACCTTCTAACAAAGTTGATGACTTTGAAGGACAAGTGGCCAGTGTTCACAGTGATATTGGGAAACTAGAATTTTATAAAGAAATTTTTTTAAAGAGATTATCAAAATTTAGAGAGTCTATTGCTCTAAAGATATCTATTATTGAGAGAAAATTGGAGGAGTGTGTCAGAGCCAAGGACATCTATTTGAATTTCTTATACTCCAATCTTAATGCAGTTGAGATTGCATCATATGCCCTATGAGGAATTCTCACCTCTACTGAAACAACCAAGGATACATGGATAAAAGGTTTAAATAGTGTTAAGGTAAGTTTTGATGACTATATAAAGATGTTATTAGTTTAAGGAAGATGAATGAAGTTTTTGATAGCAGATGAACAAATTTTGACAAGTTTTTGATATTCTAACCTTTGTCATTAATATCAAAGGGGGAGAATATGCATAAGAAAATTCTAAATAATGTAAGTTATGAAATCATATTGAAAGGGGAAGCATATGTAAGATGGATAAGTTGTAAGAGATGATTAATGTATTTATATTGTAATGCTTTTTAACAATTTTTGTATGCCATCAATGCCAAAGGGGGAGATTTTTGACAATTGGCTAATGAAGATATGTAAGTGTTGTCATTTATGACAACACATAATGTACATTTTTGTAGAAAACCTCAGAAATAAAGATACTTAGCTTTTGGTACTAAGAGAATTTTCTAAGTATAAAATTGGTTTAAAGAAATGTATTATTTTGTATGTAACTTGTTATTGACATCATATTATGATTAGTGAAGTTAGATGGAGATAGTACAAATGCTTATGATGACATGTATAATCTTAGACATTAGTATAGATTGTACAAAAAAGAAATATTCACATTTTACCAATGAAACAAAATAATCGAATTAAAGGTAAAGGAATTATTTTTTTTACAAAATAATTACTTGACCAATTAGGGCTGGCATCCTACATGTTTACTTTAAGTTGGAAAAGTATATTATCGTCTTAGCCTACTAGCAAAAATTTGTCAAAAGGCATGGTATTTATGCAAAGGACATCTTACAAATTCAAATGTGAAAAAGTGATATATTGTGTTGACCAATTGTATTGTGATATGCAAACTTTTGTGAAGTGATATACGCAAAGATTTGAGAACCCAATTTTGTGATCTAAGATCTAGCTGAGGTCAAAGAATAGTCAAGAAAGAAGTTACAACACCTATATACTAGAGGACTATTACTTTTTTGGGTAGTGAGCTCTTCTTGTAATTGGAAGTGCATGTTTAGGCAGTGTGCTCATCTTGCATCTACTGTACTATAACTCCTAATAGGGTTGGAATCTCCTAAAAGGGATTCAAAGTCTTCTAACAGGGACACTCTATACAGAATTTTCTCACTAATTCCTAATAGGGTCCATCCTATAACAAGGAAGATATATATATATATATATATAATCTAGCAGATATTATCCCCACTGAGGTTTTTCCCTTAGCCAAGGTTTCCCTAGTTAACAAAATATGGTGTTAGGAGTTATCTTTGAGTATGGTTACTATTACTATTTAGCATTACTTGTTTACCTTCTTATCTATGGTTCAAAGTAATAAATAATATTTAGTTGGCAACTTAAGATTGTAAATTACTAATTCAACCCCCCCCCCCCCCCTGTACTTCTTATTTCTAACAAAATCCTCATAGTGTATTTTTTAACCTTTAACAAGGTTGGCTCCTAATAGGGCTCACTTTAGTAGAGTGAAAATCAATAACTAGTTACAATTGGTGATTTTTCCCAAATTGGATTTCCACATTAAATCTTGGTGTCAATTTTGTTCATACTATTTCTTTTATGTGTATGCAGCTCAGTTAAAGTTAAGGTTAATCACATTAAGATCAATATATTCAGTTATTGCTAAGTTAAAGTTTATTCTTAGTATTTTTTGAATCACAACATTTTCTAGTGTAAATTGAGTGCATGTGTGTTTATCGAGTAACAACATAATACAATTCAAAAAAAATTATGTTTTGATTTGTATTGACATCTAAGGGATCTAGGATTTATTTTTGGAGTAACCGATTCACCCTTTCCCTCTTAGTTACTTCTCCTATATTTCTAATAGATATGTTCTTTTTAGGTGATGCGCAAATAGAAATTGATAATGACCTATGTCAAAATGTCACAAGTTTGAGAAATGAGGGATGCAATCCTGTAAATGAGAAGAATGTAAGAAACATGGTTGATAGAAACCTAAATACAAGATTCGATGGTAGGAAAATGAAGGTAGAGACAATGCCTCTAGGGTTAACTTAGTACATACTAGATTTTTACATGTAGCCTAGGTGATGGCAATTTAGGGAAGAAAAGTTAATTTGTGTGAGATTATTAGACTACAATTTTTAGATAAAATTGTAAAGTTGGAAGAAGACCAAGAGTGTAGTCTTCATATTTGAATCCTTACCAATCATTTGTTTTTCTATGCTACAAGGAAGTTCCCAAGAGTGAAACATTGGAATAGCAATGAGTGCAAAATGAAATTGGTGACTCAATGATACAAATCTAGGCTAGAGAATGTTAGAGATGATGACATTGAAATAATGATGAAGAATTTCTAGTTTCAACTAAAATAGAGGTACAAAATACCTCCATCCATGGTAGAGAAATATAATGATGAAATATGTTTCATGGTGGAGATAAATAACACTTGTATGGAAGATATGGTACCAAGAGACTAAACCTAAAGATGACACCATGAATTTATGTGTCATTAATACCCTTGTTAGCATGTCAGTTGAAAAATTGTCAATTTCCATTGAGGCTTTATATTGAAAGAAATGTCTTATTGATTTGCACTATCAAATCTCCTCGAGATTGATGATGGTCACCTTGTTGCTATGGGAAGTTGCATGAACTTTACCACTAGCAACATAGCGACCAAAGGGAATTACCTCAGGACCACTCTATTTATAATAAAGTTATTCTTTAAATTCTAATTGTTTGATGAAAAGACCATCAATAATGGTCGCTATGTCACCAAAGGGAGCTGCTCAATGTTTACCCTTGGCAACATAGCGAGAGCATGACACATGTCCAAAGACACAAGTGGGTCCAATGTAAGTATATAGAAGGATTTGATTGGATTAACCACCAACTTGGAGGGTTGAAGCTGAGTCATTAAAGGTTTTATCCCTCGATCATTGGATTTTTCAGAAATTGATGACTTGATTTTAAAATTGGAAGGTGGTTTTACTTCTTTTTTTCTACAATCTATTTATGAGAATTAAGGCTCCTTCTATGAAGTTAAACCAATGATATAGTGTAGGATTTAGAGATTTTTCTTCACAAAAATGAATTTCTAATTTTCTAGAAAGTGAAGAACCTTTTGAAGAGCTTTTCCCACATGGTTTAATTGTGAAAGAATTTTCTATATCAGCAATTTACTACAAAATTCAAAGAAGAAATATAAGAAACAAGTAAGTATGTTAGTCCATACTATAGTTCAAATAATTCTAATTTTTTCTACATGACTATCAAATATGCCTCCAAAGAAGGGTTTCTCAGGAAAAATAGAGTATGCTAGTAGGAATATACATGATGATTTCCTAGAACAATTAAATAAGTCCACAAACATGTTAGCTCAAATGAAAAAGTTAATTCTTGTGAACCCTAGGCTCAAGATTGCAAATGGTTTATATGATAAATGGAATTGGACCAGGGATGCCATTACTCGAAAATAGGGCTTTAGTTATTCAAGAAAAGGTTCTAAAAGAAGTAGTTTTTCACCCATGGAAAAATCTAGAATTTTGATTTCGGTAGGTTAGTAGTCCTTGGAGTTTTCATGGATTCAAACCTTCTCATAGCCATAGCCCAAAATTATGACCCAGTAGCTAGGATAGAGGATAGTAGATGGAAAATATCTAATAAGAATTAATGCAAAAGATATTCAAGAGGTCTTTGGGTTAGAGCTAGTCATAGATTATCATGAGGTCATTGACTTCTAGGGATTGGAAAAATAGCACTTTTCTAAAAAGGATCAAGCCAGGCAAGGTGCATTGAGAGGACACCTAGCCACAATTGGAAAACTTGGCTTATGTTACAACATCAACTAAGGAGCCTTTCAAGAAGTAGTTTCTCACCACTAGGGCCATAGACATTTACATGACTTTATATAGGGTTTTTGATAAAGATGAACAAGATTTTATGCCAATAAAGGTTTTGTACATAACGACACAGATTTCTTCTTTTGGTGTGGATATCATCTTCGATTTATCATTTTATCTAGTAAAGGATATTCATGTAGGACTGGTTGGGATTGAAAAGAGAAAAGTTGAGAAACATTTGGCCATTATTCATTGTTGATGTATATTTTCTTATTTAAAGGGGTTACTTACTTTGAAAAAGAGATAGTTTTAAACAAATAATATGAGCAAGAAGCTTTGCTAGTCCAGTTATAGAGTTTAGATATGACCTAGGATGCAGAGGAGGCTAGCTTTGTTAGATTTGATAGTTACTTTGCATATAGGTTGAGAAACCTCATATTAAGGGACAATCCCATGATTCCCAAGGAACTACTAAATTTTACAAGGCCTATGGACAACTCTACTAGTTTGAAGGTGTCTCATAATTGGGAAAACATCATACCTTACCCTATATCTACAGTTTTTAGAGTGTATGGATTCCAAGGGACTCCTCATGTACTTCCTTACCAAGTACCTTTGAAGGTGGGAATAGCTGAAATGCTATGGTAGATAGGTGGATTGGAGGAAGCACAATTGGCTAGTCATTCTAGGGCTCAATTTTCCTATGTTGCATAGTTATTCACCAGTTTATAATAATCAAGGGTGGTTGGTTATATTTGTATACATTTTTGAACGAATATAAAATGGTTGTCTCCCATGTTAATTTCAATGACAGTGACATATTCTTTGATATATTTAGATGGAGGGCTAAGACTGGTGCCAAGGACCATCGACCCTACTTCCCTGAGGACATAATAACAAATGAATTCTCTCTTTAGGAGCAAGAGATTAAAAAGGAGAAGTGGAGAGTTTTCTCTAGGGTTTTGGAATATATTAATTTTTTTGATAGGGATTATAAGCTGATAGATAAATTAAATAAATTGATGATCACTTTTCTTGAGATTATGGAAGCCATAAATGAGAAAAAGACATTCTTTATTTATTCTTATCCTGATAAGCCCCGAGAGGTCATGAAAAGGTTATCTTTCACCCCTATAGTAGGATTAGGGTAGTTAGTTATTCAAAGAGGACCTGGCTACAATATAATTTACAGTAAGAGGCCTATAGTGGACAAGGGAAAATAAATAATTGGGTCAACCAGTGCTGTTTTGAAGGAGAGACCTGATGAGACCATGCCTAAGAGGAAGAAGGTAGAAGAAAAATAGGTGCCTCAAAAAAAAGAATATTCACCTACTCAGTCCCCATTACATATAGGAGATGAATAGGTCACTAAGGAGCAGATGGAATAATCAAGATCCCAAGGGGGATTCTTTATTACTACCATAGAATTAGACGAGGGGAATCCTCAAGAACCTCTCATGCCAAGCCTTGAGTTAACTGTTGTTGACTATAGAGGAAGAGAGTTGGACCCTATGGTAGAACAAGTCATTCAAGAGTTTCTTTCTATTGATAACTTTGTAAAATATAGGGACTTCTACTAGTTTGCATGGAGGAAATATATTCAATTATTTGAGGAAAGATTTAATAAGATGAAAATAGAGCATCCCTAGATGGAAGAGACAGTTCTATAGAATCAAATCAAGGATGAAATGATGCAATAATTTTGGAGCCCAACCCTTGAAGAGGGGAGGAAAATGATAAAATCATGTAGGGTCTTGCTTCTACCAAATTGGGGTATTGTTTTTGAAATGGTCTTTAACTCTATTACCAAGAAATTAAATGCAGATGAGAAGGTAAAGAAAGAGATGAAAGGTGCCAAGTTTAGTGAGGATCATGTTATATTAGTAATCTAGTCAATGAGAAAAAGATTTAGAACCAGCTTTTCCGAGCCTGATGATATCAGTTAGATAAGAAATTTAATTTTGAAAATGGTAAAAGATACTACAAGTGAAGAGGTTGTAGAGGTAGGTGTTGGAACAACCAACTTCACCACAACTCAGAGGGATAAAAGAGAAAGATTAGAATTACAAGATAAGTATGAGAAAGTTTTGGCTACTTATAATAGAGAAGTTCAAAAGAGAATTGAGCTTGAAAATAAGTTGATGGGAAACCAAGGAAAATCTAGTAGGCCTAGAATTAGTTATCCCTATCCACCAATGGATCCTTTTAAATCCACTCCTCTTATTGAAATTCCAGACACACCACAAAGACCTCAATATTACACTGCAAAGGATTTTGAAGAAGAAAAGAGTAAATTGTGGGCATTACAGGTAGAGATAGATATCTAGTATAAAGCTAGATTAAGGAAAGCTATCATGTATTTAGTTGATAAAATTGGTTGGCCAAATTTTTATGAGAAATTAGCAAAGGTAATAAACATATAGGATGAGCTCAAAGAAAATGATGATGCTCTAAAGCCAATTGTTAATAAGTGGAACAAGAGGGACAAAGATGTCACTCTTTTGTGTTTTTCAGTTATTACTCTGCCTTGTGAACATATAGAAAAATCTTATGACTTGATTATTCATCTCTCCAAGTTTGATGATAAGAGAACTGCATTACAAAGGAGAATCATTAATTATCTAGAAAAATATAAGAGTAAAAGTTTTGGACTCTTCCCCCATGCCCTAGATAGAAAGAATAAGTTGAAGAATAAAGAGGAATGGGCCTATGAATTGAATGACCTATGATGTCTTTAGATGAATAGTGTCATAAATGAAAAGGGAAATGCATGGTGGGCTGCTACAACTGAAGAAGTTATAAAAGTGCAATTATTTTATGATTCTTGGAAAGAAGATTTTATTGAGATTGACAAATTGGGAGGATATGTGATCAAGAAATGACATGATATTATCAATTTTAATTGGCCAACTAACACACTTTTTAATAAGTGCATGGTGGATTTTGTTCATGCAAAACAATTGGAATATGGTAAAACTGATGATGATGAAATGGAATAGGATGAAGTGAAAATAATTGACACATCAGTAAAAGTAAAAGAGGACAAAGATAAGCAACCAATTGTAGTTACAAGCATAGAGGCCCAAATAAATGACTTGGAAATAGGACAACTGATTGTGATTATCAATCTATCAGTACAAGATGACATGGATGGACAACCTCAGGTTTAGCTTAGCTTTCAAGTACTAGAATAAGGCCCATCACATGCAAGTCTAGTGGTCACACACTCCAAGGAAGAACAACAATATCAAATCCAATCATGAACCTCTTAGCAACAAAAGGTGTAGCAGAAAGTGGTCCCTACAAAGGAATATTCATGATGTGAAATCTTTATGTTGCACTAATTTTTGTCTTTTGTGATAGTAACATTGTAAATATCTTTTTGTCTTAAGGATAGTTATCAGTACAAATTTGAGAATACATTAATTTCCAAGATCATAGTGTCTTGTCTTGAGTCATTTGAGTTCTATTTCAATGTTATATATTTTTCAAAGAGAATTAATACAAGCATGAAATATCACCATACCTTTTTTTCTCTAAATCTTTTCTCCATTTTTATTGACTGGTTATTTTGAGGTTGTATGGGTAAAGCCTTTCTCAATTGAATGCAACTAGGATAGGTTGTATACCAGTTCATTATTTCTTTTAATTCAATGGATTAAGTAAATGCTTCAGTGAATATGATAAGATCTCCAAGCATTAAGAAGGATTCGTATAAGAATGAATTTTAAGGAGAATTGTTGATGATATTGATTGCAATCTAGTCAATTAGGTCAAGAAGTTGGATAGATTCTCAATCCCAATGGATGAGGCACTAATCAATTAGTTCTATTTTCATATGAATAAATCATGGATAAGCATCAAGAAAAATCTTATAATCAAAATCAATTTTACTTTAAATACATGAAGAATATCATAGCTAGTCAATACTTGTTCACCCTTAATCTTTGTATTTTAGTTGGTTGTTGTTACTCATAATTACTTGTAAATATAAGAAGAATTATGACCAATCTATTGTAGGGGATGATAATTGTAATAAAATGTCATCAAATGAGAGAAATTTGAAAGTAGTAAGAAGTTCTGAGTCTTTTATCCCTAAGGTGCACTCGTCTTGGTTTTGCAGAGCCAAAAGAGTAGAAAATCTTTTATGATTTTGTTGAAGTTGGGTTCTAATCTTAAGATCATCTAGTTGATCATGAGAAATAGCTAATCCTTAGGTTATTTTTATCTTTATCATCTTGATATCAAGTGTGTTGTTTCTTGGTAGTATAAAAACACCAACACCACACATGAAATAAGTGTCAAAAAAGGGGAAATTGAGGAAAAAGGAGAATTGAGCCAGAAATAGAGAGATTACTCAAATGGGGAGTAAATGTTAAAATAGAGTATGCTAGCAGTTTAAGAAAATTGACTCATTAGGAGTATTAGATTTGTTAGTGGTGACTAATTAGGGAAGTACTAGAAGTGCACCAAGTTGTGGTGCCAAAAAGATGACACCTTTTTTTCTCATTCTAGTTTTGCAAAGCGCGTACGTGTTATAGTGCGTATGCACTATAGTGCGCACTCACTATGGCTTGGGTGTGCCAAGCCATAGTGCGTATGCGCTATAGTGCGTATGCATTAAAGCGCGTGTGCACTTTTCAAAAAACAAATTACAAAGCGCATACGCGCTATTTAAAAGTAAATTTAAAAGGATTTAAATAGCGTGCATGCACTATAGGGCACACGCGCTATTTAAAGCTTTACATTCTACCAAGCCTAATGTTTGGCTTTGCCTTGGGGATCCAACCCAAATCTTTGGAGTCTATAAACTGGTCTGAGACGTGTTTTGCTGCAAACATACAAAAAATGATTGATTTTTCTTGTGTGCTCTCCTTCCAGTTTCCTCATGGTTGAGCATCGATAAAATCAGGTTACATGACATTGTAGGTCTCTGTGTTAGCTAAACAACCATATAATTTATTTTTTATTTGAACTATTTCAAGCCTTTCATCTATAATTTATTTTGAATGTATGTCCATTTTTTGTCAAAAACTAACATGTACTAATTGGGGTGTAGATTTTAGCTCATTCATCGAATTTTGCAAAAACTTAGTTTTTCAAAAACTAGACTCCATTCTACACACTTTGAAAAAAAGAAGTTTTGATTTTAGATTAGTTTTCAATCATTTCTAGGGGTAGCACACAGATATTTCACATTTTTGGGATGTGTATGATTAAAAAATTCATTAAAAAAAAAATACACATTAAAAAATTACCCAAAAAATTTGGGATAAACTACATAGTGTTAGGTAACTTTTGACCAAAGTGATTAAGATTTTTTTTAAAAAAAGTTAAAATTTTAGGGGGGCCACACTTTGTACTATCTTATGTTTTTCTGGAATAAACAGTACCACTTTTTGTGGCCCCCTTTTTTGAGGACCTAAAACTAAACCATTTTGAAAAAAAATTAGTAGTTTAGAAACTAGATTCAGAGGACTATGACTTTTGTTTTTGTCATATCTTAAAATTTTGAGCGTAACTATCTTGAAATTCTTGTTGAAGTTTAGAAATTGGTGATTTCAGGAAAAATGTGTCCACTTATACCCCCCTTTTGGCACCACAACTTGGTGCACTTACCTTAAACAAAGTTGGGCTATGGCTAACATTGTAGCTGACATATGGCCAATGTGTTGTAACCGTAAAGTAGAAAAAATACTTGTATAGAAGGGCTTAGGGTTAGGTATCTTTAATAATATGTGATGCAAAAAATTCTTCTTATAGTGGTATTGAGTTCTAAGGGATTACTAATTATAATTAGGTTGTAATCATTGGATCGTAATAATATTGGATTTGTTTTGTGGACATAGCCCAGGGTTTGGGTGAACAACATTAAATCTTGTTGCCTTTTGTTGTCTTTTGTGTGATTTATTATTTCTTGATATTGTTTATATTTGCATGTAATTTTTATTTCTATCTAAGGTTAATCCTAACAAGTGGTATCAAAGCGAGGTTAATTTTTAGTTACTCAATGAAGTAAAGTCTCATGGTTGAGTGGGAGCAATGGAAGGTGAGGGTAAGATGAAGGTGGATAATTTTAATTGGCACAACTTTTAGTTATGGAAAATTCAAATGGAGGACTATCTTTATTAGAATAATTGATGGAAGTTGATGTAAGTAAAATCCAAGAAACAATGAACTATGACAAATGAGGACTCAGAGATTTTAGATAGGATGGCACTTGGAAGCATTCAACTATGCTTGGCACCATCGGTGACATTTAAAATCACAAAAGTAAAGACGATAGAAGAGTTGATGTAAACCCTAGCAAAATTGTATGAAAAGCCCTTCACTTCAAATAATGTATTTCCCATGAAGTGTTTATTTAATATGAAGATGAAAAAAGGTGAATCTATTGTGGATCATTTAAATGAGTTTAATATTGTTACTAATTAGTTGTCTTTTGTCGATATTAATTTTGATGAAAAAATTAGGGCTCTTTTGATTTTTTGTTCTTTGCTTGAAAGCTAGAATAACTTGGTAATTGTTGTGAGTAATTATGTTTCTGAATCTAATACCCTAAAATTTGATGATGTGATTGGTGTTATTTTGAGTGAGGAAACTCGTAGGAAAACTTTAGATAGGTCTACATTAGGAAGTTCTTTGAATACACAAAGTAGAGGTAGAACAAGTGAGAGAGGAAACAATTATGGAAATGTGGAAAATCAAGAGGTAAATCAAAGGGAAAGAGTTCTCAATCAAGAGGACCAAATGATTGCTAGTACAATGGGAAACTAGGGTACAAGAAGAAAGATTGTTGGACTTAGAATAAAAATAAAAGAGATAAATAAAAAGGAAATAAGGAGGAAAATGTGGTAAGTAACAATTTTGAAGAGGATGCTTTGCTTTTGTCATCAGAAAGTGTTGATGATACATGAGTTTTAGATTTTTAGTGCTTCATTTCATGCTACACCTCATAGAGGTTATTTGATTGATTATGTCCAATAGGATTTTGGGCTTGTTTATTTGGGGGATAATGAACCTTGTCAAATTATTGTAAAGGGAAAAGTTAAGATTAAGTTGCATAATGAAAATCATTCGTTACTACATGAGGTAAGATATGTTCCAAGGCTAAGTAAGAATTTAGTTTCAGTAGGGCAACTCAGTGATGAGGGTTGTGTAGTTACTTTTAATGATAAAAATAGGAAGGTTTTAAAAGGTTCCCTTTTAGTAGAAAAAATTGTAAAGTAGGCACCTTATATCTTTGTACAAGTCATATTGTTCCTTCTACTCTAATTGTTTTAGAAAAAAATGAATGTCTAAAAATTGTTGCTTCAATTGAGCAAGGAGAAAAAAATAGTTTCTATAGATTCTGATACAATGCTATGGCACAATAGACTTGGGAACATGACTAAGAAATGTATGAAATTACTTCATTCAAAGAAAGTTTTATTAGGTCTGAAATGTGCTAATATAGATTTATGTGAAAGTTGTGTATGGAAAATAAAAGAGAGTGAGTTTTGTAAAGAGTGGGAAGGAAAAGAAAAGTGAGAGCTTAGAGCTTGTGCATACAAATAGATGGTGACTAGCTTAGGTATCTTCCCTTGGTGGCTTTCTTTATTATGATACATTTATTGATGATGCAACTAGAAAAGTATGGGTTTATCTCCTTAGGCAAAAATCTGATGTATTTCAAACTTTTAAGAAATGGAAATGCTTGGCTGAAAATGAGACTAGTAAGAAATTATAATGTTTTAGATTTGATAATGGTAATGAGTATTGAAGATTACTACTCCACTAATGGTATTTGTAGATAAAAATTTGTTCCAAGGGCTCCATAGAAAAATGGAGTGCTTGAACGCATGAACATGACTATAATGGAGCATGCAAGGAGCATGAGGTTGCATGGAGGGTTTTCCTTAAACATGTGGGTGGAGGCTATCAATATTGTTGTATATTTGATTAATAGAGGTCCATCAACTCCTTTGATTTGTGTTATTCTAGAGGAAGCTTGGACTAGTAAGAAGGTGAGTTATTCTTTTCTCAAAACCTTTGCTTGTAAAGCATTTGCTCATATAGATTCTAAAAATAGAACCAAGTTAGAAGCTAGGTCAAAGAAATGTGTATTTTTTGGATATGGCATTGATGAATTTGATTATAGGCTTTTGGATTTTGAAAATCATAAAATTGTAAGAAGCAGGGATGTCACATTCAATTAGGAAGTGTTGTACAAAGATATGTTGTAGCAACATGAGAAGAAAGAAGATGGTTATGTAGTGTTGGATGATACTCTAAAAGATGGTGTTCCAACAATTCCTCGTGATGTACAACAACCACAACAATAAATACCACACACACTAGTGAATGTTAGATAGTCAACAAGGCTAAGCAGACCTCTAGAAAGATTTCCTACCTCTTTGTATTCTATTTTACTTACTGATATCAGTGAACTTGAATGTTATAATTAAGTTGTGTAGGTGGATACTAAGATTTAGTGGGAGTAAGCAATGGTAGATGAAATTGACTCCTTGTTGAAAAATAAGACTTGAGATTTATGCAAGTTGCCTACAAGTAAACATGCTTTACAAAATAAATGGGTTTATAGGTTGAAATAAGATGATGGAGATAAGAAAAGATCTAAAGAAAGGTTAGTTATAAAAGGATTTACACAAAAAAAGGGCAGTGATTTTGATGTGATATTCTCTCTTGTTGTAAAAGTGACTTCTATTTGCATTGTTTTAAGTATTGTGGCTATTCAAGATTTTACATTTGGAAAAGCTTGATGTTAAAATAACTTTTCTTCGTGGTGATTTGGATGAAGAGATATATATGGCACATCCATAGGGATTTGTGGTCAAAAGTAAGTAGAACATAGTGTGTAAATTGAATAAAAGTTTATATGGCTTGAAGCAAGCACCTCAGCAATGGTATCTAAAATTTGATAGTTTTATGCATAAGCATGGATATAGTAGATGTCATTCAGATCATTGTGTTTATTTTAAGAGCTTGGATTATGACAACTACATTATTTTATGTTTATTTGTTGATGATATTCTTGTAGCTGGGTCTAATATGGATCACAGTAAGGGGCTAAAACACTAGTTAGCACATGTATTTGCTATGAAGGATTTGGGGGTAAAAAAAAATTGTTGGTATGAAGATTTATAAAGATGGGAAGAACATGAAATTAACATTATCTTAGATTGATTATATTGCGAAGGTGTTGCACCATTTCTCTATGGAGAATGCTAAAGTTGTTAGCACACCTTTACCTAGTCATTTAAAGTTTACTAAGGACATGTGTCCAAAGGCACAAGTAGAGGAGGATAAGATGTCCAAGGTACCTTATGATTTAACTATAGGAAGCTTGATATATGCTATGGTATGTACAAGGCTAGATATTGCACATACAGTGAGAGTCATTAGAAGGTATATGAGTCATCCAAGAATTGAGCATTAGAATGCAGTCAAATGGATTCTCAAATATTTGAGAGAAACATCTAGTAAGTGTTTACATTTTGGGGGCTCTACTACTGATTTACTAGGCTATGTTGACTTAGATTTGGCAAGGGATATTGATACTAGATGAAGTTATGAATAACATCAAAGGAGAGGACAGAAGTGATACATCTAATCAAAGAGGATCAAGTACACATCAAGAAAGAAGTAATTTTTTATCTAGAAAAGGATTCCTAATCGAAGGATCAAGGATGAGACATTCTAATAGATGAATCAATGAAATCTCTTAACTGAGTAGTCCTAGCAGACTTTTATAAATCCTTTAACAAGGCACTTACTTCATTGTAAGTTGAAGTCCTTTAACTAGGAACACTTCTAACAAGGTGTTGAAATCCTTTAACAGGGTAAGATCTAACAATCTTTGTAAGCCTGTAACAAGGCAGACCTTTCATTGGGTAGATCATAGTTTATGACCAAACATTTTAACCTTTATTGGATACAACTTACAATTCTAATAGTGAAGATTTGTGGGTGTCATCCTCACCCCAGGTTTACCTTCTCATTGCAGGATATTTGGGTTATCAAATATCTTATGTCATACATGTGTTGAATGTTTATTTCTTTCATGCTATGGATGAATATGTTTATCTAGCTAATTCATTTTACATACAATTTGTGAGATGAATATGTGATGAATTTTTTCAATGTTAAAGTTTTGAAAGACTAATTCAATCCACCTCCCCCCCCCCTCTCAAGGTTTTCTTTCCCTATTGTATTTCCAACAATTATAGTTTATATGCTAAATTAGTAGATGGATGTGTGGCAAATATTTTATGGTTAATATTTTGAAGTGTTAATTCAGCCCCACCCCCCCTCCCAGTGGAAAATATTCTATGGTTAATATTTGGAAGTGTTGATTCAACCCCACCCACCTCCCCCCCCCCCCCCCCCCCCCCCCCCCAAACCTAATCTCAGAGTTTACTTTGTTTATTGTATTTCCAATAATTATAGTTTATATGCTAAATTATGAGATGGATGTGTGGTGAATGTTTTATGGTTAATGTTTTGAATTGTTGATTCGCTGCTCCCCCCAACCTAATCTCAAAGTTTATATGCTAAATTATGAGATGGATGTCTGGTGAAAGTTTTATGGTTAACCCCCCCGCCCCTCCTACTCACACTCCCCTCAAAGTTTACTTTTCCATTATTATTTCCAAAACAAAATTCTAATAATATTAGTGTACATAGAGAGAGATATATAAAGGCCATCAAAGAAATACATGAACAAGTCAAGAAGCCATTACTAAAGTCAACTAGAATGTATTTAAAGAAAAAACTTTAAGTCAAAAAGAGAGGTACAATTATGTAAGTAGATGGCATTGTATGGGAGAATCTTAGGAAATAAATTTTACCTAAGGTTTCACACACCAAGATACTCATGAAAAAGGTAGGTCTTTGTAGAATCCAACAAAAAAATGGAGAAAATGCATACAAAATTGAGTTACTAATAGACATTGGCATCTCTCCAATATTTAACATTTTAGATCTGACTTGTTTAAATGAGATAATACTAATGTAGAGGAGATACAACAAGAAGAGAAAGAAGACCAAACTAATTTTTTCCTATCACATACTCTCACATATCTTCAGAAGATTTTATATACTAAGTTTGTGAAAAAGACAAGGAGGAATTGTTACAAGGAATAGTTTTTAATATCATGGTCCACCAAATCAAGAAGTACTATTGATGAATGGGGTTGAGATTACAAGGAAGGGTAATAATCTTGATGAACTCATCTTGAGTAGACTTTAGATCAATTCTCCTAGGGAGTATGATGTAGGGAAAACAACAAAAACCTAGAATTTTGTTATTTTTTTCTATTTAGAAACTTGCTCATATACATAGATACATACATATATCATGACTGATTGATATACACCTGACATCTTGAGAATGTCCTAGTTACATAAACTAAATTGAAGTGCCTAGAAGGGTATTAAATGAGCATAGATGATGTAATATGTTATTAACAAAAATATTCTGATTGAATAAAATGGTATACAACTTAAACCCTTAAACCAAAATACACATCAAGTCCAACGAATAGAAAGACAAAAAATTTACTAGTTATTTAAATAAATTGCATTATACTTCTATTTTATTTTAGTATAAAGTTATTATTATTCTAAAAACTAAATTTTAAGTCAAGTTTTGTAAAATTTAGTAGATGATTAATATGTTGTCTCATCTTTCTATGGGTGACATATTTGAGAATTACACCACTTTTCATATATTTCGTGCTAGTGTTAGAGTGCAAATAGACAATTTTAGTTTTTCACATGTCAACCTTTCTATACCTATTCAAATTCTATTTGTTTTTTAATCTCCCACTTTATTAAAGTAATCCTAGCATCTTAATTAATCCATCATTTTGTAATATTCTCTATTAAGATGGTGACATTTCCCTCTTTCTTGATCTTCAAGTTCCCTATTTGTTTAACTTAATGAATTACGTCCCAATTCTAATGGGATTCCCTGTTTTCCTTTAAAAATGATTAACTTTCACTTTTATCATTCTCATAATGAACTAATTAAACCTCATTCGTACCATTATCGATGATATAAATATTCATTTCCTTATTGAACCAACAATCCATCAAATTGTAACTATAATAGTTCCTATTAAACTTTCATACAAATCTCTCTAAATTACTAATGATGTAAAATTAAGGAGAATAATCCCAGAGCTTCATCATTCCTATTTCAATATCTCTTTGTTACATTCTTGACATTCTATTTGAACAATTTTTACATGTTTATGATATCATTACAACAACTTTTCTGACGTATAGTCTATTTCTAAACTACTAATTAGATCATTTAGGGCCTATTTGGTTGCTAGAATAGGATTGTAATAGGAAGAGAAACTTAGAATATGTTTTATATTTTTTGTTTGGTATGCTCAATCAAAATTGGGAATAGGAAGACGTATTCCAATTTTGCCCCTAAAATGAGCATATGTCTATGCTAAAAAATAGTTGGAACTCGAATAGGCCATTCCTATTCCCAATCTTTTTTTTTTTTTTTGATGAATAGTCCTTTTCAATTAATAAAATTTACTAAGATTACAATTCACAAAAAAGGGCCAGGGGATACAGGATGACCCCACGAATGAGTTCAATTGGCCAAAGCCAGAGCAAACAACATGGCCGCAGCCAACAACTAAAAACTACTCATCAAAAAAAAAAAAAACAATCCTCATGATGCCAAGGCAATACCAGCAGAGGGAGGAGGATCATCTTTATTTGGAAATCCCCACGCATCAGTGGGATTGTAAGGCGGACTAGGAACAATCCAGCTGTCAGCAGCATCTACAGGATCTGGGGTAGTTACAGTCTCAGCATCCTTCTTGTCTGGCCGCGGAGGAGAAATTGCCAAGGCCAGCCAGGGAAACATGCCAGAGTGCGCCCGTCCAAGGGGAGGGGCCGGAGACCAGCTCGAAGCCCGCCCACGGGGGGAGCCGGGGACCAGCGAGCTCCACCACGTGGTGGGGAAGCGGAGCGACACCTCCAACCGCCATGACCACCGCTGGGAGAGCGATGGCGGGGACCTTGGGAGCGCGGCATGTGAGAATGGCGGCCAGAGGACTGGCATCTAGAACGGCAACCACGGGATGAGGAAGCATCAGCTGAGGCCTTCGGAGGCACTCTGGCAATAGTACAAGGAGCATTTCCCCAGTGGTTTAACAATTCTTGTAAGTGGGCAACCTTTAGTGCAACTTTATTAGCTTGCACCTGTATCTGCATAATGATATTGTTACAAATGCATGCCTTAGTGTACATTGCAATGTTAACATCCAAAAAACTGTGAGTGAATAAAACTGCATTCCTATCTTTCCATAGAGAAAACAAAATTTCCATCCTGAAGGTATGCCAAATTTGGGAAAACTTTTGAGGAAATCTGGGGGAATCACCCAGAAGGATCATGTACCATGAAAAAGGTTCGGGCCTGAAAGGCTTGAAAAAATCATGGATCCAGTGCCCATAATTCTGAGCACGTTTGCAAAACCAAAAAATATGCAAAAAGGACTCAGGTTGGCCACAGAAGGGGCATCTAGGGTTAGGAGCCCCAATAAGCTTGAGCCGAGGCCCCAAGGGAAGACCTTGAAAAGCGAGGCACCAAGCGAAGTGAGCAATCTTAGGTTCTGTAATGGCACTCCAAATGGTGTCGAACCATTTTCTCCATTGAGAAAGCGAAGAATGCAAATGCCATCGTTGATTAAGCGTGTCTACCATCGGAAGGTGCGGCAAAAGCCATCTATATCCCATATTGGGCTTATAATTGGTAAATGGAGTGGCAGGAAACCACTTCCAATCATACCACCAAGGTCGAACAGACTGAATCCCCACTTTATGAAGTAAGTGCACAGGGATGGAAGACAACAGAAGCTCATAAGTCTGACGATCGACATGAACAAGGTGGTATTGAACTTGCATATCCTCCCAAGACCCTAAATTCATGGTGACTCTTGAAAAAATATCCTTAGTAGTGCGAATGCCTCGTTTATAGAAATGCAGAGCACTGGCACCTTGAGTCTTAGCAAGAGGAATACCCTGGAAGGCAAATAGGGGAGACCACCAAATGTTCTGTTGATATAAGGACAACCCATTGTGGAACTCATTACTAGCCCAACGAAGCCAAGGTTTAACAGCTTCCCAGGCTTTCCAGATGCTCTTTATAATGAAGGAGCCATGTATGACCACTGGTTCTCGCATAGTGAGAAGAGTCTAAAAACCAATTCCCTTCCAGGCCGGTCTATTAGCAGGGAAGCCTGAAGAGATGCAATGTCTGACAAGAATTTTCCAGGCTTCATCTCCAGAAATAGCAATGATAATCCATTTAGCACAGAGGGCAAGGCCCTACTTTCGAGTGGAAAGCAGGTCGAGACCCCCAGATTCCCTCGGGAGACAAAAAAAATCCCAAGCAACTCTTTGAAAACCATGATGGTCAGAACCAAAGGCCCAAAGAAAATCTCTGAGCAAACGTTCTAATTTGAGGTATGAAGCTTTGGAGGGAGCCCAACAAGAAGAATAAAACACATGGGTGGCAACCAAAATCTTAGAACAAATCTGGAATTTACCAGCAAGAGAAAGCGGCTTAGTGATCCAATAATCAAGCTTTTTGGTAATCTTTGTAAGCACAGTATTCCAAAGTTCCACAGGGGAAGCCTAGAAAGCAAAGGGAATGCCAAGAAAGCGAAAAATTTCTCCATGAGTAACCCATTTCCATTGGAATTGGCTGAGCCAAGGTGGAGCTGGCAAAAAAGACTGTCAATAACAGAGCGTTTTATGCCATTGAATGGTAGATCCACAGGCTTGACAAAAAGTGTCAAGACAATCTAACGCATTTTTGATGTTTTCTTCATCCTCAAGAAGAGTGAGAAAAGAATCATCAGCAAAATGACCATTGACTAACTGGGAGGAAGAATCAGGCAAGGAAATGCCACGGACTAGCCCAGAGGACACAGAATGAGCAAGTAAATAACCAAAGCCCTCGGTAGCAAGGACATAAAGCACAAGAGCTAACGGACAACCTTGTCTGATGGAACGAAAAAGTCCAAAAGCTTCAGATTGCGAATTTTTTTTTTTTTTTTTTTGAATTAAAAAAAAAAATCAACATTTTTTTTTAATAACATTTTTTTATTATATCTATTTGTTTAAAAACACGAAATAAATAAAGAAAAAATGAAAATAAATTAACCTTTTTACCATTATTGAAAAAATTAACCAAAAAAAAAAAAATTAAAAACCAAAATTTTTTAGGAAAATATTTATTAAAATACAAAACTTAACCTTATTCCTATTCCATTTTTGTAGAACTAATCTCAATCGAATTCCAAGTCAACCAAATAGGATCGAAATTGTCCTTTTCTACTCCCATTTCCTATTTCCATTCCCATTCCATTTTTCTATTCTAATTTTTAATTCCTATGCTAGCAACCAAACGAGCCCTTGCCTCTCTATTTTTTGAATAAAAGGGTTTGGGTGCTGGAGTGTTTGAGTGCTAGGGTGTTTGATCATTTTTGTATTCTTTAAAATTGTCACTAATTAGTTGAAAATGTTCTCTATAAAACAATTGGAACAAACGTTCTTATAGAATCTTATAGAATCTCCCCCACCCATTAAATTTTGAACTTTGCATTGCTTAATATTAGTCCCAAATCACAAGAATCATTATACAAGTACTTCGCATCAGCTCCTTGAAAAATGACAGCGAAGTCAAACGCTACAACATTTCACATATGCAAAAAATGAGCTCAAATCTACTGTCCGACATTCCCATTGTCATTAATGCTAGAAACAAATACAGTTCAATTTCGTCATTGCAAGCACAGCGAATCTGCCCATGAAAAGGACCATTGAGAAATTCATCAATAAAGATAATAGCAAAATAGATGGCTAATCTAGTCAAAGCCGGCAGGCTTAAGATTGTAGTTAGGTGTTAATAAGTTTATGACAAGCACTGTTAAAAGAAGAATAAGATGAGAATCTACAATACAAAAGAAGGGTTCACTGGTAAACTAAAGAACTAAACCTAAATTTGAGATTAAATCTTCTAAATCAACATAGCTCCTTCTCTTTCTTTGTCCTCCTCCCATTCCGAAATTAGCATATCGAAATACTGCATACTTGCCTCGTCAATAAATTCAACGCTCTGCATACCCACAATATCTTCCATTTTGAAATCTCTCGGACAATCAGATGGAGAGAAGATGAGTTCATATTGTGGAGAAGCCAGCGTCTTCAAGTATAGAAACTCCTCTGAAATATCTCCTGCATTTTCATTAATTTCTTCATTTGTGGAAATATTATGAGCCATTGATTGGTCGTCGAAGTTGGAAGACATATCTGTGAAGAAATCATCGTCCATTAACTCACCCCACGAAATGGAGTTCTTCGTAGTTTGTTCTTGATCAGCACAGTTACCGTTGTTTGGTTCATTCCTTTTTCTCCCAGAAGGTGCACAATACAATGGTTTTGTTTTTGTATGGAACTTCTGAGGAGCTCCCTTCTGTGGAAGCTGCTTACTTTTGCTGAGATGAGTATTCCAATAGTTCTTTATTTCATTGTCTGTTCGCCCAGGCAATCGTCCTGCAATCAGAGACCATCTGCAATGACATAAGCATTACACCAGTATCAGATACAATTTTCATACTGCTCCCAAATAAGCAATTATTTTGTAGGATTCATAATTGTAACTGACGTCATTACTTTCTCAGTTCAAATACGCAAGATTTATTTTGCACCATTTATATATTTTCAATACTTAGTTTCTAGACCACTTTTGCTATTTATTGACATTTTCAAAAATTCCATGGTTAATGTATACTATTTGAGCTTAACCATTTTATGCAGGTCAATACTTACATCTCTTAACTGTTTTCTATTGTGATGATAGATTGTGATGGTAGATCATAAAGTGTATTTCAAATGTTATACAATAAATTCTCTCAGCCTAATTCAGAAAGAACACCATTAGCAAAGTAAATACTTGATTTTTGGATTACAAGATTTATTTAGTATCATTTACATTCTGAAATGATCAACACTTATGTCTCCCTTAGCTCTCTTGGATTAGGTAATCAAGTATGAGTCCTACTATGGATTAAAAAAAATCAGGTGTGTAAGATTTGTTTAATATCAATTTTATTCTTAAATGGGGTCAATACTTATGTCTTTACCGTCTTCTATTGTGATGCTAGATGGCAAAGTGTGATTTCAAATGGTGTACATTCAGTAAATTCTCAGCCTAATTCAGAAAGAACAGCATTAGCAAAGTCAATACTTACTTTTGGATTACAAGATCTATTTAGTATCGTTTACCTTCTTACCTTCTTTAACTGATCAACACTTATGTTTCTCTCAGCTATCTTTTATCCATTATCCAAGTGATAGATCATAAAGTGTGATTTCTACTATGTATAAAAAGAATCAAGAACAACATCAGCAGAGTCAATACCTACTTTGTAGTTCTCTTATAAATTTGTTTAGTATAATTTATAGTCCTAGCAAATCAATACTTCATATGTGTTATTAAATCCCAAACAGTTTCTAAATTCAATTTCCTATGTGCTATTTAAATCCAATTTGTTTCCTTGGTATAAGTATTAGGCATGAGCTTTCCTCTTCTGAATGATGGATTGCTTATTGCAATCGGACACATCGAATCTAGAACTGCAAATATTTCCTTAGTGTCTGTTAAATTCTATTGATACCTATTGCCAAGGAGCCCATGAAGTCTAATAATAAGATCTTTCTCGTCGGGGGAAATGTTCCCACGTTTAATATCAGGGCGAAGATAGTTCAACCAACGCAATCTACAACTCTTTCCACACCGATTCAGACCTGAAAACAAGAGGAATCCAGCATGCAAAGACAATTAGTATACAAAAAATTGCGTTGTCCATTCAGACAGAAGGCAGGGATGAATGTATGAATTGCTTCAGCCCACCTGCTTTGAACGGGATAGAGCTCCATTGACCTTCACCGTGGATGGAGATATAATTGCTCAAAATGAAATCCTCTCGGACAGTCCAAGCTCCGTGGTTGAGTCCAACATGTTTGGAGCAGTGAAAAGACTTGCCCATTTTCATGAAATGATCCACTCATTCAGTGTGCACAACTCATAACCTCCTTTTATGAACAAAAACTTCTGTATTGGAAAAGACAAGGAAGGTACATATTCGTTTCAGGGACATTAAAGCCGCTTAAATTCGCTCTCAGTTTTGTACGCCAATTCGATGTTCCTTGGATTTCCTCCCCTTTTTTCATGGGACGGTCCTTATGCATTCCGATCTCCGTGGAATGAATCGACGTCTTACGTGTCTGAGAATTTCACCTAATCTATTTGTAGGGTTCAAAGACAGAAAGGAACTCTACTTCAAACATTGCCTGGGGACGACAGAAAAATAATTGTTTGATAGATTGCAAATATCGATTACATGCCCGAACAAAGAAGGGTACTCCAATATTATTATATGTTTCAGTAGCTCAACGTTTTTCTCCACGCTACGTACTCTTCTAGAGTGACATTAATGTCAACCAAGTTACAAGAAAATGTAAATTTTTTAAGTTATTGAAGACAGAGTGACACAGCCGGGGACAAAACACAAAGATTGATAGATTTGACAGCACATGTTTTTACTGAGTAGAAAGGTACCGAATGCACATTGATGTCCACACCGATCTTAATTGCATTTTCTGTACTCCCAACAGAGTGGGGTAGCTGCCTACGCAATGAGGAACGGAGAACAAATCTTTATAAGCTCAACTACCCTTCCGATTTATCGTCATCTCCACATGTGCTCACTCCCCTTTGAATACGATGTCAAGTATTATCATAAATCTTAATTTAGTGGAGTCTATAGAAGTATTAAGTGATACTTACTATGAAATGTAAATATCTAATGTTATTGAATTCAAATAAGTTTAATAATTAAAATTTATTACTAAAATGTAGAAAATAGAGGCTTAAAACCTTAAAACACATTCCAAGTAAGAAGACAGTCTAAGAATGCATTTTTTCCAGAGTAGAAAGATACCCATTGCACATTAATGTCCACACTGATTTTTTCTCCATTATCCGAGGACTGCTTCAAAGACAGGTACTCCAACTATGTGAAATAGTTGTTTAGATAATGAAAATCTGTATATAGTTCTATAAATAGTTTATAATTATATGAGACTATTTTATACACTTTTAAGGAAGTATTGTTACAAATTATATTTTTAAATCTTATTTCTAATAAAAGATTTGAATCTGAAAACTTCAAGAGAGCATGTTCTCTACCACTAGATCAATTCAAGTTGTATTCACAAGTACCTATCATGAGAGATGGAGAATAAATTTTGAAAAACTTTATAATCAAATACTATATTGTTGTTGGGTGAGCATTTTTCAATAATTATGGTAGCATTTGGTGATATGATGTCCAATTACTTTTAACACTATAAAACTAATAATTATGGCCACAAAATAGTTGGACTTTATCATAGCTATTTGTAATTCAATGAAATGTATTCCTTTGTTTGGTAAACACCAAATAATGTGATGTCACATTAAATTACAAATAAAAATATAGCTAGTACACAACTATCAATCTAAATTTGTTTTCAATACAACCAAAATCATGTTAAATAAAGTGAAATAATATTTGATAATATGAATTCAAAACTATAGTTATACCCATGAGCCTCTGCAAGTACCAAATATATTTCTGATATCCTGAAAATAAAATATCATGTGATGTCACATGAACACCTTACTCTACAACTTCAAGTCTACAGTTTCTAGGATCATTTTCAACACCTAAAAAGAATTATGTTAATATAGCACCAAAGTTGATAATATTGATTCAAAACCTTAATTATGAGGAGGGGTCTTTTAAAATAAGTTGAATTAAGAATTTGGAAATGCTACTAGGATCTATTGTAATAATGAGATGGAGTAACCTCATATGAAAATTTAACATTTCATATAAGAGGGTCACTTATATGCAATGATACCCAAGTAGATCATTTGTTTTAATAATTGAAATATTCATATAATGACTTTCAATAAGTTTAAACTCCATTGGGAACATTAACTTCAACATTACATTGATATCATTGAAGATTGATGTTGTTTACTTTCAGTCACAACAGAAATTCTGCCATTCCATCGTTATGTTCTAATTCACATAATTGGAGAATAATGATTAACATGCATGAATCAGTGCATGATTTGCGGTAGTTTAAATAGTTTAATAAAAAAAATATTTTATTCCTCATCTATATGTGATCATGGAATAACTTGTTACATCGCATTTAATAGGGAAGAACTATTGTATCTTGTAGTCAACTATATTATTCTCCACCATGAGTTTTCTATCAAACTCCAAGTTTATTGAGGGGAGTAGCTTTTTAGCATTCTTAAAATAATACTTTTCTAGTAATGGTGTCTACTGATGTAGTAATATAATGGATTTTTTTATTTGTGGTAAAACAAAGCCTCCCCTATTTTGAGTATTATTATTATTATTGTTGTGTTGTTGTTGTTCTTTAAATCCTACATTTGGTATTAGAGTTGAAGGTGTTTGGAAGACAACAGTATGGAAAACAATTTGCATATCTCAGAGTTTGATGGAGTTGATTACCAATATTGATCAATCAAGATGAAGACATTTTTGATTGGGAAAGAATATTGGGAGATTATTGAATCCGGATATGAAGAGCACGCAGATTAGAATAATCTCCAACTTAATGATAGGAAGTTGAAGAAAGAAGTTGAGAAGAAGAATACAATGGCATTGTTTCACATTCAGATGGCTCTTGAGAAAAGCTTGTTTCTCTAAATTGTTGATGCACAAACAACAAAAGATGCTTACCATGGCAATGATCAGATCAAGGTTGTGAAGCTACAAACCGTGAAAAGAAAATACAATAACTTGAAGATGAAGGAGACAAAGAATGTGGGAGATTTCTATGTGAGAGTGAAAGATGTGACTCATAAAATGGCCACTTTGGTTGAACCTATGACTCAAGAGCATGTAATACAGAAAGTATTAAGATCTTTAACCCCAAGATGGAATCATGTAGCAATTGTCATGGAAGAAAGCAAAAATTTAGCTACTATGGAGTATGATGAGTTGGTTGGATCTCTCATATCACATGAGGATAGAATAAGGGACATGTCTATTAGTGTTAATGAGAAGGATTTTGCTTCTCAATTGCAAATTTCAAAGAATAATGATGTTAGCAGTAGCAATAACAACAATAAAGGCTCAGGAAGGGGTCAAAATAAAAAAAATTCAAGAGGATCCAGAGGAAGAGGAGGTACTCATAGAGGATGAGGTAGAGGCAAATTTGATAAAAGGAACATCCAATGCTATCATTGCAATAAGTATGGACATTTTGAGAAAGAGTGTAGATTGAAATCAACTAACAATAATGCCAATTATGCTCAATAAGATGAAAATCACTCCTTGGGTAATTTGTTTTTGTGCTATGGGAAAGGTGAGAGTAATGTGAATGATGTTTGGTATTTGAATTTTGGATGCTCTAAACACATGTCTGGTAACAAGGAACTTTTTTCAAAGCTTGATGATGGTTATAGATCCAATATGACTCTTGGTAATAGCAATACAGTGGATGTTGCGGCCAAAGGAACCATGGATATTTAGACAAAGGAAGGTATGAAAAGTGTTCAAGATATTTATTATACTCCCAAATTGAAGCATAATTTATTGTGTGTTGGGCAACTATGTGAAAAGAATTATAGAGTGGTATTTGAGAACATGAAATATAATATCTATGATAAGAATCAAAGAAATAAAGTGATTACAGTTGTTCCTATGACAAAGAATAGGATGTTTCCTTTGAAGTTTGGTGAAAATGGCAATTAGCTTGTCAATATGGCCCATGAGGAAAAAAGCTGGTTGTGGCATCTTAGGTATGGCCATTTGAATTTCAATAGTTTGAAGAATCTAACAACAAATGCATTAGTTCTTGGATTTCCTATGGTTGAAGAGCATAAACAGATTTTTGAAGGGTGTGCAAAAGGGAAGCATGCAAGAGAATCATTTCCAAAAGGCAATGCATGGAAGGCCCAATACGCACTTCAGCTTATTCACTCAGATATTTACAGTCCAATGCAAACATAAAGCTTGGGTAAGTCATCATATTTCATTACTTTTATTGATGATTACTCATGCATGTGTTGGGCGTATTTTTTTAAGACTAAGGATGAAGTCTTTGATACATTCAAGAGGTTTAAAGCTCATGTAGAGAATGAGAAAAGGAACACAATTAGATGTTTGAGAACAAATCATGGAGGAGAGTTTTGCTCAAAAGATTTTTAGAATTTTTGTGAGATGAATGGGATCAAAAGACAACTCACAACTTCATACACACCCCAATAGAATGGAGTGGCTAAAAGGAAGAACCATATTGTGGTAGAAATGGCAAGGAGTATGTTACAAACCAAGGATTTGAACAATTCTTATTGGGCTAATTTAGTTGGTACAATCATATATATTCTCAACATGAGTCCTACAAGTGCCCTATACAAGATGACTCCATATGAAGCATGGTATTAGAAAAGGCCTAATGTAAAACATTTAAAAAAATTTGGTCGTTTGGCTTATGTTCGCATCCTTAATCAAAATAGGCAAAAGCTAGATGCTAAAAGTGAATCATGTATTTTTGTGGGCTATAGTGAGGAAAGAAAAGCTTACAAATTTTTCAATCCTATTACTAATAAGATTGTTGTTTCAAGATATGTGATTTTTTATGAAGGGGGAGTTTATGGTAATAAAAAAAATTATGTTGAAAAGCCAAAATTAGTTTTGGATGATGATGTTATTGCTAATAATGATAATGAGTAGTTAGCTAATCGTTCTATTTCAAGATCACCAAGCCCACCAAGATACCCCTCACCAATCCCAAGAGCAAGTCCATCCTAAAGTCCTCCAAGAAAGGTAAGAAGATTGAGTGATATTTATGAGAGGTGTCAAAATCAAGCACATGAAGAAGATCCAATAGGTGAGATAGTAAATTTTGCATTACTTGCTAAACCTAATTTTGAGCCATCATGTTTTGAGCATGCGTGTGCTAATTGTATATGAGCAATGTTAGTATGCTAATAGAAACCAAATTTAAATAAAGCTTCTACAAACTAAACAAAATTCATAAACTTCAAGATAGACTAAGATGAGCTCTCAATTGAAAATATGAGCCATTAATGGGCTCTCTCAATGAGAAGCTCTCTTGTTGAGTAGCTTTGTCTAAAAAGATAGGATGTATGCTCAATATGCTTCCAAAGGCTTCAATGGATGATTGTGGATTTTTGGTGTGGATAGATGGCTTTAGTATGGATTTGGCTCTCAAAATAGCATTATAACTTTACTTCATGGATTGTGTTTTTTTGCAAAGGGGAAGGATCTAATTTATAGGCAAGAGGGTTGAGGGATTGAGGGCTAAGATGCAAGGATGGGAAAAAGCTTATGGAAGGCTCAGATTGCATGAGAGGAGAGCACATGGATTGTGCTTCCTTATAGCCAATCAAGGAGTGACACATGTCACATGGTGAGAGGATGGAGGAAAGGGCAAGGATGAGTCAACAAAGGAGGCTCAAGAGATAAAATCTTCATAAAGACTCTCATAATGACTTGTAAGAGCAATAAAAGGGCTTGTAAGAGTCATTTATGACCTAGTGGACTTCATAAAGTTTTATGGTTGAGATATTTTGAGGGTGATGAGAGCAATTTCGACTTGGGCTTGATTAGGAAGGTTCTAAGCTTGCTTAGGCTTGTGCAAATGATTAGAGGATGGATTAGGATGGTTTAGGATTAGCTTAGGGATAGGCAAGTGGATGGCATTTAATGAGGGTGGGTGAAGGAGGAGATATTTGTTAACTTTGGCTTGGGTTAGTAAGTCTTAACCCATGTTTAGGGAATGTGACAAGGTTAGGAGGGGATTAGGATTAGGTTTAAAGACATCTTCTAGAAGAGTCTAGATTTTGGATGAGGATAAAGACTTTCTAGAATAGTCTAGAATTTCCTAGGGTGAGGATAAATTAGATTTTTAGGAAATAAATAAAGTTTTATTTATTTCAAGGGATTGGGTTGAGGAGATATTTATTAAAACTTTTTTAATAAACATGAGGATTAATATTTAATCTTAATTAAATATTTTGAGTTGGGATTAGGGGTAGGAAATGATGGGATTAGCCTTTAATCGAAATTAAAGAAGGATTAGAAGATTTTGGAAGAGGTTATTGGTCATAAGGAAATTGGCCAAGTTTTGGGCAAAAAATAAATTTTTTATTCATTTTAGGATTTTTGGTCAATTTATTAATTAAATAATTAATAAATAAGAAAATAATGTTTAAATAAGATTTAAACATTTTTAGGAGGGATTCCTTAATTAAATATTTTTAATTAAGATAAAGGGATTTAATGGCATAAAAATTAATTAATTAATTAATTAATGATGATGTCATCAGGACTTTTTTAGAAAATAAAAATATTTTATTTTCTAAAGGTTTTTAGGTGTCTACATTTTGCCCCTCTTTGATATGGTGCCGCAAGTGGCATGGCACCAAAGATAAGAAAATAAGATGCCCAAGGCTAGAGCAGAAGAGGAGAGAATGGACTGTGAGATGCCCCCTCAAGAAGGTAGCGAGGAGAGAAAGTGAGGCTCGATGGCTTCTTGAAAAGTACAAGAATCCGAGATGAGCAAGGAGACTCAGATTGGCAAAGAGAAGGGGCTGAATTAGCTCAAACTCTCACTACAGGAGAATGATAAAGGGAGAATCAGATGCACAAAGGAAGCAAGCTTAAGACTTCAGGGATTGCAGAGAATGAAGGAGTGGAGCGCTATAAAAGGAATCCAGGATGGGGAGATGGATGAGGGGATTAAAAAGCTAATGCAATAGGATTTCAAAGAGTCAGATTGGTGGAAGATGGGTTTCGGAGATCCCTAGGACTAGGATTGTGGATCTCGAAAGATGAGGCTTGGTAGATTGATTTGGATTGGTGGATCCCTAAGACTAGGATTGTGGATCCCTAAAGCTAAAGGTGAGGAGTGATTCAAAGAGATACTGATGCATAAGCTGGGGTAGGAGAGATGGATGCCAGATATGGATGGGGGATAATGGAGATGAAGGAAAACCATTGAAGCTTTTTGAGCGGGGGGGATACTTTAAAGAGAAGTACCACCATGTAGTTGAGCACTAGATTTGCTATAGAACTATTGGTTAATTGCCAAGGTTACCAAGAACATCAAGGCCTTTTCACCAACTATCCAGAGGACTGACGAACTGACTCAAAATAAACACGCAAGGATTGCCCCAGTATCACACATGAATCCTAGAGGAAGCAGTGTGGAAATGACACTGGGTAACCCACAAGCAAAAAAGAAAACAAGCAAAAGACATGATCAAGACCTTACGCTCTAATTGCCCCATTCGCAGCATACCATGATATGGAAGATCGTGGCAACCTTGAGGAGGGAACAAGGAGATTGCTTGGAAAAGATACTTCAAGACCCAAAAGGGAAGATCCCAAATCAAAAGAAAGTGAAAATCCAAAAGAGAACCATTTGCCAACGAGATGGGTAGGACGAGGTACTAACGGACCAAGATCAGACATGAGGAAAGCTATATCCTGCAAGGACCTATCGGAGAGCACCGAAGCTGATGGATCTAGATGAGTGATGCGTCTGGCAAGCTGAACTAAGAAGGATAACACTTTGGTGACATGAAATCTAGCTAAAGGATGCATTGGAATAGCTAACCAAGATGTGCGATGTGTGCAAGATGTTGATCAAGGAGGAACTGACACAAAAGCTAGATAGATACAACGGTACTAAGGTAAAGAGGATGTACAAGCTGACAGACCAAGATATTTACAAGCAGGCTAATCAAGATATGGTACAAGCTAACAGACCAATGATAGGTATGATACAGATGGATAAAAAGCTCAGGATGAGAGGATAGCGGGATGGTTCGATGTTGTGCAAGATGCGAAAGCTAAGGGTGGGGTGATAGTGAAAGATATGGATTTGGCAGGATGCATCCAATGATGAGGAGAGATTTTGTGACCAAGGATAGCTAGAGGAGAAAGATGAGATGGATGGATAGGATGGTAGATAGCTAGGATTATGATGGATATAAAGAGATGACATTGGGTTTGCATGAGGATAGCCTAGAGCTAGATACCAATGACAAGGGAGGATGGACAAGACAAGATCTCCAAGGAATATAGTGCCCCCAATCAGAAGATAACATGCAGAAGGAGGTCTTATGATGGATTTGATAGGATTGAAGCTAGGAGGGAAAAAGCTGAAGGGGCTAGGGAGATGGATGATAGCTGGGATGATTGGATAAAGTTGCAGGAGATTAGTGGATGGTGTGAGATGGAAGATGGAGGGTGGAGGATAGGTGGATAGATTGGAAGATGGAGTTGGATGTCGAGAGATGACCAAAAGCATGAGGGTGATAGGCTAAGCTGGGGATGGCGAGATTACGCATGACACTTGTTTGCCAAGTTTTCATCATGGTACTTGTCCAAGGTGCTTGAATTGCCAAGTTTTCACCAGTGGACACTTTATTTTTCTTTTCTTTTTTGACTTTTTGACTTTGGACTTAGCTGGAATAATTTTGGCTTTCTTCAGCTATTTTAGCTTTTTTGGGATTTTTCACTGGCTGTTGGAATGTTCAATTTTGTTGCTAGCTATTGGTACACCGGATGTGTGATTTATGCAATAGATCGGATTAGATGGGATTGATGGTAGGAGATGGAGGGATGAAAATGCTGAAAAGGAGCATGAGATGGGGATGCTTGCAAGAGCAACATTGGCACATGTTGGGATGGGTGTGAAAAGAGCATATGGGGGATAGAAGGTAGATGCGGGCGTGATGGAGGATTTGTGGAAGCATGCTTGGGGATATAGGCACCCAAGATGGAGTTAGGAGATGGGGGACATGAGTCACTAGATGGGGGATTAGCAATGGTGGATGCCATTATGCATTGGGTTTCAACTTTTTTCTTGGGGATCCACATGGTTTTGGATTTTCTTTTCATAGGCTTTTGCATTGTTTTGCATTCTTTGATTGGATTTTTCCTTTTTGGAGTATGTCTTTTAGAATAGACGTATGATTGCCTAGGATGTGGATTTTTAGCTTTATGCATTTTGAAGTTGGAATTCACATTGCTGTGGTAAGCTTTGGGAAGATGGTTAGGAGAAGCTTTGTGAGATGGAGAGGATATGAAAGACCATGTAGGGGGATGATGATGGATGATGTGCCCTGATATGTGCCTTTGTTGATCTTGCATAGAAATGGATGGAATAGGATTTTTATGATGGTTGATAGGAGGATGGAGGATGGTAGATTTTGGGACATAGGGACCCAAAATGGATTTAGTGGATGAAGGGGGGATATGGTAGGTTGTTTTGGGTTGCAAAGATGGTGGCGAGGGGATGACATAAGATTTCTTGAAGGAGTGATGGGAGGCTGGCATGGTGGGCTTGGAGATAGGCTTGGTTTGGGGGTGTGGTGTACCAACACCTTTAGATGGTGAGCCTTTGGATACATATCCAAGACCATGAAATCCTAGATTTTTTTGTGCAATAATAGGCTCTCTGTTTCCTTTCTCTTGTGGTCCTAAACCTTGACCTTGATAATGCCATCGATTGAGCATTTGAACAAGCTAAGGAAAATTTTTGCTTGTAGAAAATGGTAGAAGTGATTTATTAGGTGTATTGCAATGGGGAGATACTGTTCTTAATTCTTCTGCTGAGAGAGGGCCACCATGGATGAATGTAAGTGAACCAAGAGGGTAGATTATAGATGGTGGAATAGCTTGGATAGGTGGTAAGATGGAAGCATGGAGCGGGGGAGATGGAAGGATAGGATCTTGATGTAGCTGGTGGGATGACAAGATATCTTGTAGTGGAGGAGATATGGCTCGAGGTTTTGGAGATGGAGGAGATGGTGACTGCACTATGGATGGAAGACATGGTATGATGATATCTTCATTTATGCTTTGGGGGACGTCAACATGCGTTTGGGTAGGATTTTGATAGGATTGGTTTGGAGTGGATGGTGCGATAGGAGGTGAAGGGATGGATTCTTCAAAGGCAGTGGATGGATAGATGGGAGATTCAGTAGTGGAGATGGGTGAGTAGAAGATGGATGCATAAGGGTCATTACGAGAGATTTGGGAAATGCTTGGAGGCGATGTGGATAGGATTTGGAGGGATTTGATAGGTGGTGGAATTTTGATGCTTGCGAGAAGTGGAAGGATTTTAAGCAATTTGATGGATGGTATGGGGATGATAGCTATGGGAGATGGAGGTGATATTATAGATGGGGAAGCTTCATCATTGACTACTTCACATGGTTGGATTAGATGACATGGCTTATCAACTATTGGAGGCAACCTTTCTTGTATTTCCTCTAGGAGATTCCTTGGAGACTCGTGTGTCGAAGGTGGAGGTGGATTGACAGGAATAGCTAGTGTGATGGGGGTGGAAGATTGGAAGCTTGGTTGATGGGGTGATGGAGGGGAAGCTGGAATATCAGATGGCATGACTAGATAGTTTGGAATAACTCTTCAATTTTGGGGGATGCTTGGGGGAATGTTTCTAAGGCTTTCAATATACCCGTCATAGTCAACAAGATTTTCATCATCATTGGAATAGGAGGTGGCGGGAGCAAGGACAATGTGACCAAACACATCATGATAGGATTGGTACTTCATGTTTTGATGATGAGTTTGATGGGGATGGGGTCTTGCATATGGATGAACACGGAAGCTCATGGTTGGATTTGGATTAAGCACAGATTTTCGATTGGCTGATGAAAGATTTCCTAGGGAGAGTCAAAGCTGTATGACAGACCTAAGGAGGATTGGCTAGAGATTTTTGGCTTTCTTCTGGGTGGAAGACTTCAAGGGTATGCTGTCAAAAAGTGAGAGTTTTGCTTTCCTATGCGCTGGATTTGGTGGTGGCTATGTCAACTTGAGGATAGACTAATGATCCTATGGGCATGACATGAGATTGACCACTTGTGGATCCCAACCTTTAGCTCAAGGTGATGAGGGATGCAAGTGACAAAGCTAGATTACCCTAGACAATGCTTTGTCAGAGGGATAACCTTGGTGAGATTGGTTGATTGGTAGGATAGATTGATTGGATAGAAAATTTTGGCAAAGTGACAACAACTCTTTAAAGGCTTGGGTTGCTAGCTGGCTGGGGGGATGATTTGGATGGACTTTGGATTTGGGATTGTTCTAAGGCAAAGAACTAGATAGATTCGGTTGCAGCGGGGGAGCTTGGATGATTTTTTGATAAGGCAGTGACTATGCTAAGTATGCCTTGAGCTGGGAGATTTCTACTATTTTGGGATTTCAACCAAAATTGGCAAACATTCATTCAAAAGCTATGAACAAACAAGCAGACAAAAGTTTTCAGCAAGCACGTCAAACACACCAACATCCTAGGAAGCTTTCTACAAGGATGAAATTTGGTTTAGCTAGGGAGTCCTTGATATACGCAAGGTATGTGAGGTCCAAATCCGTAGATGAAACTAAAAAGATGTCACACAGCCGAGAGGAGCGGTAACCCACTTCTCCTCTTTCACTTCTCAAGGGTATAAAGTTCCTTGAGGCTTAGCCCGAGTGACAAAATTTTGATCCCAAGAGAGGTGTCTTTGGATTCACCTCCCGATCTTTATACTCCGCCGGAACGCTGGAGTTGAGGTCATCCCAAGGGGTGATGAAATCCCCAAGCAGGCCTCCTAAAAAGTGTAAAACAAGACCACATACATGATCTTGGGCTTTAAAAGACACGTGTTTATTCCAATTGATGATTTAGATTTTGTAAGCTATGATTGAAGACACTTGTGATTATGGCATACAATGTTCATTCCAATTTGACAACATCGTTAGCATAATGAAAGTCGAGAGATCGTGAACATAAAAAATGCGAGCGTTATTGAAAATGCGTCCAAACCATGCAATGTTCATTGATTGTTAGGCATTCAAGATTGAGTGTGAGTTTGTTTTAAGCCCAAAACAAAGGTGTGTGAGATTCAATTTCAAGCGCGCGCCCGGAGGCCCTCCACGTCAAGATTTGTCCAATTTTTATGCCCAAATGAAGTGTGAGCGAGATTAATGCACATTCAAGGAATTTTCTAACTTAGAAAAACCACTAAAGACCCAAGTGAGTGGAGTTTGATCTTTGTGGAGCACTTAACACCCTCTTAGGTAGACCCATCCCCATAGATGGCGCTGAGATTGCAACCAATGGTTAAATTGATGGGTGATTAAAGAGGGTGAGTCCATCTACAAACTTACTCAAAGCATCTTTATTAGTTTTTATAACTTAGAAGATTTCAAAAATGTGGATTCTTTTTATGCCCCAAAAGATGATTATTTGATCTATGAAATTCAAGATTGGATTTGTTGTTTTAATCATGCATTCATAAAAAAACAAACTTTGATTTTAATCCATAGCACTCAAGAGTGATTTTAGCAACATGCATTCAAAGACAAGTGATTAAACATTCAAGTTTTTTCCTTTGAGCATTCAAGATTGAGATTTTGTGTGTTGTTTTAAGAACTTTGAAGTGCTTTGTTTTAACCTTAGATCATTCAAGATTGTTTTAGACTCAAAAGTGAAAATGACTCTTTGGACTTTGGTTTTCATTCAAGATTTTGTGTTCTAGTTTGCATATTTTAAGCCCAAAAATGATATTCCTAGATCGTTTTGATGCATAAAAAACCTAAGAAACATTCAAGGTTTTGCAACAAGACATTTGTTTGGAACCAATAACAAAACTATTAGTACAATTTTTGGCAACCATTTAGGACTCTTAGTTTTCATGAGATTTTTAAAAGAACTTTAGTGTGCACTTAGTGTTGATTTTGAACCTTTTGAAATGGAAACTTGAAGTTCTTTTTAAATTCTCAAAAATGAAGTGTTCCTAACTTTGCATGAATGCATCTAAAACTTTGATGTTGCAAGGATGCAAATGATTAGATTGGTTTAGTTTCACTTGTTAAAAGATTTTTTCTTTTTTGCAAATTTTTAATTTTTCAATGGATTTAAGTATGATTTGGGGGTTCATTTTAAGCACTAAAATGAAGTGTGTATGATTTTGCTTCCTTAATAAAAAAATGGCCATGATCTCCCACAAGAAGAAGAAGAAGAAGTAGATGGAATAAGAAGAATATAGACAAGAAGAGGAAGAAGAATTCCAAGTTCTTTGTCCACCTATAAGCTTGAAAAATCTACAAACACTATGAGATAGATTATGAGTTCCTTTGTCTTCTTCATGCTCATGTGGACCTACAAAACCAATTTATACAATCCTACCAATCACAAAAACAAGAAAAATTAGCCAAAATCAGCAAATAACATACAAAACTTTGACTACAAAAGCTAATGAAGATGACCCATGCGGGGTCCCACCGGGCGTGCCAAAATGTATATGAGCAATGTTAGTATGCTAATAGAAACCAAATTTAAATAAAGCTTCTACAAACTAAAAAAAATTCATAAACTTCAAGATAGACTAAGATGAGCTCTCAATTGAAAATATGAGCCATTAATGGGCTCTCTCAATGAGAAGCTCTCTTGTTGAGTAGCTTTGTCTAAAAAGATAGGATGTATGCTCAATATGCTTCCAAAGGCTTCAATGGATGATTGTGGATTTTTGGTGTGGATAGATGGCTTTAGTATGGATTTGGCTCTCAAAATAGCATTATAACTTTACTTCATGGATTGTGTTTTTTTGCAAAGGGGAAGGATCTAATTTATAGGCAAGAGGGTTGAGGGATTGAGGGCTCAGATGCAAGGATGGGAAAAAACTTATGGAAGGCTCAGATTGCATGAGAGGAGAGCACATGGATTGTGCTTCCTTATAGCCAATCAAAGAGTGACACATGTCACATGGTGAGAGGATAGAGGAAAGGGCAAGGATGAGTCAACAAAGGAGGCTCAAGAGATAAAATCTTCATAAAGACTCTCATAATGACTTGTAAGAGCAATAAAAGGGCTTGTAAGAGTCATTTATGACCTAGTGGACTTCATAAAGTTTTATGGTTGAGATATTTTGAGGGTGATGAGAGCAATTTCGACTTGGGCTTGATTAGGAAGGTTCTAAGCTTGCTTAGGCTTGTGCAAATGATTAGAGGATGGATTAGGATGGTTTATGATTAGCTTAGGGATAGGCAAGTGGATGGCATTTAATGAGGGTGGGTGAAGGAGGAGATATTTGTTAACTTTGGCTTGGGTTAGTAAGTCTTAACCCATGTTTAGGGAATATGACAAGGTTAGGAGGGGATTAGGATTAGGTTTAAAGACATCTTCTAGAAGAGTCTAGATTTTGGATGAGGATAAAGACTTTCTAGAATAGTCTAGAATTTCCTAGGGTGAGGATAAATTAGATTTTTAGAAAATAAATAAAGTTTTATTTATTTCAAGGGATTGGGTTGAGGAGATATTTATTAAAACTTTTTTAATAAACATGAGGATTAATATTTAATCTTAATTAAATATTTTGAGTTGGGATTAGGGGTAGGAAATGATGGGATTAGCCTTTAATCGAAATTAAAGAAGGATTAGAAGATTTTGGAAGAGGTTATTGGTCATAAGGAAATTGGCCAAGTTTTGGGCAAAAAATAAATTTTTTATTTATTTTAGGATTTTTGGTCAATTTATTAATTAAATAATTAATAAATAAGAAAATAATGTTTAAATAAGATTTAAACATTTTTGGGAGGGATTCCTTAATTAAATATTTTTAATTAAGATAAACGGATTTAATGGCATAAAAATTAATTAATTAATTAAATAATTAATTAATTAATAAATGATGATGTCATCAGGACTTTTTTAGAAAATAAAAATATTTTATTTTCTAAAGGTTTTTAGGTGTCTACACTAATGAGGTTTGGATGCAAGCAATGAATGAAGAGATGGATTCCATTTATAGGAATGAGAAATAGGATCTTGTTGATCTTTCACATAAGAAGAAGAAGATTGGCACAAAATGGGTCTACAAGACCAAGTATAATAGTGATGGGAGTGTTGAAAGACATAAGGCAAGATTGGGCTAAAGGTTTCACTCAAAGGTATGGCATTGATTATGAAGAAAATTTTGCACCAGTAGTAAGACAAGAAACTATTACGATGCTAATCTCTCCTGTAGCTCAAAAGAAATGGAGTATTCATCACATGGATGTGAAAAGTGCATTCTTGAATGGGTACTTAGAGGAAGAGGTATATGTGGGACATGTCTGCAAGTTGAAGAAGGCTTTATATGGCCTCAAGAAAGCACCACATGCATGGTATGCAAGAATTGATGGACATTTTTAGCGAAATGGCTTTCAAAGAAGTAAGAGTGAACCTACCCTTTACTACAAACAAGAAGGTAATGATATTCTCATTGTGAGTTTGTATGTTGATAATTTGCTATATATGGGTACTAGTTCAAAGATGAAAGATGAATTGAAAGTTGCTATGATGAATGAGTTTGAGATGAAAGATTTAAGTCTCATGAAGTATTTTATTGGCATGGCTATTTATCAAGGTAAAGATGAAATTTTTATTTGTCAAGAAAAGTATACAAAAGATATGTTGAAGAAATTTGATATGGCTGATTATAAACCTCTTTCCACTCTAATGGCTCATGGAGTTGCATTATGTAGAGATGATGGTTTATATGGGAGCGTTGTGGAGAGTTTGATGTTTTTAACTCACACAAGGCCTAATATTGCTTATTCAGGTTCATTGGTTTCAAGTTATATGAAAAATTCATTAGAGGAACATATGAAGGTAGCCAAGAGAATTTTGAGGTATGTTGAAAGCATAGTAGATTTTGGCATTCACTATTCTTCTAATAAGTTTGAGCTTGTTGGCTTTAGTGATTCAAATTGGGGAGGTAGTTAGGATGACCAAAAATCTACATCTAGTAATTGTTTTTCTTTGGGTTCTAGTTTAATCACATGGAGTTCAAAGAAGCAAAGAATGGTTGCTCTCTCTTCTACAGAAGCAAAGTATGTTGTGGTTACTTTAGCTGGCAAACAAGCTTTATGACTTAGAAAGATTCTTGAAGAAATTGGAGAGATACAGGTTCAACCTACTGTAGTATTTTGTGACAACATAAGTGCCATAAAATTAGCCAAGAATCTAGTTCATCATAGCAGGACTAAGATTTTTGATCTAAAACAACATTTTATCAGAGATTTGGTGCAATCAAAGGTAGCTGAGTTGAAGTACATCAACACAAAAAAGCAAATCATAGACATCTTCACAAAGGTAGTTGCAAAAGATCAGTTTTTAGCACTTAGAGATCAAATTGTTAGTCCTCTTAGCATCAAGGGGTAGTATGAAGATTGATGTTGTTTACTTTCAGTCAAAACTAAAATTCTACAATTCCATCATTATGTTCTAATTCACATAATTGTAAAATAAAGTTTAACATGCATGAATCAATGCATGATTTGTGGTAGTTTAAATAGTTTAATAAAACAAAAATTAGATTCCTCATCTATTTGCAATCATGGAACAACTTGTTACATAGCATTTAATAGGGGAGAACTATTGTTTCTTGTAGTCAACTGTATTAGTCTCCACCATGAGTTTTCTATCAAACTCCAAGTTTATTTAGGGAAGTAGCTTTTTAGCATTCTTAAAATAATACTTTTCTAGTATGTAATTCTATGTGCACAATGGTGTCTATTGCTGCAGTAATATAATGGATTTTTTTTCTCTGTGCTAAAATAGAGAAAAAATAGAGCCTCCCCTATTTTGAGTATTATTATTATTATTTGTTTGTTGTTGTTGCTCTTTAAATCTTACAAACATCTAATATATTTTATACATCATAACATTTACTTTCTTGTTGAAATGCTCATGATTAAGACTGTCAACCAATTTTTTACATTAATATTTTGGATCATATTCTATGATCCATCATGTCATCTATTATTACACTCTAATTCTCAATATTGATTTTAAAAATTGACACATAATCTTAATCAAAATTATTTTAATAACATTTGCTGAATTTTGTTTTAATTGTCTATTAACCTTACTAATATTTGGTCCAACACTATAGTCCATATTATATTTTATTGAATTTACACCCATCCCAAGTTAATGAAAACATTAGCAGTTTTTAAGACTATTTCTAAGTACTAATGACACAGCTTGAACATGAAACCAATGTAAATGTAGTCTCTCACGATCGAGATCAGTTTGTTTACATGACCACGTTTAACTAAGGGCAGAAACAAATACATTCCAGAAAGACGCAGGTTAAAGACAAACTAAGATATAAATGTGCATGGCTAACTACACCATAGCCTCGTAATGCGTAGCTACTACAAAAATTGTGGTATTCCCAACAAATGTAATATTGTTTATTGTACTATTGGTAGTGTGTTCAACAATAGGTAGATGTGTTCAATAGGTCGTACCATAGTCAAAAAAAAAAAAGTAGCCAAAATTATTATAAATTGTCATTCATATAAAGTATTAATAAAAAATGCTTTAAGCAATATGTCAATGCTGACTTAGAAATAGTTACGAAAAGAAATTGCCATTTTATATGTTTTTTTTTTTTAGGATAGAAATATATTTGTGAGAAATGTTTAAATAGCACAAGAGATCAAAAACTCTAAGATGAGTCATTTTATACATTGTTTGAAGACATCATATGTAGTGCATATAAATGATTTATTTTCAATGAAATTGCAGAGTTACATGGATCACTAAGGAGAATTGTTTCAAATGAGACACTAAGTTTGTTGGCTATTTTTGGAAGATACTTTGAAGAGAATGAATACTTGCTTGAAGTTTAGTTCAACATTTCATCCATAGATTGATGAACAAACCAAGGTTGTATATAGAAGTTTGGGTAACTTGTTGAGATATGCATTAGGTAATTTAGATTTAGTTTTGGCTCAAGATACCTTTTGAGATTATTATTGGTTTACATCTAAGAGGGATGAAAAAATTAGGATATTTTGGTCAAGAGGAGAAGAGAAGTGTGGAAGCTGATAATTATACATATTTTATGAAGAATTTGCACAATGAAGTGAAATTTAATCGCAGCATAGTAATTAGAGATACAAAGATAGAGTCGATAGAACTAGGAGACATAAGAAGTTTGCACTAGGTGATGAGATTATGAATCATTTGATAAAGGGAAGATTGTGAGTGGGGCTATGTAGTAAGTTGAAGATGAAGTAATTCAGACCATGTAGGATTTTGAGAAAGTTTGATCATTGTAATGCTTTTAAATTTGAGTTATCTGATATATGGATATTTCAACAATATTCAATGTGTCTAATTTGTATTAGTACCATGATTTTGGTTGTGATTCAGTTATGAAACAAGATTATTCTAACAAGAAACTGGACAAGGTTGAGAAGATTTTGGATAGCATAATTGGGAAGAGAACAAGATGAAAGAATTATTTGGAGTACTTAGTTCAATGGAAGCATAGATAGGTTGAAGATAGTTCTTGCACTTATCTGTTTAAGTTAGATCAATTTTTTTTTTCACTTGAGCTTAACATGGATCCTAATGGGGACATCAATTTCCAATAACCCTAGGTCTTTAATGTAGGAGCATCTTGGGTTCTTAGCAATCTTGAATCATTTTTAAAAAAAAATTCTATTCTTATTTTTCTTGTCAAAATGATCACGTGTGCCGCTCTTTGAGTGTATATTTAGCTCATGTCATCCTAGTGGCTTATTGAGAACCTTATTTGGGTCATTATTCTTGTTGGAATTACAAATCTAGGAAAGGTAAACTTCTGGGGGGGGGGGGGGGGGGGGGGGTTGGTGAATCAATAGTTTAAACTTGAACCCATAAAATTTTCACCACATATCCATCTCATGCATTCAATGAGTAAAGTGAAATAACATGTAAAACATATATATATATATATATATATATCATGTATATATATATATATATATATCATGTATATATATATATATATCATGTATATATATATATATCATGTATATATATATATATATATCATGTATATATATATATATATATATATATATATATATATATATATATCTCATGTAGACAGTAAACATCTACACACATAGCACCATATATGATTACCTAGAAACGCCCCAAGTGAAAAGGTAAAACTGGGGTCAGGATGACACTTGCAAATCTTCATTACTATAATAATAAAGTGTATCCAGTGAAGGTTACAATGTTTTGACCATGAAACATGATCTATCCTATAAAAGGTCTACCCTGTTAAAGGCTTACAAAGACTGTTAGGTCTCACCTTGTTAGAGGATTTCAACATCCTGTTAGAAGTGTGCCTTGTTAGAGGACTTCAACTTACAACTAAGTAAGCACCCTGTTAAAGGATTTCATACAACTTGTTAAGACTACATTGTTAAGAGATTTGACTGAAATCACCTGTTAAAATATTTCAGCATAGATCTTATATTTGGCACTTGCCTGCTTGATAACATATCACCTCTATATAATGTCTTCTTGATCCTTATTGATCATATGTCTCAATGTTGTATCATTTTCTCTATCCTCTATTCTACTCTAATTGATTCTGTAATTCACTCTCGCTTCATAACTTCTATGTCACCTTGAATGCTCTGTCTGTGGATGCAAACTATCCTCTTTACTCCTTCAACTCCTTACACACTCATACAACAATAGATAGTTTAGGGTTTTCGCCCTCCTTAAGAAGACTTTGGTGGCTTAGGGTTAGGTATGAATTTACGGTTAAGATTCATCCATTTTGCTACTTGATCCTTCCCATTTTTTGATTGGCTACATGTAATTGCATAGGGAATCCAATTAGAGATTCATTCTTATCTCCAAAATATCATAATTTACCTTTAAGCCAACTCAAGAATGGTTTGCATAGGTGTTTGTGCCATTACAAACAAATATGTCAAAAATGTGTCACTTAGCATTTGAAGTCTCTAACACTTTGCATGCACTAATCTCTCTATTGTGACTTGACACCTGCATTGCTCGGCATCCACTATTTACTCGGCTCCTGAATCACTAGGCATGGTCTTTCTGCTTGGCACTTGAGTGACTTGGCACATGATTAGCTTGGCACTCATTGTAACTCGGCATGCTCTAATATTTACATGTCGTGCTCAACATGTATTACTAGTTCAACATGAACTAAGTAAATAACTTAACTATGTTGACACTCCTCAAATCTGAGATCAACTATCTCCCCCTTCAAATGAGTGTCAAAAACACTTGAATATACATTAATAAACCTTATCTCTCAAGCATAACATATCCATGCCTCACCTTATATACAAAACTTCAAAATTTCAAAATTTGCAATGACTTGTATACCTCAAAATTTGATAACTCCCCTTGAGTTGATATGTCTATTCTATAACCAAAATTTTGTGCTCCTTTTGAGTAAATGTGTCTCTGATAATACAATTTGACCTCAATACCCTGTTTTGTTGATACCCTCTGGTATACTTGCTCTTCCTTAGCTGATATCTCACTATTTTGCTCTCTTTTTGCTTTATTTCTCCCCCATAAATATTTCTCCCCCTTTGTTCTTATTATCCTCTATTTTATTCTCTCCCAAAAATGTATATCTCCCTCCTTTTCTCTCATTCTCCCCCTTTCTAACACTTATGCAAATGGGCTATACACTTATTGTATGGTTGTCCAAAAAGGATTTATGGACATCCAGTATGATCTTGAGGGCGGCATCCCAATTATCACATGCAACATCCAATGACTTGAGTTGGATTGCAAGCTCAACAACAAGGTAGACTAGAACATCCAAAGTAGAAAGATTGGTGTCTTTCTTTAGTAGAGTTTCAGCATAGCCTAGCTCCTTGTGCAATATTTCTATGTGTGGGGTGAGGGTTCCTTGTATGCTTGTTAGTTTAGCTCTTATTTTATTCTCATCTGCTATTAATATAGCTAACTGACTCTATGTCTGAAGTGGTGTCCTAAAATGCTTCTCACTCTAAGCTGGATTTGTTGTTAATCTTGCACCTGATGTAGATATTTGGATTTCCATGCTCAGAATGTGACTCCTGGTCTTTTGAGTGAAGAGTGTTGGATTGCATAGTTTTGTGTACAATAAGAATAAGTTCTCAAGTACCTTCTTCACATCCTCAACCTTAGTTTCCAATGCAAATTTTTGTAGTGCCATCTCACTAAATATTTTCTCATTGACCTTGCTTTGAAACTTCTTTTCTAGCCATTCTAAAAGTTTGGCAGTTGTGTCAAGGTCTTCATTATTGACCTTTTCCACTATATCTGTCAATTGTTCTATTAGTGGCTTGGTCTCTTCAGGAGTTAGCAGACTAAATGCATCTATAAAGATGTCCTTAATGTCTTGAAGTGCTTGCTTTTTCCTATGTTCTCTCCTAATCATTTTTTGAGGCTTTTTCCTTTCTAAGGTTTGTTGTAATATGCCTATTTGTTCTAGTGTCATAGTATGATAATCATATTTTCATATGACAATTTCTTCATCAAGGCTTATATCTCCATAGTGAATTACCTTTTCAACCTTTGATGAGCTTGGACTTTGCACTAAGATTTGCAATAGAATAGCTTCTATGCTTGGCTTCTAAAGAGTTTGTGTAGAAGAAGTGCCAGATGCTAGTAAAGCTACCAGTACTTGAATGGCCACTTGTTCCTTCACCTTAGGTGTTAGCTCACTCTCTTTATGCTTGCCCTAGTCTACCACTATGACTTGACTAACACCTTGTCCTTGTGTTGTAGGTGTAGATGAGTCTATCTAACCTATTTCCTTCTATCCTATAGTGATGTTTTGTTCTTTTGCTGACTTCTTCTCAACAATATCAATCTTGAAAATTGTATCAACCTTTGTAGATGTAGCTTCTATTATTATAATCAAAGGTTGTATATTAGTAACTGAAGGGATGATGGATGTAGTTAATGTGGATTCATCTTTTCCCTTGTAACATCAGTTACTAATGTTTTTAGTTCTTCTACATTAACTAAAACATGATTGCCACAAAGTTTGGCTTGCAATTTAGATTGATCTAATATCTTCTTTAAGTCTTTTGTAGTAAGAGGATTGATGTTTTGAATTCACAAATAAGAAATATCCTTTATAGTTATAGTTTTAGTTGTCTTGGTTGTATCATGTGGTGGACTAACACTCGGTAATTGTGTGTCATGCACACTCTATTCTTCTTGCTGCTCAGGTTTAGTTGTTGCCTTGTCATCTTTTTTCATTTCTATCTCTCCTCCAATTGTGTTATCTTTGTCATCATCTTCTTTTCCATCATCTTTAACCTCTAAAGGTTTAGTTTCTCCTTTCTTTATAGTGGTTAACCCATAAATAAGTTTCCATATTTGAGTCGGTTTATTTACAACATCCTCAATATTGTTTTGTAGAATGCTAAAGGCTTTGTATTTAGTTGTGAATGTAACTACATATTTCTTTACAACCTTTGCAATTTTCTCCTTAGTTAACTCAGGCATTACTTGGGCTAGTGTGGTCTCCCTAATTTGTCTTTCTAAATTTAGACAATAATGCCATTTTTGCTCAACTATGTCATATAGACTTTTAGGTATTGAGTTGTTAAATTCTCAAGGTGTTGTCTTGAATTTTGACATCATAGCGTATAAGGCCTCTTCAACTTGATTTTTCTCTTCTTTACCCAATTTGTCAAAATCAACATGACTGAATTTTGATAAATTTGCATTGTTTTTCACATTTTCACATAGATTTTCAAGATTTGAGAGAGGATTGTGACTCACCAACTTGAATTGGCTATTGTCATCTAACTCTATTTTCTCTTCGTCAAAATCTAGTTGTGCCACATATTTCCTTCTCTATCTTTTCTACTCCTAACCTCCTTGCTCTATTTTCTTTGTCTTTTCTTTGGCCTTTTGTGTTGTAGCATGTGTGTTGGCTCTTGTTATAGGGACAGTGGGCTTTGGTTGATTTGGTTTTACAAATTTCTTGGTCCTTTCCATAGTTATTCCTTGGCTTTCCTTTTTCTTTTGCTTAGTAGGAGTGGGTGCTTCCTTGGCTTCTTCTCCCTCGGCACCTTCAGTCTTATTCTCTTCTTTATCTTCTCCTATGCCCTGTGTTAGTGCTAGAGGTTCTTGTGCTTGAGTTCCTTCTTCCTCTTCATCCTCTTCTTCTTCTTCCTCTTCCTTCCTAGCACCCTCTCCAAATTTGGCTTTCAACTTCTTTACTAGCTTGTCCTTCTTATTGATTATAGAAGTAGTCTTTAATTCCATGGCAATCTTTGATTTTACCATCTAATAGTTTCCAACATTTTACACTTTTGTCTACCTATTCTGCTAGTAGAGTTGTTATAGCTACATAGGCTTCATCCACATTTATCTCATAGCCTAAGGGTCTCAACCATCTTACCAGTAGTGCGGTAGCTTGCACAAAAGTATAATCAACATCCGCAATAAAAAATACATCATTATAATGTTTCTCAACCAAGGATAATGGTATCCTTAGTCTCTACTTCATTAACTTTTTGAAATCTTCAAAGTAACTAGTCATTCAGGATTTAAAATTCTCTCCTAGGTGCTCAATGTATTCACCAATCTATACTGCAACTGATCTGTTGGTCTTCCATCCAATAGTATGAATGAGGGGAATGTGTTTTGTACATAAAAGAATATACAAATCAATATTGAACCAAATTTTCATTGTTCACTTTTTGTTTCCCTAATTGCTCCAAGGTTCTTCATCAGTTGTTGTAATTGTAGTTCTACTAGATCATATGAATGATCTTTCTTGACAATCTTGTATCCAACATCCATAGCTATATAGGGTACACTATTCAATCTACTAGATTGATAGAAATTGTATGATATAACCCTTATAGAAAATTTAATAAGAGGGTTAGTGATTGTATCTATATTTATACCTCTTTTATTCTAGATAGCTCCAATATTCCTCTCACTTAGTTCCTTGGAATCACTTCTTAATGTCTTAGGCCGGTCTAGGGTTGGGTAGCTAGTAACCCTATGGATATTCTCTTTATAATTTTGATATGTCTACTCTATAGCCACAAGAAACTATCATGAATTTGGCTCAACACTATTCATATCCACTCTATCTTAAACACATTTGAAAAATTTAGGGCTTTTGTTAAACTATTTTTCTCAACAATTTTGTACTCTTCTTTCAAAACACCATTTTTACATAACTTGTTTATGCACCTCTAATTTCTATGTTGCCAATGCTTCCTATCTTGCAGTTATAACATTTTCTCACGTCTTGTGCCATTATTACATTTGGCAGGATCATTGACAATGCACTAGAAGGGTCTTGTTTATATGCAATGTTAAGAATGGCTTTAAACACAGGTTATTTAACTTCATTACTCGCTAGCTAAAAATTTAAAACTTCCTTCCCTTCAACATTTTTCAAACTTGATGCCATTAGTGTGAAACTAGGGTTTTCAAAAATTAAAACCATGTAGCTCAACTCTTGATAAATACCTTAGGAAATATGATGAATCAACGCAAGATCACTATTAAAATCTTTTGCAAATGCTTTGAATAGATTTTCAAATCATCTTCTACTCTGCTCACTCTTTCTCAAATTTGAAATGATGAAAAATGAGCTAAAATTGATCAAATACCCTTTAAAACCCTTTCATTTAATGCTAAGTGCTTACACATCTATAAGCTTGGCATCAACCAATTTCAAGCTCACTCAGCATCCATTGATATTTCCATCACTCAACAACCACTATGACTTCAGCATCAACTAGCTAGACTTACTAGCTTGGCATCTTCCAGCATTCCACTCGGCACATATAGGAAATACTTCATGCTCGACAACATCATGAAAAACTTAAAGATTTATGTGTCGAGCAGAAAATTAGTGCTGAGTCAATGCAGTGCCAAGCAAGTTATTATATGCTGAGTGGTTCAAATGTCAAGTGAACAGTAGATGTTAAGTCATTTAGAGGTCAAGTTACAACATTGAAGATATAGTGCATGCCGAGCATTAGAGGCTTCAAGTGTTGAGTAAATAGTGTTGGACATAGTTATTTTAATGGCACAAACTCCTATGCAAGCCATTTTTTGAGCCAACTTAAGGATTGTTTTATGATTCTAGACGATAAGAATGAATCTATATTGAGAATCCTTATGCAATACATGCAATCAATCAAATTGAGGGATATCCAAAGTAGAAAAATTGGTGAATCAAAATCGTTGATTACTAAACCCTCAGTCACCTAGGTCTTCTTAAGGAAGGCAGCCCCTAAAGATGCAAGAGAGTGAAGAGAGAATTTTGGATGCATAGATAGAGCACTCATGGTGACTAGGAGTTGTGAGTTGAGATATGAATTGTAGAATTAGTTAGAGATAATAGAGGAAAGAAGAGGAGAGGATAGAAGTGATACATCTCATCAAAGAGGATAAGTACACATCAAGAAAGAGGTGATTTTTTATCTAGAAAAGGAATGCTAACTGAAGGATCAAGAAAGAGACATTCTAACAAGTAAATCAATAAAATATCTTAACCAAATAGTCCTAGTAGGATTTTGTAAAATTTAAATCCTTTAACAAGGTGCTTGATTCATTGTAAGTTGAAGTCCTTTAGCTAGGCATACTTCTAATAGTGTGTTGAAATACTTTAACATGGCAAGAGCTAACAATCTTTGTAAGCATTTAACAAGGAAGACATTTAACAGGGTAGATCATAGTTTATGATCAAACATTGTAACCTTCATTAGATACACTTTACAACTACAATAGTGAAGATTTGTGGGTATCATCACCACCTCAAGTTTACCTTCTCATTGGAGGGTTTTGGGTAATCATATATCTTGTGTCATACATGTGTTGAATTTTTATTTCTTTCATGCTATGGATGAATATGTTTAGCTAGATATTTCAGTTTACATGCAAATTGTGAGATGGATGTGTGGTAAATATTTTAAAGGATAAATTTTTGAAACACTGATTCAACCCTACTCAGAGTTTATTTTCCCTATTGTATTGCCAACAATTATAGTTTATATGCTAAATTATGAGATGGATGTGTTAGGATAAACCACGGACAGAAATAAAAACTACATGCAAATATAACCAATAACAAAAAATAATAGAACACAGAAATGAACACAAGGCACCAAGATTTAACGTGGTTCACCCAATCCCTAGGCTACGTCCACCAAACAGCAAGTCCGATCTTATTACAATCCAGTGATTACAACCTGATTACAATCCGTAATCCCTTACAGCTCAATACCGCCGCAAGAACCAATTTCGTATCACCACATATCAAAAATACCCAACCCTAAGCCCTTTTTATACAAGTATTAAACCGCTTTAGGGTTATAACATGTCGGCCATATGTCGGCCATAATATGTCGGCTACCATGTCAATGTCGGCTACTTCCAAAAAAAAATTTTTCAGGCCGATGCCCCGAACCCCACTATTTATGAAGTATGTACAGTACTTTCCTGATCAGTCACCACAATCTAACAATCTCCCACTTGGGGACTGATCAGGCTCCACACTAAACAATAATCTCCCACTTGGAGACTAATCCTGTAGTAATACAACTACCGCATGGGGCTCCCACTGGATCAAACCACCCTGGACTCTACTGTTCTTTTATTCACATTTAGTCTAAAAGACCAACTGAAGCTGAAGAGGAGTTCAGCTTCTCCCTTGTGACAACCTTTGTCAACATATTGGCTGGATTTTCATTGGTATGTATCTTCTCCAGCATTAACTGTCCATCCTCCAAAACTGACCGAATGAAATGGTACCGCAACTGTATGTGTTTGGTCTTAGAATGCAGAGCTGAATTCTTAGCAAGATGAATGGCACTCTGACTATCTGTGAACAAAAAATTATCCTTCTGAGGATGTCCCAATTCTTCCAAGAAGAACTGAAGCCATATCATCTCTTTGGCAGCCTCTATAGCAGCAACATACTCTGCCTCTGTAGTGGAGAGAGCATTAATCTTCTGTAGCCTAGAAACCCAGCTCACGGCTGCCCCACCAACAGTAAAGACATAACCTGTAGTACTCCGCCTGGTATCAATATCCCCAGCCAAATCTGAGTCAACATAGCCCTGTAAATCAGTAGTAGAGCCCCCAAAGTGTAAACACTTATTGGATGTTCCTCTCAAATATCTGAGAATCCACTTGATAGCATTCCAATGCTCAAAACCTGGATGACTCATATACCTGCTAACGACTCCCACTGCATGTGCAATATCTGGCGTAGTGCATACCATAGCATACATCAAACTTCCTATAGCTGAAGCATAGGGTACCTTGGACATCTTATCCTCCTCTTCCTGTGTCTTGGGACACATCTCCTTAGTCAATTTCAAATGACCAGGTAAAGGTGTGCTGACAGCTTTAGCATTCTCCATAGAGAAACGTTGCAACACCTTCTCAACATAATCAGCTTGAGATAGCGTCAATGTTCTGTTCTTCCTATCTCTGCAAATCTTCATACCAAGGATTTGTTTTGCTGCCCCCAAATCCTTCATAGCAAATGCATGTGCTAATTGGCGTTTCAGCCCCTTAATATGATCCATGTTAGACCCATCTATAAGCATATCATCAACATATAAACATAAAATAATGTAACTATCATCATCCAACCTCTTAAAATAAACACAGTAATCTGAATGACACCTATTATATCCATGCTCATGCATAAAACTGTCAAATTTTAGATACCATTGCCGAGGTGCTTGCTTCAGGCCATATAAACTTTTCTTCAATTTGCACACTAAGTTCTCCTTACCTTTGACCTCAAAACCCTGTGGCTGAGCCATATATATTTCTTCATCCAAATCACCATGAAGAAAGGCTGTTTTAACATCCATCTGCTCTAAATGCAAATCTTCAGTAGCCACAAGACTTAAAACAGTACGAATAGAAGTCATTTTAACAACAGGAGAAAATATTTCATCAAAATCAATTCCTTTTTTCTGTGCAAATCCTTTTACAACTAACCTGGCCTTAAATCTTTTCTTACCTCCTTCCTCTTCTTTCAACCTGTAAACCCATTTATTCTGTAAACCCTTTTTACCTGCAGGCAACTTGCACAAATCCCATGTCTTATTTTTCAGCAAAGAGTCCATTTCATCTTTCATTGCAGACTCCCACTGAATCTTAGCATCCACCTGCACAGCTTTATCATAACTTTCAGGTTCACCAGCATCAGTAAGTAAAATAGAATACAAAGAGGGAGAAAACCTTTGTGGAGGTCTAATTGGCCTTGTTGACCGTCTAACATTCACTGGTGTATGTGGTATTTGTTGTTGCGGTTGTTGCACATCATGAGGAATGGCTGGAACATCAGCTTTTGGAGTATCATCCAGCACTACATAATCATCTTCTTTCTTCTCATGTTGCTGCAACAGATCTTTGTACAACACTTTTTCATTGAATATGACATCCCGGCTTCTTATAATTTTATGATTTTCAAAATCCCAAAGCCTATAACCAAATTCATTAATGCCATATCCAACAAAGACACATTTCTTTGATTTAGCTTCTAGCTTGGTTCTATTTTCAGAGTCTATATGAGCAAAAGCTTCACAACCGAAGGTCTTGAGAAAAGAATAACTCACCTTCTTACCAGTCCATGCTTCCTCTGGAATACCACAGCCCAAAGGAGTAGAGGGACCTCTATTAATCAAATATACTGCAGTATTGACAGCCTCCACCCACATGTGTAAGGGCAACCCAGCATGCAACCTCATGCTCCTTGCGCGCTCCATTATAGTCCTGTTCATGCGTTCAGCCACTCCATTTTCCTGTGGAGTCCTTGGAACAGTTTTTTGTCTACGAATACCATTAGTGGAGCAATAATCTTCAAATTCATGACTGCAATACTCACCACCATTATCAGATCTGAGACATTTTAATTTCTTACTAGTCTCATTTTCAACCAAGCATTTCCATTTCTTAAAAGTTTGAAATACATCAGATTTCTGTTTAAGGAAATAAACCCATACTTTTCTAGTTGCGTCATCAATAAATGTAACATAATAATGAGAGCCACCAAGGGAAGATACCTGAGCCGGTCCCCATACATCTGTATGCACAAGTTCTAATTTCTCCTTTTTGTTTTCCTTCCCTGTCTTTACAAAACTCACTCTCTTTTGTTTTCCATACACACAACTTTCACAAAAATCCATATTCACACATTTTAGACCTGGTAAAACTTTCCTTGAATGAAGTACTTTCATACCTTTCTCACTCATGTGCCCAAGTCTATTGTGCCACAACACTGTATCAGAATCCACAGCAGCTATTTGTTCTCCCTGCTCATCTGCAGTAATTGTTCCTGAATATTCATTTTTCTCTGAAACAATCAAAGTAGAAGGAACAATATGACCTGTACAAAGATATAAGGTGCCTACTTTCACACCTTTTGCTACTACAAGGGAACCTTTTGAAACCTTCCAATTTTTATCATTAAAAGTAACTACACAACCCTCATCACCGAGTTGCCCTACTGAAATTAAATTTCTACTTAGTTTTGGAACATGTCTTACCTCATGTAGTAGCCAATGATTCCCATTCTACAACTTAATCTTAATTTTTCCCTTTCCAACAATCTGACAGGGTTCATTATCCCCCAAATAAACAAGCCCAAAATCCCCTTGGACATAATCAATGAAATAACCTCTATGAGGTGTAGCATGAAAAGAAGCACCAGAATCTAAAACCCATGAATCATCAACACTCTCTAAAGACAGAAGCAAAGCATCCTCTTCGGATTTGTTACTTACCACATTTGCCTCTTTGTCTCCATCTGATTTATCTCCTTCATTTTTCTTTCGAGTCCAGCAATCTTTCTTTTTGTGCCCTGGTTTCCCACAGTACCAGCAATCATTTGGTCCTCTCGATTGAGACCTCCTCCCCTTTGACTTTCCTCTTGATTTCCCACGATTTCCAGAGTTACTTCCTCTTTCAGTCGTTCTGCCCCTGCTTTGTGCATTTAAAGCACTTCTTGATGTAGATCCACCTGAGGATTTTCTACGAGTTTCCTCACTTAAAATAACACCGATCACATCATCATATTTTAGGGTACTAGATCCAGGAACAGAATTACTCACCGCCATTACCAAGCCATTCCAGCTTTCAGGCAAAGAACACAAAATCAAGAGAGCCCTAATTTCTTCATCAAAATTGATACCCACAGAAGATAATTGACTAGTAATAGTATTAAAGTCATTTAAATGATCTGCAACAGATCCACCTTCTGCCATTTTCATATTAAATAAACGCTTCATGAGAAATACCTTATTTGAAGCGGAGGGCTTTTCATACAGTGTCGCTAGGGTTTTCATCAAATATTCTGTCGTCTTTGCTTTTGTAATATTAAATGCCACCGATGGTGCCAAGCATAACCGAATGCTTCCAAGTGCCTTTCTGTCCAAAAGATCCCATTCAGCCTCTGACATAGTTCCCTGATTCTTGGCTTTTCCTTCCAACGGCTTCCACAAATCCTTCTGATATAAATAGTCTTCCATTTGCATCTTCCATAATTGGAAGTTCTGCCCATTAAACCTATCAACCCTCAGCTTACCATCATTTGCCATTGCTCCCACTCAACCATGAGACTCCCACTTAACTGTGAGACTTTCCTGTAGAGGATAACTGAGAAACAACTAGGCTCTGATACCACTTGTTAGGATAAACCACGGATAGAAATAAAAACTACATGCAAATATAACCAATAACAAAAAATAATAGAACACACAGAAATGAACACAAGGCACCAAGATTTAACGTGGTTCACCCAATCCTTGGGCTACGTCCACCAAACAGGATGTGTGGTAGATATTTTAAGATTAATGTTTTGAAGTGTTGATTCACCCTTCACTCTCAAATTTTGCTTTCCCTATTGTATTTCCAACAACTATAGTTTATATGCTAAATTATGAGATGGATGTGTGATGAATGTTTTATGGTTAATTTTTTCAAATGTTAATTTGATGTAGAAGCATCCTATGCTTTCTTGCAATACTGCATGTTGGAGTCGAGTGCCAATGGTTTTGAATTTTCTGTTGTTGTTGAGCTCCTTGTAGATGCCAAGTTAATGTAGCTCCTAGTGGGTGTCAAGTTAGTGTAGCTCCTAGTGGATACCAAGTTCTATAGCAATTGTATGTTAACCGAGTGTTCCTTCATGTGTTGAGTGAATCTGTTGGTGTTGAGTGTTCCAATTGTTGCCAAGTGAATGTATATTTGTTGAGTGCTAGTATTGGTCTTGGTTTTGTTTCTATCAAGTAGTCTATGAGCCAAATTTTGGCATTTAATTTATGTATGGGTATAATTTGTGTTGTGGTTGACTTATGCTCAACATATTTAATGCTAGGGATTTAATTTAGTTTACAATGAACTAGGTCAACTCATGCCTTAGTTGGGTATAAGTAAAGGGTTTTTGGAGTCTTTAGGAGAGCTATAGAATTCATTCATTTAGAGGAGTGAAGGGGATTGTGTAGATACAAATTTTGAAGAGCTAGAGCTTCAGCATGAGAACCAGAGGATTGCTATATGGACCTGAGAGAACAAGTATCAATTCTCTCGGTGTATTTATCTAGTATAGATCTAGACTAGCTGGAATCAAGTTTGTGATTGGATCTTGTTAGATCCTACAAAACTGATATTGTAATTATTGTTTGTATTTGGCCCTAACCCAAAAAGCCTTACAACTAGGCATATTGCATGTAATTAGTAATATCTATGAATAAAGAGTTGTGATTTGTTATTAGATCTTGCATTATTGTTTCTTGTTGTTGTGTTTCCATTGTTTCTTGTTGTGTTATTTTCTAGGGGCTAGGACATCTCCTTTGGAGATTCTCCTTCCTTGCACTGTGTCAGAGAAAAGGTTATTCTTGTGTGTAATTACAGATCATCGAAGTTGAAGTTGGCTTGGAGAAGGTTGATCTTAAAGTTGATTGATCTTTTGGATTGGTGGATTTGTTAGTTAGGGTTTGCTAAATTTTTGGAAGACTCCTCCAAGAAGATTGGACCCTAGGGCAATTGATGATCTTAGTGATATTGGGGAAGAAAGGATCTCACAAAAGATTAGAGAAGAGTTCAAATTTGAGATTTAGTTGATGAAGAGTGACATGATTACTAAAATTATGAGTGCTTTAGGTGGTATACCTAGGCCTGTGGGTACTGAAGGTAGTTAAGAGGAAGTTGCTAAAGAATTTAATGTTGTTGGATCTAGTGGTGATGTCAGAACTAATCATATGGAGAGACCTATTGGAACCAAGGCTCATCAGTTTGCTAAACCTAGATCTCAGTTGAAGCTAAAGCATAAGATGGAGGTTTCCAAAATTTTAGGTACTTTGAGTTCTAAGGACCTAATTGATTGGATTGGTGAGTTGGAAGACTACTTTGAGCTTGAGGATATTGAGGATCCAGTCAGAGTGAGGTTGTCACAAACTAAGTTGAAAAGGACATGTTGCTCTTTGTTGGAAAGAATTACAAAGAGATGGAGAAGAGGAGGGTGAGATGAAGATCACTAGATGGAGGTTGATGGTGACTAAGTTGAAGGCTAAGTTCATTCCTGTTGATTATGAACTTGTGTTGTTTAAAAGGTTGCATAATCTCAAATAGAAAGATATGACTGTCAAAGATTATACTATGGAGTTCTACAAGTTGACTATTTGGTCTAGTCATAGAGAATTGTCAAAGGAAAAGGTAGATCAGTACATTAATGGTTTGAGATTCAATATCTAAGATGAGGTTGGCATGTTAAATATTTCATTAGTTGATGATGCTTATCAATATGCCTTGAAGGTAGAAGATAAGTTGAAAAGGAAAAGCCAAGGTAATTCTAGAGGGAAGGAGAAGTAGGATAGCTTGGCACAAGCTAAACTGAGTGTTCAAGGTGAACAAAACTTGCTGATTAGAAAAGGAGGATAGATAGAGTTGCGTTCAGAGGTAATTTTTTCCAAATGTGGTAATGAAGGGCATAGATCTTTTGAATGTTTGATTGGTAGGAAAATTGCTATTGTGAAAGAGGTTGTAGTTCAAGACAATTAGACTGAACAAGGAATTTCTTTTTGGCTCCACAAGTACTAGTTGGTGAGAGGACATTGGATTCTTGTTAGAGGACTACTTTTCTTAGGACTTGTTGTAAGTCTAATGGTAAAGTTTGGAAGGTGATTATGGATGGCGATAGTACTAATTGTTGGCATTAAGTCATGTTTGTTATTAGTGACAACACATATTCAGATTGTGTATGGTTACCAAGCTCTTCAATCACTCTCCAGTGTTTTTGAGAAATTTAGTGGTTACCAAGCTTCATAGTTCATACTGAGCATTCCAGTTGTTACCAAGTGAATTCAAGTAGAGTCAAGTCCAGTAGTTCATACTGAGTAGTTCAATTCTTACCAAGCAGTTTAGTGGTTACCAAGCTTCATAGTGTCTACTAAGTTATCAGTTCGTGTGATGTGAAGCTAGTGTTAACTGAGTAATGGGATGATTAGTGTTTACCAAGTCCAGGTGTGGTAAATATGGAATTCAGTTTCTACCGAGTGACATAGTATCTACCGAGTCTTGAGTATATACCGAGTTCAAAACTATGTTGAAGTGATTAGTATGGACCGAGCCTCTACTTCTACTGAGTGCATGATGATGCCAAGTAATGACAATGGATGCTGTGTATTAGAAATTTACCAAGTTAACTTTTAGAACTCGAGTTTCTACATTTGGGCTGACTTAGTAATATTGGTGTTAACTTGTGTATTGGCTGACCTTGTAATTATGAGAATTGGGTTGGTATATATGTAATGTATTGTATCATACCCAAATATAATGTTTTGAGAAGAGTGAATGTGAATGAAATGAAAAGCATACAAATATGAATTAGCAGTAGTGCAAAGTGTATTGCAAGGTCAAATCAAGAGTAGTCAAGTTACATCTACACATAGAGGTGATAAGTACTTCAAGGATCTTAATCAACAATTCAATTGTAAGTCAGATCTACTATTTCATCCTAACAAGTGAATTAGCTTCAAATCATTTAACAGGGTAGACTTAACAGTCTTTTCTTAAATATCTTTATCGAGTGCATACTTCATTGTATGTTTGTAAAACCTCTAACAAGGGGGACCTAGCAGTCCTAATTGATCCTAACAAGGAAGATCATTAGAAGTGATCATTGTAAGTGTTAATAGGCCAACTTTATACTGCAGTATTAAAGTTTTGTGGGTATCATCCCCAACTTGGTTTACTTTTTATTTGGAAGGTTTTTGGGTCACCAAATATTATGTACAAAGTGTTTTGTGCTTTATGTTTTTCATGCATGTAGTAAATTAGATCTATTGATGATAATTGGATTATGCTATTAAGTGTTGAATTTGTCAAAAAATTTGAGGTTATTGATTCACCCCTCCCCTCTCAATAACCTAGCTAGTCTTGAACATTTCCAATAATTGGTATCAGAGCATTGTGGTTCTCAAGATAAAGTTTGATAGCTTGAGCAAAGATCAAGGACAATGGAGAGATTCAGACTTGACAAAGCTATTGACAATAAAAAGCTAGATCTGGAGATGGTCATAGCTCCACTCAAAAAAGAAAAAAAGCATCTTTCCCAATCCCTAAAAAGAAGGAAGGAACTTGCAAAATAGATGAATGACCACCAGTATCTTGAAGAGAAGATTGAAGACTTTTTTCCCTCAAGCAGTTTAGATGAAGAAAATGATGCAATCAAAGAACTTCTAGAAAAGAATAGCTCCCTGCAAGAAGAAGTAGGAAAATTGAAAAGAGAACAAGAAATTTAGTCAATAAGATTGTGTGAAATCTTAGAATAGAGAAATAAGGAAAAAGAAGACTTCGAGGTAAGGAAAAATGAAATTCAAAATCAATCCCTTTAGCAAGAAAGTCTTATCAATCAACTCTCCAATGCAAATAAAGATATTATAAGTCTGAGATCTGAAAATGAGAGGTTAAGGAATGACTTAAACACTGAAAAGCAAATCAATGAAAGGTTGAAAGTTGATCTAAACTCTAAGAAGCAACTCAATGAAAGAATAATGAAATCCCAAGTAGGCATGGATCAATTGAATCAACAAAATGAGTAGAATCTTTATAGGCAAAAGGTTAAAGCAAGAATTGGATACAAAGAAGAAGGTGAAACCTCCAAACAAGGTGCTCAAAGGAATCAAAGACCTACTTGCAATTATTGTGGTAAGATAGGTCATATATCAAATAAATGTTGGAGTAATGGAAAGGCAAAATTCAATGGAAAATACTACAATTGTAGTTAGCAGGGTCATAAAGCTAATGAATGCAAGGAGAAACCAAAGTTGAAAGGCAAGTGTCACAAATGCAAGAAACAAGGTCACACGGCATTTGATTGCAGATCTAAACTATTCAATCCACCTAAACAATTTGTAAAGGCAATATTTGGTTGGGACTACAATACTTGGTGTAGATGTCATTACTATGGAGAATATGGACACATTGGCATAAATTGTGTTATACATCACATGAGAAGAAAGGATACTACAATAAGATGTTACACATGTACTAAACTTGGTCATATAGCTAAGAATTGTATGAATATAGGTAGAGTTGAAGATGAAAAGAAAGAAAAAGCTGATAACATCAGGAATCGGATGAGATAGTAGTGGATTCCTAAATCTACCGAGCAAGCCAGTTCAAGTGATGTTAGTCAAGTCACTCAAGAAATGAGTGACTCCACCATTTCCAATTAAGTTCTTAAGGAAGAACTAGAACTGTATTTTCAAGGTCACATCTTAAAGTGTTCTAATTGAAAGGAAGAAAAGATCCAAATCAGCATTCTAGATACAAGGGGATCACAAAAGTTCAGCATCAGTAATCATCGAGTAAAGTAAGGTCATACTGAGCAAAGTTGGGAGTAACAAGGTTTTGTTTGGTTGCCGAGTTACAAGCTTTTACCGAGTGATATGTATAGATAGTGGATGATAGGCTATCATGCACTATGTCATTATGGCTATTGTCATACCTAGCATTAATGGAATTTTTTTATCAAAAGGTAGGAATTTGACTTCATTTTCACCGTGAATCTAGCATATTGAAAACAAAGCGATTTGTAGAGCATATCAGCGATCTTGAGAAAAATTCCAAGTAGAAGTTTTTTGAAGAATTATCTCAGTTTACCGAGTGAACATGGCATCTAGTAGCAGTAGCAGCAAGGCAAAGAAAGGATCTAAAATGTTGGTGCGAGGTGTTGAGTGGAAATACCCAAATTTTAAATTAGTGCTAGCGATTGTAGAAACCCTCAACCTGAATGGAGCTCAATCACAGATACCACCCAACGTACTTCTTATCAATGAAATTCAAACTCATTTTAAATGTGCAATTTAGCAAATAGGAACCATAGAAATGGATAGTTCCTTAAGTGAACTCTATGTGGATGGAACTCTTAAACTCGAGCATAAACACTTGGAAGAGAATGGCTTAACCCATATTCCTCACCTGCCACAAAACTTTCAAATTAAATGGATTAGGTATATCTTAAGCTGAGTTCATAATGGTCAATTATGGTTAGAGTAGCTAGTTTTGATTACAAATAAAATGATTCATTGCATTATTGTCTCCCTATGTTTACCAAGGCCAAAGTCATAAAAACCCTAGGTCAGGATGAGCTTCAGAAGAAAACCCTAGCCAAGTGGGATTGCAAAGGAATGAAAATTAGCAATGGATCTGATGTAGAACTCAATTTTGGCATTCATGTCATACCTCATAAAATTTATAGCTCAAGTCAACTCAATAGTGTGTCGTGTGAAGTAGTGGACCTAGCTTATAAGGTTGTTAAGAAGAATTTGGGATATGACCTAGTAGACTCGATGTTGAAACAGCTAAACAAGAATATGGAAAGCATTAGAACTTCAAAGAATGACCCATGCAAATTTGATTCACTGTTGACATGTTTGTTCTTTTATGTTCAGAAATTTTTCCCCTCTAAAGGGACAGTTGTATGGAGAAAAGACACGCTAGTCTTTATCAAATAAATGAGTTTATAGCTAAAATTGGTGAAAATTTTGATAGCATCATGGACAATTATTTTGAAGCTTTCAAAGAAAAGATGAATAAAAAGTCTAGGATACCATAGGAATTGGTTGAAGACTATAAGGATGATGTCTATTTTATGGTTCATAGTGATAGGGTATACATTCAGGCAGTAAGGCCTAGAATAGTGTCGGTAAAACCTCTTCGATATGAGGTTAATATTGATGAGGAAAAAGAAATAATTGAAGCCCTGATAAATGAGTCTGTAGATCGAAAGGCATCTCTCTTTGGAACCTATGATGAAGCTAAAGCAAGAATAGAACTTGAGATCAAGCTTCCACAGGTAGTAAACAAAGGAAAGAGGAGGATATTAAAGTTGAAAACAAAAAGTGCCCCTCTTATGATTACCAAGGGAAAAGGTGAAGATGAAGAAGAATTTGAGAAAGAAGAGGAATCAGAAAAGGAAGAAGAGCCTACAAGAAAGAAAGGCAAGGTGATTATAACCAAACCACCCAAGCCCTCCACAATAGTATTCTCAAAAAGATCCAAGAAGAAAGGTGGTAGTGAAGTTATGTTTAGTAAGCCCCCTCTCACCTTCCAGGAAAGACTGAAGCAATTGGAAGAAGGTGTTGGTATAACCAATTTCAAAGCATTAAAGTATGAAACCAGAATAGATGCTGAGAAGATGTAGATTGAGGAGTTGGTAATAACAAAGATAGGAAAACGGAAGTACTCCCTTGATCAAATTGCACCTCAAATTTCTAATGAGCAATTAGAAAGATTAAAGTCAAGATGGGAATCAACCATGAAATCAGCAAAAGACATATATGAACAAACTCTAAGATAGTTGTTACTGAGCATTACCAATGCTAAGGTAAAAGAAGCTATGAAGAAAAATGAAGACAAAATGACTATTAGATATCACACTTGTTTAATTTTGGTAAAACACATAGAGCATGTAGTCAAGGATGCTACATCTATGTGGAAGAATATTTATCATCTGTGCAAACCAAGTGAAAATCCTATTGAGATCAATGATGATGATGATGACAGAGACAAGGATGAAGAAAATGAAGAAGACGATACTCCTTGTGTCACCATTGATGCTAAAGAATATCACAAGTTGATGAAGGATGGTGAAGAAGAAAAAGAGGATGAAGCTGAAAACGAAGACAAGTAAGAAGAAGAAGAAAATGATCTAGTTAAGATAGTTGTGGCTATCATAGCCTCCCTTCCTCACTCTCCACCAAAAATTGCAATATCATCAAGCATGGAGATAGCTTCAACAAGTTAGATTGTGACCACAACAGATACATCTAATGTCCAATCACTCTTCACTCCCTCTTAGATCAAAGTATCACTAATGGAAGTGTCTACCACTTCATTTACCAAGTTGCAACCTTCCTCTTCTTCAGTTCCTGAGTCAGGATCATCAATAATACGTATAGTTTCTAGTTCTATAGTTTTGGATTCTTTAGTTTTGGCTACTTCAGGTGTACATATTCCAGTAAGTTCTTCAATTGTGCATACTTCTATTAGTATTCCAACTATAAATACTTCAATTTTGGGATGTTTGGCAAGTACATCAGTTTTAGATTCTCTTAGTACTCTAGTAAGTATTCCATTAGTAGGCACTATACAAGTTTTTACTACAAGCCCTACTGTTTCCAGTATTGTTTCTATTTTGAAATCTAAAGCATTAATGTCAGAAGTTGAACCAAAGACACAACTAAAACTTCTGATTAGTGGAAAGAAAATTGAGGAAGACATAGATTTGGATAAGGATATTGAGATTCCCAAATTGGATTTTGACAATGCCACTATAGATTAGATGATATTAGTCAGTTAGCTCCTTGAAAAGAAAGCCAAATAGAAGCAACTAAGAGAGGAGAGAGATAGAGAATTCAGAATTATTGAAAGTGCTAAGAATATTTTGATAGAAGCTATAGGTGTTGATGTAGATTCTTCTCAACAAATTTTGTTGTAATTAGAAGAGGTAGTTAACAAATTCAATGAGGATTCCAATGGCCAAGATAAGATAATAGAGAAAGTAGATAAGAAGTTTGACAATAAAGTGGTTGAGGACATTGCTCAGCAGATAGCTATCTAGCAAGTAGAGCTCTCTTCAATTTTGGCAAATCTTGAAACCTCTTACACAAATGTAACATCTATTTTTGCTAAGTTATGTGATGTTACCAAGCATACAAAGGAAATAAAGAGAAAATTGAATAAGATTGATGAGGATCTGAAGGCTAGTGCACAGAAGTTGTAGCTTGACCCCAGTTCAAGCTCTACACACCACATGAGGATTAGATTCCTATCAAATATGTAGACAAAGTTATTGAGAGAGGAAGCAAGGATCTGGTCTACACTTATAGACATCCAAAATATGATCCTTCCTATCATGTATACAATGCAAAAGAATATTGCTTATTCTAAAACATTGATCCATGACAATAATTTTTTAATTGCAGATCATTTGATTGAGCTCTCTGCAGAAGTCCAAGTTGCACTTCAAACCTACAAAATTATGCAAGAAAACTAAGATAGGACCTTAACTATTATTCTTAAGGTACATTATGAGTTTCTCTCACATTTTGGTGTCTCTATATAAGTAAATTGTGTATAAATCTTTGGCATTATTATCAAAAAGGGGGAGAGAGACATGTATATATTTAAGCAGGAGAGATATTTGTATATACACTCAGTATGTTATTATGCCTAATATGATATGTGCATTGTATGGGGGAGAAATATGCAATATATATATATATATATATATATATATATATATATATATATATATATATATATATATATATATATATATATATATATATAGTAGAGTTACAAAGACAAATTTTGAAAAATAAAAAAAATCAGCATGCCATATCAAGTCAATATCATACCATGTTGTACATAAGTTTTGGTTGATAAGTGCTTTTGTCACTAATGCCAAAGGGGGAGATTATTGGCATTAAGTCATGTTTCTTATTAGTGACAACACTTATTTAGATTTTGTATGGTTACTGAGCTCTTTGATTAGTCCCCAGTGTTTGCCGAGCAATTTAGTGGTTACCAAGCTTCATAGTTCATACCAAGCATTCTAGTGGTTACCAAGTGGATTCAGGTAGAGTGAAGTCTAGCAGTTCAGATCAAGCAGTTTAGTTCTTACTGAGCATTTCAGTGGATACCAAGCTTCATAGAGTCTACTGAGTCATCAGTTCTTGTGATGTGAAGCTAGTGTTAACCGAATGATGGGATGATTAGTGTTTATCGAGTGTAGGCATGGTAAATGTGGGATTTAGTTTCTACTAAGTGACACAGTATCTATCGAATCTCCAATGTATACCAAGTTCAAAACTATGTTGAAGTGATTAGTATGGACCGAGCCTCTACTTTTATTGAGTGCATGATGATGCAGAGTAATGATAGTGGATGTTGTGTATCAGAAATTCACCAAGTCAGCTTTTAAAACTTGAGTTTCTACATTTGGGCCAACTTAGTAATATTGGTGTTAACTTGTGTGTTGGCTAACCTTGTAATTATGAGATTTGGGATGGTATATATGTAATGTATTGTATCATACCCAAATATAATGTTTTGAGAAGAGTGAATGTGAATGAAATAAAAAGCATACGAATGTGAATCAACAGCAGTGCAAAGTGTATTGCAATGTCAAATCAGGAGCAATCAAGTTACATCTATCACATAGAGGTGATTAGTACTTCAAGGATCTTAATCAGCAATTCAGTTGTAAATTAGATCTACTATATCATCCTAAAAGGTGAATCAATTTCAAATCCTTTAATAGGATAGAGTTAACAGTCTTTTCTTAAATCTTTTTACCGAGTGCATAATTCATTGTATGTTTGTAAAACCTCTAACAAGGTGGACCTAGCAATCCTAATTGCTCCTAAAAGGGTAGATCATTAGAAGTGATCATTGCAAGCCTTAACATGACAACTTTATATAGTAGTATTGAAGTTTTGTGGGTATCATCCCCACCCCAGTTTTCTTTTCTATTTGGAAGGTTTCCGGGTCACCAAATATTGTGTTCAAAGTGTTTCATGCTTTTCATTTTTCATGCATGTAGTAGATTAGATCTATTGATAATAACTAGATTATGCTATTAAGTGCTGAATTTTCAAAAGTTTTGAGGTTACTGATTCACCCCTCCCCTCTTAGTAACCTAGCTAGTCTTGAACATTTCCAACAATAACCTTGTTGCTAAGAAGATGGTTGAGAAACTTGGTTTGAAGAGAGTAAGACATCCTTATCCTTATAATATTGGCTAGTTACAAAGGGAACATGCTTTGGAAATGAGGTAAAAATGCTTTGTTGATTTCCAGATTAGGCATTATAAGGATCAAGTGTTGTGTGATATTATGGACATGGACAATTTTCATGTGTTTCTTGGTAGACCTTGGTAGTATGATTGCAAGGCTATGTATGATTATGTCAGGAAAGTGTTTATTGTTGAGAAAGGTGGTAGAAGTTTTCCCTAATTCCTTTGTAGAATAAAGAGCTGGGTATGAGGAACCTGAGTATTAACAGTTGAGTTGAGTTGATAGATTCTTAGAAGGTTGGGAATTAGTGTGGAAAGAAGACCTATAGGACACCTAAGATGGATGTGAAGAAGCATATGAAGAACAAGGGAAAGAGTGTATAAGTTGAAGATTTGGAAGATATGTATGTGAACAACTAGCTTGGGATTTATATGTTGAATCCTAGAAGATGTTCTAGTAATTACAGTTGAGTTGAGTTGATAGATTCTTAGAAGGTTGGGAATTAGTGTGGAAAGAAGACCTATAGGACACCTAAGATGGATGTGAAGAAGCATATGAAGAACAAGGGAAAGAGTGTATAAGTTGAAGATTTGGAAGATATGTATGTGAACAACTAGCTTGGGATTTATATGTTGAATCCTAGAAGATGTTCTTCCAATTACTAGAACATCTTTTCAAACCTGTGGTGTCTGATGTAGGAGCATCCTAGGCTTTCTTTCAATCCTCCATGTTAGAGCCGATTGCTAGTGGTTTCCAAATTTTTGTTGCTTTTGAGCTCCTAGTGGACATCGAGTTACTATAGCTCCTAAAAGTTGTTGAGTTACCATAGCTCCTAGTGGATGTCAAGTTACTATTGCTCCTAATGGGTGCTGAGTTACTATAGCTCATAGGGGATGTTGAGTTCTGTAGCAATCTTATGTTGGACGAGTATTGCTTCATGTGTCGAGTTAACTTTTTGGTGTCAAGTGAACCTGTATGTGTTAATTACCAGTATTGGTCTTGGTTTTGTTTGTGTTGAGTAGTCTATGAGCTAACTTTTGACATTTAATTTATTTATGGGTATTTAATTTGTGTTGTGGCTAAGTTGTGGCTCAACATATTTAATGTGAGGGATTTAATTTAGTTTTTAATGAACTAGGCCAACTTATGGCTTAGTTGGGTATAAGTAAACAATTTTGTGGAGTCTTTAGGAGAGTTGGAGAATCCATTCATTTATAGGAGTGAAGTGGATTGTACAGATAAAATTTTTGAAGAGCTAGGGTTGCATCTTAAGAACTGGAGGATTTCTTGGTTGACCTGAGGGTACAAGAGTGGATTCTCTTGGTGTTCTTATCTAGCATGAATCTAGACTAGCTGGAATTGAGTTTGTAAGTGGATCTTGTTGGATCTTGTAGAACTAATATTGTAATTGTTGTTCGTATTTGGCCCTAATGTGGAAGGCCTAACAACTGTGCATATTGCATGTAATCAATTATATTTATGACTAAAGTGTTGTAATTTGGTATTAGATCTTGCATTATTGTTATTTGTTGTTGTGTTCTCGATGTATGGTTATTTTCTTGGGGCTAGGACATATCCTTTTCCGATTCTCTTTCCTTGCACTGTGTCATGATTCACCCCCCCTCCTCCGCCCCACTCTCAGAGTTTACTTTCCCATCATTATCCAACACTAAATTCTAATAATATTAGTGTTTATATATATAATCCATCAAAGAAATGCATGAACAAGTCAAGAAGCCATTACTAAAGTCCACTAGAATGTATTTAAGAAACAAGCTTTAAGTTAAGGAGAGAGGTACAATTATGTAAGTAAATGGCATGGTATGGGACAATCATAAGAAGGAAAGTTTACCTAAGGTTCCACACACTAAGATACTCATGAAAAAGGTAGGTCTTTGTAAAATCCAACAAAAAAATATGGAGAAAATACCTACAAAATTTAATTACTAATAGACATTTGCATCTCTCCAATATTTAATGTTTTAGATCTGACTTGTTTAAATGAGATAATACTAATGCAGAGGAGATACAACAAGAAGAGAAAGAAGACCCGACTAATTTTTTTCTATTACATACTCTCACAAATCTTTAAAAGATATTATTTACTAAGGTTGTGGAAAAGACAATGAGGAACTGTTACAAGGAATATTTTGTTAATATCATGGCCTACCAAATGAAGTAGTAATATGGATGGATGGGGTTGAGATTGCAAGGCATGGTAGTAATCTTGATGAAGTAATCTTAATGGGACTTGAGATCAGTTGTCCTAGAGAGTATGATGTAGTGACAACAAAAAAAATCCAATTTTTATTTATTTTTCTATTTAGCAACTTGCTCATATACATAGATGCATACATACATTATGAATGATTGGTATACACCTAACATCTTGAGAATGTCCTAGTTACATAAACTAAATTGAAGTGCCTAGAAGGATATTAAATGAGCATAGATGATGTAATATGTTTACCTTTTCACAATTCATTAACAAAAATATTTTGATTAGATAAAATGGTATACAACTTGAACCCTTAAACCAAAATACACATCAAGACTAATGGATAGAAAGATAAAAAAATTTACTAGTTATTTAGATAAATTGTAGTATATTTTTATATTATTTTAGTATAAAGTTATTATTTTTCTACAATGTGATAAACTCACTAAAATAATATTTAATAATTATTAAGATACACAAAATAAATAATATATATGAATAATATAATAGTATTAACATGAAAATATAAATTATTATAGATCATAATAATATAAATACTACTATATAATTATATATAGATAGATATTAGATATTATATTAAATAATATACTATTGAATATTAATGATATATATATATATATATATATATATCACTATACATATAATATATGTTATGTATAATTGTTAATATAATATATGTTAATATACTTATATTATTAATATAATTATTATATTATAAAGAGACAACTCTTATCATTGAAATATATTAAAAAGGGAATAAAAATATTTGTAAGGGGAAGGAGGAAGAAAAAAACATAAAATATATGCACACTTAAGACCAAAATCTAATGGCCCTGAAATGGGACATTACAAAAATGATCTTGGCATCCTATGTGGAAGAAGGTCTAAGCAGATCCGTGAACTACAGCAAATTCCAAAAACAATTGAAAGCTTCAGAAGAATTAAGAGCAAGATAATTACAAAAGAATCAATTCTTGAATATACCAAGACATTTTACATACACATAAATTGATAAGGGTAAAGAGATCATAAAAGAGAATTCCATGAATGAGAATAGACATAAATGAAGATTGGAAAGGAATTCTTGAATATAAGAGAAAATATGAAGTCTCCAAGTTAGGTAAGGCACGCAAATGAAGGAGGGGAATTTGATTTTGTTACAGGCAATGTCTGAATGCAAAAACAACAATCAGGACCGGTGATCAAGATCCATACATAAGTGGGCATCGAATTCAAGAACATTAATAAAATAACAAAAAACAAGATAACAACGACATTGTTTATATCAGAAATTTTATCAGACATATTACTTGAAAACAATATCTCTCTGATTGGAAATAACCTTAGTTATTATTATAATAACAACTGGCAGTAACCTATGTCACAAAGTTCTATGAATCTGATGCATGCAATTCGAAATCTAGTGAATTTCTTAAAATCCCATCAAATTTATTTTAGTTCCTCCAAAAATTTGTTCAGTAAACAGATTAGAGCCTTTTCAATAAACAACGCATTTCAAAACGTGAGCTTTCTAGACGGTGTTTTCTATTCATAAATATTTGATGTCCTTTCTTGTGCCGGAGACGTCGTGACAGGCAAGAGGGCTCTTCAGCTGGGATGAAACATTAAGCATTTCGGGCTCTATGATGCACACTTATCGATAATATGACTAAAAGAACAGAAGCTTCATCCTTGTGCCTGTCACAAGACTTGTTCCAGTAGGCAAAGGAATTAATCACAAATATTGAGAAATTATAGGAAGCCGAAGTCCAAAAGTCATTTGCCGTGATAGTAGAGGAAAAGCAGCGAAACATTGGAATATAAAGCATGTTGTACAAGCCACGTTTGAAAATGTTTAGAAAAATGTTTGTAAAACAGGAGAAGGTACGCAGCATATGCAGGTCAAAGGATTATATTATTAATACATTTTGAATGTGAACACTGCGCGTTGGTGCAGTCAGAGTTCGTACCAAGCCCTATGACCAGGCACCATGAGGAGAGAAGAATCCAATTTCTAAACTTATATGTTTGAATGAGAAATCGAGAAACCAACTTAGCAAAGAATGAAGATGAGTCAGAAGAGAGTCATTACCCATTATTAAAAGCCACTTCAATATGAGGACAGGAAACGTTAAAAGCCAAGGCAAGATGATCCAAAGAAGTAGCCGCCTCCAAATATATCATAGGAAGAGTAATAAGATATTCCATCGGCACAAAATGGCCAAAAACACTCTTAAAAACAAGAAGGAAAATAACATAACAACACCAAAAGCAGAAGAAGAATCGAACACATTTTTTTTTAAAATTCCATTCTGCATGCATATAGTTTGTTGTATAGACGTCACTTTCTCAGGCACCACGAGGACAATGAAGACCTCCAAACATAGGGTCAAAAGAATGTTTTAAAATTTACATTTTTAAAGCACAATAACTCTTCATTTGTCGTCCTACTACTTATAAGGTAACATTAAAGTAATATTAAAGGTAAGTATTTAACTCTTCATTATTACTCTTATATGAGTATGAGTATGAATATGATATTTAAATGAATATGTAGATTGGAAAACTAATTAGAGGATAGAGGATTATTTATGAAATTTGAAATATAGTTACTCATTATTTATCATAATTAGTTATTTGACAAGAAAATATTATATTTTTAAAGATATATATCAAAATATGTACATAAGAGATTGAATATATATAATATACATACATGCCAAATATAGATTTAATCATTCTTAATGATTTAAAATGATTATGTATTATTTAGTTTATTATTGAAAGAAAATTTATTTCTTGTGCATAAAATTAAAGGTCTATGACAAATAAAATTGGAATTATAAAGACATGTCTCACAAGGGGGATATTATTCAATATTTGTGCTTAAATTCATGATGGATAGGGAGTGCGCACAGGGGGAGGAGTAAATTGGTTGCATTGAGGCAAAATGAATCTCAATATGGACTAAGGTCTGAGGAAGCCCCAAGTTGAGCGTGTCAAAATTCAGAGCCACAATAAATCTCCCATTCATCATGGGACCTACTGCAAGGGCAGCAATTCTAAAAATATACCATCCACATCAAAATTAAATATGTTCATAGTGGGTAGGGAGTGTACACAGGGGCAGGAGTAAATTAGTCGTGTAGGAGAAAAATGAATCTCAATATGAACTAAAACTAAAGTCTAAGAGAGCCCCAAGCTGAGCATGCCCAAACTTAGAGCCGCAATGTTAATTATTGTTAGTTGGACAGCTATTATTTCTGACCCAAAAATAGCAGTAGTATTTATGGGTAGCTTGGATAGCTATTCGTCCTTATCTATGTATAGCAGCATTAGTTATGGGTAGTTTGGACAACTGTTTGTCCACTTGCCGAGAATTAGTAAATGGTTATTGCAAGGATAATTATTTACTAATTTTAATGATTCCCTTTTGGACACCTTGAAACCAATTCTATTATTGGCTATCGAGTTGTCTTAATCTCAGCTGTTGGTTTGATTTAATCTCGATCATTAGTTTTTCCAATAGGGTAGTATAAAAAGGGGTCATTGGGTCATTTGAAAAATGAAGTTTTGGAGAAATGTTTGCAATGCTAGCAAATAGTCTTGCAGTGTTAACAAGGGCGCATTGTTAGCATGGGGATAGCAGTGGGGAATATCAGCAGGAGAAATTAGGAGGTTGTCGGAGTTCTGCCAGTGAGAGGCAAGGAATTTTTGTATCTCTTGATTTGCTGAAGTTTAATATAATTCCTTATCTGTAGAATTAGTTTTCCCTTAGGGGTTTTTCCAGGGACAATTTGTCCGAAAATATTGTGTTCATTGTGTTGTTCATTTTTTTCCGTATTATAAGTGAAATTGCAGTTGTGTTATTTTTCAATATTAGCTGGAAATTTGTTTTCAGCAGTTTAATAATCGTTTACGATAGGAGATTAATAATCAATGACTACAATAGTTGATTTTTCACATGGTAGAAGAGTTTTGCCCTAGGAAACAAATTTTGATCTCTTTAGATTTATTATTGCTTTAAACCCTTGAGATGGCTTCAGGTGGTTTGAGAGATCAAGATAGATTGGATGGTGCCTCAAATTTTGGTGTCTGGAAGGCCAGAATTTCTTTACTGTTGGAAGAGAATGGTATCAAGGATTATCCTACCAGTGTTGTACCTATACCAACGGATGCAACATAGCTTGCAGCATATAGGACGGACGATGCCAAGGCGAGAGGATAATCCTTGATGGTGTCAAGGATCATATTGTTCCACATATCTCAGAGCTAGATACAACAAAGAAGATGTGGGATGCCATTCTGAATTTGTACCAGAATGCTACCACCAACAGGAAGTTGATTCTTAGAAAGAAGCTAAAGAATACTTAGATGAATCAGGGAGAAGACGTCATAAGTTACCTCACCAGGCTCAGACTTGTCAAGGATGAGTTAGCAGCTGTTGGAGATAGCCCTAGTGATTACGAACTAGTGAGAATAGCCCTAAATGGGTTTATTAAACAATGGAGTGTCTTTGTTCAAGTTGTTAGTGGACGAGATACTTTACCGAGTTGGGATCGACTATGGACTGATTTCACTCAGGAGGAGTTTAGACCAAGTCTTGTCAATGGGGCTAACAAGAGTCAGAAAAATGAGGTGGAACAAGATAACGTTGCCCTAGCGGGTAAAGGGAAAGCAAAGAAGGGATCTAGCAAAGGATCAAATTCACAAAGTGAGAAGAAGAAGAAGGACCTTTCTAAGGTCAAATGCTTTGGATGTCATGAGTTTGGCCACTATGTCAGTGATTGCCCAGAGAAGAAGAAGGATAAGAAGCAGGTGGCAACTTCAGCAAGTGCAGAAGAACTCTCCAATAGAATGGAAGATGAGTTTGCACTCATAGCTTGTATGGTTAGCTCAACCTCACAGTGTGTTTGGTATATAGATAGTGGGGCATCATTTCATATGACAGGAGTTAGAGAGTACTTCTCCAGTTACAAGGAGGAGGACACCAACATCCAGATTTCTATGAAAAACTTGTCCAAACTCAATCCTATTGGGAAAGGGACTGTTCAGTTTCAGAGGGAGAATGGAAAGATAATTCCACTTCATGATGTGTTATATGTGCCAAGCTTAGGTATGAATTTGATTTCTGTATCTATTCTTCAGGATAGGGGGTATAATGTACTCTTTAGAGGGACAAATGTGTTGATTAAGCACAAGGATTGGAAATCACCCATAACTATTGGAGTTAGGAGTGGTCGCCTTTATAGATTGCAGTTTGATACTCCTAAGGTACTTATGAGCAATAGTAATCCTAGAGATCTTGGAGAGCTATGGAATAGGAGGATGGGCCATATTCATCATGGAGCACTTAGATTGCTTCGTGAGATGGTGACAGGTGTTCAAGAGGTGAGCACAAAGCATGACGATGTATGTAAGGGATGTGTGTTGGGAAAGTTTGCGAAAGCATCTTTTCCAAGGAGTGACACCAGATCTAAGGGTGTTCTTGATCTAGTACATTCAGATGTTTGTGGACCAATGTCGACGAAATCTCTTAGAGGATATGAGTACTATGTTACTTTTATTGATGATTTCTCTAGAAAGACCTGGATATACTTCTTGAAGACTAAGGATGAAGTTTTTAGTCGATTTCAAGAGTTCAAGGCTCTTGTGGAGAATTCGACAGGAAAGAAGATAAAGGTTCTTCGGTCAGACAATGGAGGCGAGTACAAAGGAAATGTCTTCCAGGAGTTCTGCACCAGAGAAGGAATCAAGAGAGAATGGACTGTTCCTTACAATCCATAGCATAATGGAGTTGCTGAGAAGAAGAACCGTTCTATATCAAAGGCAACAAGAGCTATGCTACATGACCAGGAGATGCCCCGTTACTTATGGGCAGAGGCGTGTAATACAATACTCCACATTCAGAATAGAGTTTCACACAAGGTGCTAGGGAAGATGACACTAGAGGAGGCTTTCACAAGGAAAAAGCCAAAGGTTAGTCACTTCAGGATATTTGGGAGTTTGGCATATTGTCATATTCCTGGAGATACATGTACAAAGTTAGATCAAACTACAGAGAAGGGGTACTTTTTTGGGTACAGTGAGACCTCAAAGGCATATAGGATTTTCATTCTGAGGACTAAAAGAATTATTTTCAGACGGGATGTCAAGTTCATGGAGGACAAGGCATTCAAGAGATCCAGAGATTTTCCAGCAGATGATCAGAGTGAGCAGCCAACAGAAGCTCCAAGACCAAGTCAAAGGCAGCAAAGCTCAAGTACGGTTACCAGTACGAGTGTAGACTCAGTTAGTGAAGATTCACAGAGTATGGAGCAACAGGTGCAACAAGAAATGCATCTAGAAGACTTAGAGGTTGACATTTCATCCTCTACAGTTGGTAGCAAGAACCATGTGGTTCCAGATACACAAAGGGATACTCAGGAGTTTGTGGGAGCTTCTAGGAAGAATACTAGACATCGAAGACAACCAGCCAAGTTCAATGACTATGTGGCATTAGTTAGTCAGTTGGTAGATAGTGAGCCTTCTAGCTATCAAGAAGCTATAGAACATCAGGTATGGCGAGATGCTATGGTTGAGGAATATTCTTCAATAATGCAAAATGATGTGTGGGAGGTAGTACCTAGATCAACAAATAGGGCTATAGTTGGATCACGTTGGATCTATAAGATAAAGCATGATGTAGATGGTAGCATTGAGAAATACAAGGCGAGGTTCATGGCAAAGGGGTTCTCTCAGAAGGAGGGAATAGACTATGAGGAGACATTTGCTCCTGTTCCCAGGTATACTTCTATACGAGCTGTAATCTCACTTGCAGCACAGATGGGATGGCAGATCCATCAAATGGATGTCAAGACAACATTCCTTAATGGTGAGTTGAAGGAGGAAGTATACATAGAACAACCAAAAGACTTTGTAGCACACAGCAAAGAGACCCACGTGTGTAGATTGAAGAAAGCATTGTACGAACTCAAGAAGGCTCCTAGAGCGTGGTATGAGCGCATTGATACATACTTGCAAAAAATGGGCTTTGTGAAGAGTGAAGGAGATGCTAACCTCTACTACTTGATGGTTGGGGGTGAGATTCTCATTCTTGCTCTTTATGTGGATGACCTATTTCTTACAGGTTCACTAGGGCTCATAGTGGATTGCAAGAGGAACCTTGCAGAAGAGTTCGAGATGAAGGATTTAGGACTTATGCACTACTTTCTAGGCATGGAAGTGTGGTAGATAGATGGGGAGATTTTCCTTGGTCAAGGGAAATATTGCATTGAAATCTTGAAGAAATTTGGGATGGAGGATTGCAAAGCCATGCCTACACCCATGATCACGAATTGGAGGAAGGTAGATACAACTAAGGAGAAAGATGTAGATCCCACTTTATATAGACAGTTGATTGGTTCGCTTATGTATTTGGTCAACACTAGACCAGATATAGCATTTGCAATAAACTCTCTTAGTCAGTTCATGGTTGAACCAAAGAGAATGCATTGGATAGTGGCTAAGCATGTGCTACGTTACTTGCGTGGTATGGTCAAGTATGGGATCAGATATGTTCGAGGTGAAGGTATTAGGTTGATAGGCTATACAGACGCAGATTGGGCAGGAAGTACAACAGACAAAAGGAGCACTTTAGGGTATTATTTCAGCTTGGGAGCAGAAGTTGTATCTTGGTTTAGCAGGAAGCAGAAGTCTATGGCTCTAAGTTCAGCAGAAGCAAAATACATAGCAGCTAGCATGGCGACATGTGAAGCTATATGGCTTCAGAAGTTGTTAGTAGCCTTGTTTGGTCAGAAGGTTGAGACTACTGTGATACATTGTGACAATCAGAGTTGCATCAAGTTGTCTGAGAATCTAGTGTTTCATAATAGGTCTAAACATATAGATATCAGATATCACTTCATCAGAGATTGTGTACAATGAGGTATTGTTCGACTACAATACATACCTGCAGATGAGCAGGTAGCAGACATTCTGACGAAGGCTTTGTGAAAGGCCAAATTTATCTTCTTCAGAGATAAGATGGGTGTCATGCAGAACAGCTTCCTCGCTAAGAGGGAGTGTTAATTATTGTTAGTTGGATAGCTGTTATTTCTGACCCGAAAATAACAGTAGTATTTATGGGTAGCTTGGACAGTTGTTCGTCCTTATCTATGTATAGCAGCATTAGTTATGGGTAGTTTGGATAGCTGTTTGTCCACATGCCGAGAATTAGTAAATGGTTATTGCAAGGATAATTATTTACTAATTTTAATGATTCCCTTTTGGACACCTTGCAACCAATTCTATTATTGGCTATCGAGTTGTCTTAATCTCAGCCGTTGGTTTGATTTAATCTCGGTCGTTGGTTTTTCCAATAGGGTAGTATAAAAAGGGGTCATTGGGTCATTTGAAAAATGAAATTTTGGAGAAACGTTTGCAGTGTTAGCAAATAGTCTTGCAGTGTTAGCAAGGGCACAGTGTTAGCGTGGGGATAGCAGTGGGGAATATCAGCAGGAGAAATTAGGAGGTTGTCGGAGTTCTGCCAGTAGGAGGCAAGGAATTTTTGTATCTCTTGATTTGCTAAAGTTTAATATAATTCCTTATCTGTAGAACTGGTTTTCCCTTAGGGGTTTTTCCAGGGACAATTTGTCTGAAAATATTGTGTTCATTGTGGTTTTCATTTCTCTCCGTATTATAAGTGAAATTGCAGTTGTGTTATTTTTCAATATTAGCTAAAAATTTCTTTTCAGCAGTTTAATAATCGTTTATGATAAGAGATTAATAATCGGTGACTGCAATAATTGATTTTTCACACGCAGTAAATCTACCATCCACTATGGAATTATACACCCTATTAGAGTACTAACTATAGAAAATATGCATCTTCAATATAACTTTTTATTTCAAGATAGGGGAAAGGAGCATGACATTCATGATCAAAGTGGTAAAACATTTCCTTAACTCTTTCTTATTTCAAACTGTAAACAAGATTATAACATGTATACTATGTGTCTACATCATGTCTTCATGCATTAATATGTCTACTTCGTGTCTTCTTTGTGTTTGCATCGCATCTTCATGCATTGTCTACTTCGTATCTTCATTCATATGTTCTTGTACATGCTATTATATACTAACATGTTTACTTTGTAAGTGTCTAACACATATGCAGGAAAGAGAATAAATCCAAACTATGAATTAAAGAGGATCAAATTAATTGCTTGAGGACAAGCAAATTCGAGAGGGGAGGACTGTGATAATCCCACTACAATAATATTTAATAATTATTAAGATACAAAAAATAAATAATATATATGAATAATATAATAATATTAATATGAAAATATAAATATATAATTTTATATATATAGTAATTAGATATTAAATAATATACTATTGAATATTATATATATATATATATATATATAATGATATAAATAAATAATATTTATATCACTAATACTATTAAGAATGATATCACTATACATATAATATATGTTACGTATAATTGTTAATATAATATATGTTAATATACTTATATTATTAATATAATTATTATATTATAAAGAGACACAACTCTTATCATTGAAATATATAGCAAAGGGCGATAAAAACATTGGTAAGGGGAAGAAGGAAGAAAAAACATAAAATATATGCATAGTTAAGATCAAAATCTAATGGCCCTAAAATGGGACATTGCATAAAAACTAAATTATAAGTCAAGTTTTGTAAATTTCAGTAGATGATTAATATGCTGTCTCATCTTTCTATGGGTGAAATATTTGAGAATTACACCCATTTTCATACTTTTTGTGCTAGTGTTAGAGTGCAAATAGACAATTTTAGTTTCTCATATGTTAACCTTTCTATACCTATTGGAACTCTATTTGTTTTGTAATCTCGCACTACATTAAAGTAATCCTAGCATCCTAATTAATCCATCATTTTGTGATATTCTCTATTAAGATGGCAACGTTTCCCTCTTTCTTGATCTTCAAGTTCCCTATTTGTTTAACATAATGAACTACCTCCCAATTTTAAAAGAATTCCCTAATTTCCTTTAACAATGATTAACTTTCACTTTTATCATTCTCATAACTAACTAATTAAACCTTATTCCTATCATTATCCATGATATAAATATTCATTTCTTATTGAACCAACAAACCACGAATTATAACTATAATAGTTCCTATTAAACTTTCATACAAATCTCTCTAAATTACTAATGATTAAAAATTAAGGAGAATCCTCCCAAAACTTCATCATTCCTATTTCAATATCTCTTTGTTACGTTCTTGACATTATACCTGAACAGTTTTTACATGATTATGATATCATTATAACAACTTTTCCGACAGATAGTCTGTTTCTAAACTACTAATTAGATCATTGACCTCTCTCTTTTTGGGCTACAGAGGGATTGGGTGCTGGGGTGTTTGATCATTTTTATATTGTTTTAAAATGTCACTAATTAGTTGACGATGTTCTCTATAAACCAATTGGAGCAAGCGTTCTTGATAAGGTAGTTAAATATTTATATAATCTTCCCCACCCATTAAATTTTGAACCTTCAATTGATGGATCTCTCTATGATAATTAGGATCAAATACTAGCATTTTAAGCTTTGGCACTTTACATTGCCTAATATTAGTCCCAAATCCCAAGAATCATTATACAAGTACGTTGCATCAGCTCCTTGAAAAATGATAGCGAAGTCAAACGCTACAATATTTCAACATTTCACAGATGCCAAAAAAGAGCTCAAATCTACAGTCCGACATTCCCATGTTCAATAATGTCAGAAACAAATACAATTCAATTTTGACAAGCACAGAGAATCTGCAAATGAAAAGGACCATTGAGACATAATAGCAAAATAGATGTCTAATCTAGTCAAAGCCTGCAGGCTTAAGATTGTAGTTAGGTGTTAATAAGTTTATGAGAAGCACTGTTAAAGAAGAATAAGATGAGAATCTACAATACAAAAGAAGGGTTAACACACTGGTAAACTAAAGAACTAAACCTAAATTTGACATAAAATCTTCTAAATCAATATAGCTGCTTCTCTCTCTTTGTCCTCCTCCGAAAGTAGCATATCCAAATACTGCATATTTGCCTTGTCCATAAATTCAACGCTCTGCATACCCACAATATCTTCCATTTTGAAATCTCTCGGACAATCAGATGGAGAGAAGATGAGATCATATTGTGGAGAAGCCAGCGTCTTCAAGTATAGAAACTCCTCTGAAATATCTCTTGCATTTTCATTAATTTCTTCATTTGTGGAAATATTATGAGCCATTGATTGGTCGTCGAAGTTGAAAGACATATCTGTGAAGAAATCATCGTCCATTAACTCACCCCATGAAATGGAGTTCTTCGTAGTTTGTTCTTGATCAGCACAGTTACCGTTGTTTGGTTCATTCCTTTTTCTCCCAGAAGGTGCACAATACAATGATTTTGTTTTTGTATGAAACTTTTGAGGAGCTCCCTTCTGTGGAAGCCGCTTACTTTTGCTGAGATGAGTATTCCAATAGTTCTTTATTTCATTATCTGTTCGCCCAGGCAATCGTCCTGCAATCAGAGACCATCTGCAATGACATAAACATGGCACCGTTGTCGGATACAATTTTCATCCTATTTCCAAATAACCAATTATTTTGTGGGATTCAGAATTGAAACTGACAGCATTACTTTCTCAATTCAAATACGCAAGATTCATTTTGCACCATTTATATATTTTCAATACTTAGTTTTTCGGCCACTTTTTCTATTTATTAACATTTTTACAAATTCCATGGTTAATGTATCCTATTTGAGCTTAACCATTTTCCGAATTCAAGTGTGTAACATTTGCTTAATATCATTTATATTCTTAAATACTGGTCAATACTTATAACTCTTAACTTTTTACTATTGCGATGATAAATCATAAAGTGTAATTTTAAATGTTATATAATAAATTCTTTGTCTAATTTAGAAAGAACAACAATAGCAAATTCAATATTCATTTTTAGATTACAAGATTTATTTAGTATCATTTACATTCTTAAACACTTATGTTTCTCTTAGCTCTCTTTTACACAGGTAATATGTAATGAAGTATGAGTTCTAATATGGATAAAAAAAAAATTCCTGTGTAAGATTTGATTAATGTTATTTATATTCTTAATGGAGGTCAATAGATACATTTCTTAAGTGTCTTTTATTGTAATGATCGATCACAAAGTGTAATTTCAAATGTTATACAATAATTTTTTCAACCTAATGCAGAAAGAACAGCTTTAGCAAAGTCAGTACTTATTTTTTCCAAGTATAAGATTTATCTACTATCAATTGATCAACACTTATCATTAACTATGATTTCCAATATCTATTAAAAAAATCACAAAATCTAAAAGAACGACATCAGCAAAGTGAATACCTACTTAGTTGTTCTCTTATAAATTTGTTTAGTATCATTTATACTCCTAGCAAATCAATACTTCATATGTATTATTAAATCCCAAACAGTTTCTAGATTCAATTTCCTATGTGGTATTTACATCCAATTTGTTTCCTTGGTATAAATATTAGGCATGAGCTTTCCTCTTCTGAATGATGGATTGCTTACTGCAATCGGACACAACTACTCTAGAAACAAACACAGTTGATCCAAGAACTACAAATATTTCCTTAGTGTCTCTTAAATTCTATTGATACCTATTGCCAAGGAGCCCATGAAGTCTAATAATAAGATCTTTCTCGTCGGGGGAAATGTTCCCACGTTTAATATCAGGGCGAAGATAGTTCAACCAACGCAATCTACAACTCTTTCCACACCGATTCAGACCTGAAAACAAGAGAAATCCAGCATGCAAAGACAATTATAAGTATACAGAAAACTGCGTGTGCATTACGACAGGAAAAGGCAGGGATGAATGTATGAATTACTTCAGCTCACCTGCTTTGAAAGGGATAGAACTCCATTGACCTTCACCGTGGATGGAGATGTAATTGCTCAAAATGAAATCCTCTCGGACAGTCCAAGCGCCACGGTTGAGCCCAAGATGCTTGGAGCAGTGAAAAGACTTGCCCATTCTCATGAAAGGCACTGACCCACTCATTGAGTGTGCAAAACTAATAACCTCTTTTTATGAACAAAAACGTTGTATTGGAAAAGACAAGGTAGGTACATATTCGTTTCAGAGATTTTAAAGCCGCTTAAATTCCCTCTCAGTTTTGTGCGCCAATTCGATTTCCTGCCCTTTTTTCATGGGACGGTCCTTATGCATTCCGATCTCCATGGAAAGAATCAACGTCTTACGTGTTTGAGAATTTGACCTAATCTATTTGTAGGGTTCAAAGACAGAAAGGAACTCTACTTCAAATCATTGCCTGCGGACGACAGAAAAATAATTGTTTATTAGATTGCAAATATCAATGAACACATGCCCTAACAAAGGACGGTACTCCTATATTATTATATTATTATATGTTTCAGTAGATCAACGTTTTTCTCCACCCTTCGTACTCTTCCAGAGTGACATTAATGGAACCCGATTACAAGAAAATGTAAATATTTTTTAAGTCCTTCAAGACAAAGTGACACTGCCGGGGACAAAACACAAAGATTGATAGACTTGACAGCACATGTTTTTACTGAGTTGACAGCACACCGATCTTAATTGCATTTTCTGTACTCCCAACAGAGTGGGGTAGCTGCCTACGCAATGAGGAACGGAGAACAAATCGTCATAAGCACAACCACCCTTCCAATTTAGCGTCATCTGCACATGTGCTCTCGCCCCTTTGAATACGATGTCAAGGATTATCATAAATCTTAATTTAGTTGAGTCTACAAGTATTAAGTGATAATTACTCTGAATTGTAAATATCTAATGTTATTGAAGTCAAATAAGTTTAATAATTAGAATTTATTACTAAATTGTAGAAAATACAGACTCCAAACCTTAAAACACATTCCGAGTATGAAGATGGTCTATGAATACATTTTTCCCAGAGTAGAAAGATACCAATTGCACATTAATGTCCACACTGAATTTTTCATCATTATCTGAGGACTGTTCCACAGACAGGTACTCAAACTATGTGAAATAGCTGTTTAGATAATGACAATCTGTATATAGTTCTACGAATAGTTTATAATTATATGAGACTATTTTATACACTTCTAAGGAAGCATCGTTATATTATGTTTTTAAGTTTATTTCTAATAAAAGATTTGAATCTGTAAACATTTTTTTCAAGAGAATATGTTCTCCATCACTAGATCAGTTCAAGTTGTATTCACAAGTACCTATTATGAGAGATGGAGAATAAATTACAAACAGGTAGTTTTTGAAAAACTCTATAGTCAAATATTTTCTTGTTGTTAGGTGAGCATTTTTCTATAATTATGGTAGCATTTGGTGATATGATGTCCAATAACTTTTAATACTATAAAACTAATAATTATGGCCACAAAATATTTGGGCTTTATCATAGCTATTTGTAATTGAATGAAATGTATTCCTTTGTTTGGGAAACACCAAATAATATGATGTCACAATAAATTACAAATAAAACATAGCTAGTACACAACTATCAATCTAAATTTCTTTAAATTTCTTTTCAATACAACCAAAATCATGTTAAATAAAGTGAAATAATATTTGATAATATGAATTCAAAACTATAGTTATACCCATGAGCCTCAACAAGTACCAAAAATATTTCTCATATCCTGAAAATAAAAAATCATGTGATGTCACTTGAACACCTTACTCTACAACTACAAGTCTATATTTTCTAGGGCCATTTTCAACACCTAAAAAGAATTATGTTAATATAGTACCAAACTTGATAATTTTGATTCAAAACCTTAATTATGAGGAGGGGTCTTTTAAAATAAGTTGATGTAAGAATTTGGAAATGCTATGGGGATCTCTTGTAATAATGAGATGGAGTAACCTTGTATTAAAATTTAACATTTCGTATAAGAGGGTCACTTACATGCAATGATAACCAACTAGATCATTCATTTAAATGATTGAAATATTTCTATAACGACTTTCAAGAAATTTAAAATCCATTTGGAACATTAACTTCAACATTACATTGATAACATCTAATATATTTCATAGAGCATAACATTTACTTTCTTATTGAAATGCTCATAATTAAGATTGTCAATCAATTTTTACATTAATATTTTGGATAATATTCTATGATCCACCATCTTGTCTATTATTACACTCTAATTCTCAATATCGATTTTAAAAATTGACACATAATCTTAATCAAAAGCATTTTAATAACGTTTGCTGAATTATGTTTTAATTGTCTGTTAACGTTACTAATATTTGGTCCAACACTATGGTCCATATTATATTTTATTGAATTTACACACAGCCCAAGTTAACGAACAGTTTTTAAGACTATTTCTAGGTACTAATGACACAGCTTGAACATGAAACCAATGTAAGTGTAGTCTCTCAGGACCGAGATCAGTTTGTTTACATGACCACGTTTAACGAAGGGCGGAATCAAATACATTCCAGAAAGACAGGCTAAAGACAAACTAAGATATAAATGTGCATGGCTAACTACACCATAGCCTCGTAATGCGTAGCTGCTGCAAAAAGCGTGGTATGACCAGCAAATGTAATATTGTTTATTGTACTATTGGTAATGTGTTCAACAATAGGCAGACGTGCTCAATAGGTTGTACCATAGTCAGGGAAAAAGAGTAGCCAAAATTATTATATATAGTGATTTATATCAAGTATTAATAAAAAATGCTTTAAGCAGTATGTCCATTTTGACATGTACACAATGTTGGTTGAACAGTTACCAATAGAAATTGCCATTTTATATATATTTTTTTGTTTTTAGGATAGAAATATATTTGTGAGAAATGTTTAAAGAGCACCGAGATCAGAAACACTAAGATGAGACATTTTATACATTGGAGGAAGACATCATATGTAGTGCATATGACTTACTTTCAATGAAATTGTGAAGTTACACGAATCACTAAAAGAGAATTGTTTCAAACAAGACATTAAGTTTGTTGGTTATTTTTGGAAGATACTTTGAAGAGAATGAATACTGGCCTGAAGTTTAGTTCCACATTTCATCTATATTCTGATGAACAAACCAAGGTTGTATATAGAAGTTTGGGTAACTTGTTGAGATATGCATTAGGTAATTTGGATTTAGTTTTGGCTCAAGATACCTTTCGAGATTATCACTGATTTACATTAAAGAGGGATGAATAAATTAAGAGATATTGGTCAAGAGGAGAAGAGAAGTGCAGAAATTGAGGATTATACATATTTTATGAAGAATTTGCACAATGAAGTGAATTTAACTGTAGCGTACTAATTAGAGATACAAAGATCGAATTGACAGAACTAGAAGACATAAGGAGTTTGAGAAAATTGTGAGTGGGACCGTGCAGTAAGCTGAAGATGAAGTAATGTAGACCACATAGGATTTTGAGGAAGTTTAATAGTTGTAATGCTTTTTAATTTGAGTTATTTGATGATATGGATATTTCACCAATATTCAATGTGTCTGATTTGTATTAGTACCATGATTCTGTTGGTGATTCAGTTATGCAACAAGATTATTCTAAGAAGAAAATGGATAAGGTTGAGAAGATTTTGGATAGCATAATTGGGAAGAGAACAAGATGAAAGGATTATTTGGAGTACTTAGTTCAATGGAAGCATAGATCAGTTGAAGATAGCTCTTGGACTTATCCGTTTGAGTTAGATCAATTTTTTTCCACTTAAGCTTAACATGGATTCTAATGGGGACATCAATTTCTTATAACCCTAGGTCTCTAATGTAGGAGCATCTTGGGTTCTTAGCAATCTTGCATCATTTTAATTTTTAATTTTTAATTTTTTTTCCCTATTCTTATTTTTATTTTCCAAATGATCACGTGTGCAACTATTTGAGTGTATATTTTAGCTCATGTGATCCTAGTGGCTTATTGAGGACCTTATCTAGATCATTATCCTATGGCCATGCGTCATTTTGATTGCTATTTGATGATTTCTCCTTATTTTTCTTTTGGGTGGTGTGTTCTTTGCTATCACCTTGACTGATTGATGGATTTTCATTGGGTAGTGTGTGGTTTTTATATATGCAATGGTTTGAAACTCTTTGTTTGGATTGTTGGACTATACATTCTTATATGCTTATTTTATTGACCACTGATCATATCTTTTGGTTCTATCCTATTTGTGTAATAAGTTTATTTATTTATTGGAAAGTGTGAATATTTTGGTTTAATATTTGTATCATGGTGGCTATATATACAATATCCATGATATAATATGCATAAGTAAATATGCTAGGAAGATTAGAGGTCAATCTCTTATGCTTACTATGATCACACTTTGGATTTGTATTTATTGTAAGGCTTTAACTAGCTAAGCTTATGGCTTGACATGTTGTAATAAAATTGGTATTGGATCTTCACATAATCAATTGAACTTTGATATTTTATTACTCTCTTTTATTGTTTCTTCCCTATATCTTGTCTCATTGCTTGGTTGGATATCTCCTTTTGGGATTCTCTTTCACTAATTTTTGTTACTATAGATCTCTTCCTTGGATTGCAAACTCGTTTTATTTTGCTCAATAGTGATGCAATAATATTTTTTCATTCTTCAAAATCTTGTATCAACAAAAAATATGATTGTTCTTATTTTTTTAATTTTTGATAGCTTATGAATTTTCTTTAGCTATACTTCACTTGAAATTTATTATTGTTAGGAACCTTGTGTTATGTTCCTAGAGGTTTCATAGACCTCTATCTAGGATCACAAGTTTATTTGTTTCTTTGTTAAAGATATCTAATGGATACTTGATGGGAACTATATATTATGCACATTTTATGGTGAGTTCATGTATTCAGATCTTGCAACATTATTTCTCCATTTCTAAATCTTAATGAATGTCTTGATGTTCTTTTGTCCTTTTTTGAAATCACTATTGGAGCACTATTCTTATGTCATTAAATTATGGGATATGCATCTTCTTTGGGGTCCTTGCCTTTATAGGTAATATATTTTCCTATTGGTGGGGAACGTAATCATTTCATTAGCTAACATAATGTTTGCAAGGGATTTATAAAATGATGTAATTGATGCTTTGCAGAATAGTCTAGGAATGAGTCCTAGTTAGCATAATGAGGATACCCTCTTGTAGGGTAGGTGTAAGAAATTCTTGATCTAATTAGTCTTCTATGCCTAACATGTAAGACTTCATTTTGTAGGTCCATTATACTTCAATTTATTAATAAATAGAAGGTTTCTCTTTCTTGTCTCTTAAATTATATATATATTGTTGCTATTGTGTTAGGAAAATTATTATTTTTATTTTATGTTTTATAGTTATCCATGTAATAGTTTGTATTGAAAAACTCTTGTTTATGATTTCTAGATTCTATGGACTTAGCATCATATTGTGGATATATCATGGATTATTGTTGTAAGTATGCATAATCCTATGTGGCAATAAGAAGAAGTCATGCTTCTGTTGAAAACAAATTGATATAAGTATGATAAATGTGTTTCAATCATTGTTTTGTCACTAATGTCAAACTTGCTAATTGCTATTAATACAATTACTTATATGATTTAAGTTCTATCATTTATTTGATTGATGAAGAGGATTTGATCAAATGAGGTAACAATAACACCTAGAGGAAAGGTTGAGTATGATATTAAAAGAAGTATAGGAATAAGTTGAGATAGTGATATTATAGTGCATTGATAATCTACTTAGGTTTGCAAAGGTTGGTTACACTGATTAAGTTTAGAAAAAAAAAGTTAAAAAAAGTTTTTCTACCAAGCTTAACATTTTGCATAGTAAGTGCTGAGAAAAGTTAGTGTAAGTCAAGCAGAAAATTAGTTGGAGCCAAAAAAAGTCAATTTCAATGTAAACAGGGTGAAATAGTGTAAGCTGAGTAAATTTTAGTTGATGCCAAGCACTAGTAAACTTTAGTTAGTGTCGAGTGATTTCATAGAGGATGCTAAGTAATGTAGTATGTCCCAAGCATCAAAAGCTAGTTAATGGTGAGTGTCAAAATTATCAGAAACATCGAGAATATAATGAATATGAGCTGACAAGTTTGATTTCTTGGATTGTGTGAACTATGTGAAAGATAAGATTGATGAGCTAGTGGCACAGAATCTATGGTATACCATTTTGAGGAGAATTCAAAAAGGATTGAAGGAGAAGTTTCTAGAAGAGAATGAAATGAAATGAGGGGTAGATTCATTGAATCCTACCTAATCTAACCTAACCCTAAAATGGACGATAGAGGATGAATGGAAAAATATCTCAATTCTCTATTTATATAGATGGTTGGTCAGAAGCAAGGGTTGTCATGTGCGAGAACCTAAGGAAGACAAGGAGTCTAGGGTATTGCTTCATTTAGTGACCTAAGAAAAGAGACTACATTGGCAAGCAAAGCAAGAAGACTTAAGGGTATGGATGCTTGAAGGGTAAACAAGCTATTAGAGCTTAAGTGTGTGAAAGCCAAGAAAAAAGGAGGACTAAAATAGAGATTTGTAATTTACAAATGGAGTTGTAAGTTGTTATTAGATCAAGCCTTACTATACTCTCTAATCATTGTATCAGTCTAGGGTAAATCCTTTGGATTAAGGTCGACCTAATAGTCATTTTTAAATCCTTTAATCGGGTGACATTCCAAGTGAATGATCTAAAGTCCTCTAAAAAGGCTCACTCCTAACATGCTGATTGAAATCCTTTAACCGGGTCACATTTAATAGTGTGCATTGTAACCTTTAACAAGGTTGGCCTTTCATAAGGTATCACTTTAGAAGAGTGAGAATGAGTAGCATGTTACTGGTGGCTTTCCCAAATTGGGTTTCCACATTAAATCATTGTGTCAAATATGTTATTGAATCTATTATATTTCATGTTTATATTTTTGCAAATTGATTTGATAGTAACCTACAAGTTTAAGTGATTGCACAATCCAATGGATGCATGCATGATGGAAATGTTTTACAGATATGGGTTCACTAAGTAGTGAAAAATTTTATTTGTACATTTGGACCTTGGATAACTGATTCATCCCCTAGTTATTCTAAAGAATTTCAAAAATTGGTAATAGAGCCATCTGCTTAAGAGGACTAGTTTGAAAGTACTAGAAGCAAAAAGATCAAGATGTCAAAAAGAGAACCCAAGTTTAATAGAGATAACTTTCCTACATGGAAAATTCTGATGAAGCTACACCTAGGAGGTCTTGGAGATCATACAGAATCTACCATTATTGTTGAGCATACTAATCTTGGTAGAGCCCTAACTACTGAAGATCTAGAAAAAGAAGAAGGAACACAACTAGGAAATGTTGGAGATTTCCTCTACCCTAAGCTATACCAAGTTTGATGATATCAAAGGTCTTGATAGTGCAAAGAAAATGTGGGTTGCTCTACACACTATCTATGGAGGTGACACAAATTTTCTAAGAGCCAAAGTTGAAAGTTAAAAGGTAAGTTTGATGATATGAGAATGGAAGAATGTGAGAATATTGCTCAATATTGCTCTAGGTTAAAAGATGTTGTTAATGCAATAAGAGGAGTTATTGGTACAATAGATGATGATATTGTACTAAGAAAAGTTTTGAAAACATTACTACCTATACATGCTATTAGATTTTTTGCAATAGAAGAACTGAGATGTATGCCAAGGAATAATCTAAGTCTTGAAGGTTTGGTAGGTAGGCTCACTACTTTTGAGCTATCTAACTTTGATAATTATAGACCTGAAAATATGGAATCTACTTTCAAACCTAAGTTGTCATTAAAGGACCCTGATGAGAAGAATAAGAAGAAAACTACAAAGTATGTGTCCAGTGAACATGATACATATGAGGAAGATGTATATCAACTTGGAGCACTATTAGCAAGGAGATTTCACAGAGGTAAAGGAAAGTTTAAAGGTAAGTTGCATGTCATGTCTTTCAATTCCAATGAGGTTGGTCATATTGTTGCTAGATATCCAAAAAAGAAGAATTACAGAGCTAGTGAGAAGTACAATAGTAGAAGAGATGAAGATAGAAAAGAATACAAAGACAAAGGTAAGAAGTCTTGCTACATTGTTGAAGAGGAAACAAAAGATGTATCAAATGATGATGATGATGAAGTGGTGTATGTTGCAATGAAGGATGAATTAGATGAAGATAAGGCAACTTCACTAGTGTCTTGTGTGACCAAGAATGATAGATTGATCATTGACAGTGGGTGTTCACATCACATGACTAGAGATAAAGTAAATTAATTACCTTTAATTATTATGATGGAAATAGTGCAAGGCTTGGTAATGATGTACCATGTTTGACTAAAAGGAAAAGCTTCTATCAAGCTCATAGAAAAGATTTTATGTGACAATGCTTACTATGTTGAAGGACTTAACTATAATTTTTTGAGTGTTTCACAATTGAATAATTTGGGATTTAAGGTTGAGTTTGAGAAAAAAATTGCTGATAGGGAGAAGGGTATGAGCTAATCAGAATTTCATGCTCTTGGTCTGTGATCACCAAGTGGATCTACAGGATCCCTCCTATGTAGAGATCCCCAAATCCTAAGCCCCACTCCTCTACCTTATCAATCTTCACTTGCACTTTTTCTTGGTTCTCATCCTAGGTGGAGAGCATTCTAAGTTTCTAATTGAACTAGGCCTTCCTAGGTCAATCCTTATACATAAGTTATAGGGTTATGGAGATGGTGAAATGCCTTTCAACACATCTCTTCCATGGCATAAAAAAACCTTATACATTTAACTCTCTTACTAATCTCACACTTTCCCTTAAAAATAGAGCTACAAGAGAGAGCCCCAATCAGCCCTCTTGCTCCTAGAAATCAGGGATTTCCTCATTTTTTTCTTCACTAAGAAATTCAAACTTTCTTCATAGACTCATGTTCATTTCATGAGCACTAACTGATTCTCAGGGTTTTATACCTCCAAAGTGTCATACAACACCTCTACAAAATCTGAGGGTTTTGATGTGTTTTAGGCCTTTACAAGGTCAGTCTATTGTTTGGATTCAGTAGGCGCCTTAATGGATTACTAGCACCCTTTCCTCCTACCCAAGGGACCTTCACTTAATCCCCTTTAATCTCCATGTTCACTTTACTAAACATATTCACAACCTTGCAAGTAATAAGCTTTGCAATTTCAATGTTCCCTAGCCAAGCATGCTTTGGCTTGCCTAGGGCAAGAGCTTAAAAAATCCTCCATGGCTATCAATAGACCTTACATCTTCCAAGAGGAAGTACATAGAGTACACTCACTATCCCCAAGAGGTAATGTTGTTTCTACAATGGGATAGTGAGGTACAAATCTTTTAGTGTCAACTACCTAATTTAGGACAACAAATTGGCTGGAAATAAAAGATTTAGAAAACAATGAAATGAAACACAAACAAACCTAACCTACTAAATAAAAAATGTTCTAAACAAGTCTATTTAAAATTCCAACTAGTACAATAATAAAACCAATGCTCAAAAACCTTCTCAGCTCTATATTTTAGTCTTTTTACATTCAAAACTCATGCCACAACATATAGTCTGTACACTGTCTTCTAACTTCTAGAAACTTTAGGGTCTTAGAAGCTTATATATGGCTTCTTAAGTCTTTTCCCCTCACATTTAGGGGTTCCGTCATCCTCCACTAGGTTTGGAAGGGTTCTTGCATTGTAATCAACAATTTTTGCAAAATTGCAACTTTTCTTGCATAGCAACTTATTTGCAACTTTTGTGTTGACATCTATTTGACATCATATATTTGCAAATTGGCTATTCCTTAGATTTTTAATGCTACAGACCCTCCCCTAGGATAGAGACCTATGTTATGACTCCAATGACAAGGACTCCCTTAAGCTCTAAGGTCACTTGTTTCTTTATAACAAGGAATACTTTGATTCCAAGGCTATTTAATGACTTCCTATCCCCTAGTTAATGTTGCCAAAAAAACCTAGGTCCTCAGAACTTAAGTCTAAATAAAAAAGCTCTCTTGGAGCATATCACAACTATTAGTTTGTGGTGATTGATTAGGGAAGTACTATACATACTTCATAAGTTCTTTAAAAATAATTTGGGTTACTATTCACCAATGGCACAAAATTTTGGGCTACTATTCGCCAATGTCACAAAATTTTGGGCTACTATTTTCCAATTGGCTATTTCTTATAGTCACCAATTTATGGCTGACATGTTGTAACTAATTTTAACTCTAAAGTGCCAAATTACTTGTATAAAAAGGGCTTAGGGTTAAGGATTGTTTCATAGGGTGTGATGCGAAAATTATTTCTTGAAGTGGTATTGAGATGTAAGGGATTATGGATTATAATCAGGTTATAATCACTAGATTGTAATAATATTGGACTTGTTATTTGGTGGGCATAGCCCAGGGATTGGATGAACCACATTAAATCTTGGTTTCTCATGTTCTTTTTTGTGTGATCTATTATTTTTTGATATTGTTTATATTTTCATCTAATTGTTAATTCTATCCATGGTTAAATCCTAACAACAAAAAAATTGAAAATTGGTGAGGGCCCTATGCTTCAAGGTGCCCCTACACCATACTCCCCACCAAAGAAGCTAAGTCCCCTTTGGAGACAAAAGGTGGAGATCTATACCCTGAAGTTTGAACTAATTCTCAGAGATCCATGTAGCTTCTTAGTCTAGTTTACCTTGCCACTTGACAAGGTGTTCTTTGTATGTGCCATGTTTGGTCTTCATATGAACTCGAGAGTCCAATATCCTCTCTACTTGGAGTTTGGGATTAGGGGGTAGAGCTATTGTTTGAGCATCCTTTTGAGATTCCTCCACATGTTGATCTTAGTAAGAGGACCTTTATATCTAACTAAGTTTTCTACATTGAAAATGAGGGAAATGGCTAGATCATTTGGTAGCCCAGCCTTGTAAGCATCCTACCCATACTTTGCAAGTATAGGACATGCTCCAAGTCTTCTAATTTGAAACTTTGTTGAAGTTCCCCTTTCCATTCTTGCTTTGTTGAGGTGAACCATGACCAAGTCCCATACGCAAAAGTGTACTTCTCTCTTCTTGGTATCAGCTTTGTCCTTGATCTTGTTTTTGTTGTCAATGAGGGACTATTTTACTTGATCATGCACTTCCTTCATAGATTGATTGAAATCTTTAGCATAACCACTATTTGGTACTTGACCATTTAGGTTTCTTAATTCACATACAGCTCTAGGATGTATTACATATATAATTTCAAAGGGAATCTTTCCTGTAGTTTTATTAATGCTATCATTGTAAGCAAAATCTTCTTGATGAAGGACTAAAACCCATGTCAAACCATATTCATTGGTTAAGTATCTTAACAAGTTTCCAAGTGTCCTATTGACTACTTCAATCTGACCATGAGTTTGAGGATGGTAGGTTGAAATAAATGCTAGATTGTACCTAGTCATTGGCATAAGGACCTCCAAAAGTGTCCCATAGATTTTCTCTACCTGTCAAATACAATGCATTTTGGCAAGCCATGAGTCCTCACAACTTCCTTAAAAAAAAAAAAAAAGTAATATAACTTGCATCATGGGTGACCTTGCATGGACTAATGACTCATTTTGCTAAATTTGTCCACTACAACATAGATGCTATCAAAACCACTCTTTGTTTTAGGTAAACCAACCAAAAAATCCATACTTACACATTCTCATGGTTTGCTTGGTATTGGGAAAGGTTGATAAAGTCCTATATTTGTAGAAGTCCCCTTTGCACTTTGACATGTGATGCATTTCTCAGCATAAGCTTTGACATCTCTTTGCATTTCAAGCCAATAGTAGTGTCTTTAAACTAATTCCAAAGTCTTATTTAAGCCAAAATGGCCACTCAAACTCCCATTTTGTTTTTTTGAATGAGGCTCTCCATCATGGATTTGATACACACAACTTCCCTCCATTGAAGAGTAGCCCATTTTGTAATGTATATGTTAGGATAAAACCATGGACAGAAATAAAAAACTACATGCAAATATAATCAATAACATAAAATAATAGATCACACAAAAATGAACACAAGGCACCAAGATTTAACGTGGTTCACCCAATCCATGGGCTATGTCCACCAAACTGCAAGTCTAATATTATTACAATCTAGTGATTACAACCTGATTACAATCTGTAATCCCTTACAGCTCAATACTACCACAAGAAGCAATTTTGCATCAAAACATAATGAAAATACCTAATCCTAAACCCTTTTATACAAGTATTTTATGCCATTTTAGGGTTACAACATGCTGGCCATATGTCGGCCATATGTCGGCTAAAATACTTTCCTGATCAGTTACCACAATCTAACAATCTCCCACTTGGGGACTAATCAGGCTCCACACTAAACAATAATCTCCAACTTGGAGACTGATCCTGTAGTAATACCACTACCACATGGAGCTTCCCCTAGGTCAAACCACCCTAGACTCTGATGTTCTTTTATTCATGTTCAGTCTAGAAGACCAACCAAAGCTAAAGAGGAGTTTAGCTTCTCCCTTGTTACAACCTTTGTCAACATATTTGCTAGATTGTCATTTGTATGTATCTTCTCTAGCTTTAACTATCCATCCTCCAAAACTGATTGAATGAAATGGTACTGCAACTGTATGTGTTTGGTCTTAGAATGCAGAGTTGAATTATTTGCAAGATGAATGGAACTCTGACTATCTGTGAAAAAATAATTATCCCTCTGAGGATGTTGCAATTCTTTCAAGAAGAACTGAAGCCATATCATCTCCTTGGCTGCCTCTATAGCAGCAACATACTCTGCCTCTGTAGTGGATAGAGCATTAATCTTCTGTAACCTAGAAACCCAGCTCACGACTGCCCCACCAACATTAAAGATATATACTATAGTATTCTGCCTGGTATCAATATCCCCTACCAAATCTGAGTCAACATAGCCCTGTAAATCAATAGTAGAGCCCCCAAAGTGTAAACACTTATTGGATGTTCCTCTCAAATATTTGAGAATCCACTTGACAACATTCCAATGCTCAAATCCTGGATGACTCATATACCTACTAATGAATCCCACTGGATGTGCAATATCTGGCATAGTGCATACCATAGCATACATCAAGCTTCCTACAACTAAAGCATAGGGTACCTTGGATATCTTATCCTCCTCTTCTTGTGTCTTGGGACACATCTCCTTAGTCAACTTCAAATGAATAGGTAAAGGTCTACTGACAGCTTTAACATTCTCTATAGGGAAATGTTGCAACACCTTCTCAACATAATCAACTTGAGATAGTGTTAATGTTCTATTCTTCCTATCTCTACAAATCTTCATACCAAGGATTCTTTTTGCTGACCCCAAATCCTTCATAGAAAATTCATCTGCTAACTGGTGTTTCAACCCCTTAATATGATCCATGTTAGACCTAGCTACAAGCATATCATCAACATATAAACATAAAATAATGTAGCTATCATTATCCAACCTCTTAAAATAAACACAATAATCTAAATGAGACCTGTTGTAGCCATGCTCATGCATAAACCTATTAAATTTCAGATACCACCGAGGTGCTTGCTTCAAGCCATATAAACTTTTCTTCAATTTGCACACTAAGTTCTCCTTACCTTTGACCTCAAATCCCCATGGCTGAGCCATATATATTTCTTCATCCAAATCACCATGAAGGAAGGCTATTTTAACATCCACTTGCTCTAAATGCAAATCTTTAGTAGCCACAAGACTTAAAACAGTATGGATAGAAATTATTTTAGCAACAGGAGAAAATATCTCATCAAAATCAATTCCCTTTTTCTATGCAAATCCTTTTACAACTAACCTCGCCTTAAATCTTTTCTTACCTCCTTCCTCTTTTTTCAACCTGTAAACCCACTTATTTTGTAAAGCCTTTTTACTTGCAAGCAACTTGCACAAATCCCATGTCTTATTCTTCAGCAAAGAGTCCATTTCATCTTTCATTGTAGACTCCCATTGAATTTTAGTATCCTCCTGCATAGCTTCATCATAACTTTTATTTTCACCAGCATTAGTAAGAAAAATAGAATACAAAGAGGGAGAAAATCTTTGTAGAGGTCTAATTTGCCTCGTTGACTGTCTAACATGCACTGGTGTGTTTGGTATTTTTTGTTACAGTTGTTGCACATCATGAGGAATGGCTGGAACATCAAGTTTTGGAGTGTCATCCAACACTACATAATCATCTTCTTTCTTCTCATGTTGCTCCAACAAATCTTTGTACAATAGTTTCTCGTTGAATATGACATCCCGACTTCTTACAATTTTATGATTTTCAAAATCCCAAAGCCTATAACCAAATTCATTAATGCCATATCCAACAAAGACACATTTCTTTGACTTAGCTTCTAGCTTGGTTCTATTTTTCGAGTCTATATGAGCAAAAGCTTCATAACCAAAAGTTTTGAGAAAAGAATAACTCACCTTCTTACCAGTCCATGCCTCCACTAGAATACCACAGCCTAAAGGAGTAGAGGGACCTCTATTAATCAAATATACAATAGTATTGATAGCCTCCACCCACATGTGTAAGGGCAACCAAACATGCAACCTCATGCTACTTGCGCACTCCATTATAGTCTTGTTCATGCATTCAGCCACTCCATTTTCCTGTGGAGTCCTTGGAATAGTTTTCTATCTACAAATACCATTAGTGGAGCAATAATCTTCAAATTCATGACTGCAATACTCACCACCATTATCAGATTTGAGACATTTTAATTTCTTACCAATCTCATTTTCAACCAAGCATTTCCATTTCTTAAAAGTTTGAAATACATTAGATTTTTTTCTAAGGAAATAAACCCATACTTTTCTAGGTGCGTCATCAATAAATGTAACATAATAATGAGAGCCACCAAGGGAAGATATGTGAGCCGGTCCCCATACATCTGTATGCACAAGCTCTAATTTCTCCTTTTTCTTTTCCTTCCCAGTCTTTACAAAACTCACTCTCTTTTATTTTCCATACACACAACTTTCACAAAAATTCATATTAACACATTTTAGACCTGGTAAAACTTTCTTTGAATGAAGTACTTTCATACCTTTCTCACTCATGTGCCCGAGTTTGTTGTACCATAGCGTTGTATTAGAATCTATAGAAGCTATTTGTTCTCCCTGCTCAACAGTAACAATTGTTCCTAAACATTCATTTTTCTCTGAAACAATCAAAGTAGAAGGAACAATATGACCTATACAAAGATATAATGTGCCTACTTTCACACCTTTTGCTACTACAAGGGAACCTTTTGAAACCTTCCAATTTTTATCATTAAAAGTAACTACACAACCCTCATCACCGAGTTTCCTTGCTGAAATAAAATTCCTACTCAGCCTTGGAAAATGTCTTATCTCATGTAGTAGCCAATGATTCCCATTCTAAAACTTAATCTTAATTTTTCCCTTTTGAACAATCTAACAGGGTTCATTATCCCCCAAATAAACAAGCCCAACATCCCCTTGGACATAATCAATGAAATAACCTCTATGAGGTGTAGCATGAAATGAAGCACCAGAATCTAAAACGCATGAATCATCAACACTTTCTAAAGACAAAAGAAAAGCATCCTCTTCGAATTTGTTACCACATTTGCCTCCTTGTCTCCATTTGATTTATCTCCTTCATTTTTCTTTTGATTCCAACAATCTTTCTTTTTATGACCTGATTTCCCATACTACCAATAGTCGTTTGGTCCTCTCAATTGAGACGTCTTCCCCTTTGACTTTCCTCTTGATTTTCCACGATTTCCAAAGTTATTTCCTGTCTCAGTTGTTCTGCCCCTTCTTTGTGCATTCAAAGCACTTCCTGATGTAGATCCACTTGAGGATTTCCTACGAGTTTCCTCACTCAAAACAACACTGATCACATCATCCTATTTTAGGGTACTAGATCCAAGAACAAAATTACTTACTGCCATTACCAAGCCATTCTAGCTTTTAGGCAAAGAACACAAAATCAAGAGAGCCCTAATTTCTTCATCAAAATTGATACCCATAGAAGATAACTAACTACTAATAGTATTAAACTCTTTTAAATGATCTGCAACAAATCCACCTTCTGCCATTTTCATATTAAATAAATGCTTCATGAGAAATACCTTGTTTGAAGTGGAGGGCTTTTCATACAGTGTCGGTAGGGTTTTCATCAACTGTTCTGTCATCGTCGCTTTTGTAATATTAAATGCCACTGATGGTGCTATGCATAACTGAATGCTTCCAAGTGCCATTCTATCTAAAAGATCCCATTCATCATTTGACATAGATCCTTGATTCTTGGCTTTACCTTCTAACAGCTTCCATAAATCTTTCTAATAAAGATAGTCTTCCATTTGCATCTTCCATAACTGAAAGTTCTGCCCATTAAACCTATCAACCCTCAGCTTACCCTCATCTGCCATCACTCCCACTCAATCATGACTCTCCCAGTTAACCATGAGACTTTCCTGCAGAGGATAACTGAAAGACAACCTTGCTCTGATACCACTTGTTAGGATAAAACCATAGACAAAAATAAAAAGCTACATGCAAATATAACCAATAACATAAAATAATAGATCACACAAAAATGAACACAAGGCACCAAGATTTAACGTGGTTCACCCAATCCCTGGGCTACATCCACCAAACTACAAGTCCAATATTATTACAATCCAGTGATTCCAACCTGATTACAATCTGTAATCCCTTATAGCTCAATACTAGTGCAAGAACAAATTTTGCATCACAACATAATGAAAATACCTAACCCTTAACCCTTTTATAGAAGTATTTTATGCTATTTTAGGGTTACAACATGTCGACCATATGTCGGCAATATGTCGGGTATAGTACTTTCCTGATCAGTCACCACAATCTAACAATCTCCCACTTGGGGACTGATCAGGCTCCACACTAAACAATAGTATATTCTACAAACTCACCATGAAAGTGACTTAGGTGCTCCTAACACACCTTGTATACTGCTACAAAGTCTCCATTAGTTTGGTAGAGTTCGTTGAAGTTATCCAATCCTATGCTCCTTGCTTGGATTTCTTGTGTTGACATATCAATCAAGTTTTTTATTAGTGACACACACTTATTTAGAATCTGTACAACTCTCGAGCTAATTGAATAGTTTAAATTGTTTTCCATATAATTTAGCAGCCACTAAGCTTTATAGTTGCTATCAATCCTTTTGGACTAATTACAATGGTTACTGAGTAGATTTAGTTAGTGTGAAGTCCAGTAGTTCAAACCAAACATTTCAGTGTATACCAAGTTTACCAGTGGTTACTAAGTTCGCAATTCATGTGATGTGAAGCCTATGTTTACTGAGCATTACAATATCTATCAAGTTTGAAGTTTAGGTGATGAGAGGCTAGTTTTAACCAATCTATTTCATGGTAATCAAGTAATTTAGTGTTTACAAAGTTGCACAATATCTACTGAGTCACCAATGTAGACCGCGTTCAAGACTACTTGAAAGTGATCAGTATGGATCAAACTTCTATGTCTACTAATAGCATGATGATGCCAAGTAGTGATAGTGAATGCCATGTATCAGGAACTCACTAAATCAATCTTTAGAACCTAGGTATCTTCATGTGGGCCAACTTTGTAATATTTCTGTTAACTTGTGTCATGGTTGACTTTGTAATTTTGTAAATTGGATTAGTATATATATGTGATGTATTATATTAGTTCAAATGTATGATGTTAGCAAGACTGCAAATGTGAGCATATGTATTGTGGATGTGAAAAGTTCAAGTTATGATAGTAGAAGATAAAGAATTATAAAGGAAATATCAGTACAAGGAGTAGCAGTGACAAAACTATCACAAAAAGGTGATCAGTACACTAAGGAATCTCTATCAGCAAAGTTAGTTGCAAATCAAAGATCTAATAGTTCATCCTAATAGGTGAACCAATAAAAATCCTCTAACGAGGTAGACCTAACAGTCTTTTCTAAATCTCTTTACCAAGTGCATACTTCATTGTATGTTTGCAAATCCTCTCACAAGGTGGACCTAGCAGTCCTATTTGCTCCTAATAGGCTAGATCATCATAAATGATCAATGTAAGCCTTAATAGGCCAACTTTATGCTGTAGTACTAAATTTTGTGGGTATCATCCCCACCCTAGTTTTAGTTTCTATTTGGAAGGTTCATGGGTCACCAAATCTTTCTATTCAAGCATTGTGGATGATTTCATGTTTTTAGTTTCTCATGCATGCAATTAGATAAGATGTGATGAATTAAATGCTAATTGGTTTATTTGATCAATAACAAAAATTTGGTAGAAGTTTTAGAAGTTACTGATTCACCCTTCCCTTCTCAGTAACTTAGCATAGTCTTGAATATTTCCAACAATTGGTATTAGAGATTTGTGGTTCTCAGGAGAAAGTTTAATAGCTTGAGCAAATATCAAGGATATGGAGATATTCAAACTTGACAAAGTTATTGACAATGAAAAGTTGGATTTGGAAATGGCCATTTCCCAACTTAAGAAAGCTAAGGAGCAACTTTCCCAATCCCTGAAAAGAAGAAAGGAACTTGCAAATCAAATGAATGATCATCTTTACATTGAAGAAAGAATTGAAGACTTTCACCCTTCAAGTAGTCTAGATAAAGCAAATGATGCAATCAAAGAACCCTTAGAGAAGAATGGTTCCCTACAAGAAGTAAGAAAGTTGAAAAGAGAACAAGGAATTGAGTCAGTAAGGTTATGTGAAATCTTGAAATAGAGAAAGAAGATAAAAGAAGAGATGGATGGAAGAAATAATAAAATCTAGAACCAATCCCTTCAACAGCTAGACCTTATTGATTATCTCTCCAATGCAAATGAGGAAATCATGAGCCTAAGACTTAAAAATGAAAGATTAAGGAATGATCTAAATTTTGAAAGACAAATCAATAAAAGAATAAAAAATGAGCTAAGATCTAAAAAGAAAAAAAATAGTGAAAGATTGAGAAATGACCTAAACACTGAGAAGCAAATCAATGAAAGAATGATGAAATCTCAAGCAGACATGGATCAACTGAGTGAGAAAAACCTTTATAGGAAAAAAGGAAAAGAAAGAATTTTATACAAAGAAGAAGGTGAATCCTCCAAAAAAGGTGCTCAAAAGAATCAAAGACCTACTTGCAATCACTATGGTAAGATAGGTCATACATCAAACAAATGTTGGAATAATGGAAAAGCAAAATTCAATGAAAAATGCTATAATTGCAATCAACATGGTCATAGGGCTAATGAATGCAAAGAGAAACCAAAATTTGAAGGCAATTGTCATAAATGTAAGAAACATGAACATGGGGCATCATAATGCAAAAAAAAAAAGACATTGAATCTTGCAGAACAAATTGTTAAAGCAATATTTGGTTAGGATTACAATACCTGGTGTAGATGTCATTACTATGGAGAATTTGGAGACATTGGTATGAATTGTGTTAAACATCATATGAGGAAAAGAGATACCACTAAAAGATGTTTTATTTGTATAAAACTTGGTCATCTTTCCAAGAATTGTATGAATATAGGTAAAATTGAAGATGAGAAGAAAGCATAAGCTAATAACATTTGAAAGTATATGAGATAGCAATGGATTCCTATGTCTACCAAGGATATTGGTCCAAGTAATGATGGTCAAGTCACTCAAGAATTGGGTGAATCTACCATTTCTAATTAAGTTCTCAAGGAAGAACTGGAACTAGGCTATCAAAGAAAACATCAGAATCAATTCCAATTGAAAGGTGACAAAGATCCAAATCTATATGCAAGATGCAAAGGGATCACTAAGAAAAAATGTTATCAGTTATTACCAAGTTACCTTCTCTACTGAGTAAGGTTGGGTCATAGACTCTAGTAAGCAAGGTTGGGAGTAACGAAGGCACTTATAGTTACCGAGTGATGAAGACTTTGCCAAGTGATCAATAAAAAATAGTCGATGGTAGTCTTTCAAACATAATGTCAACTCATCTACCATTATATAAAGCATTAATGATGAATTTTAACAAAAGGCATGGAATTGAATTCATTTCTCACTGTGAATTTTCAAGTAATATTGTGAAGAGCTATTTTCTGTGTGATCAAGAAATTTGAGCAAATTTCTTGCAAAAGTTTTCAAAGTTCTCTCAAGATTCTAAGCAAAAATGACATCCAATAGTAGTAAGGTGAAGAAAGGATCTGGTATGTTGGTTCAAGGTGTTGAATGGAAAGCACCAGATTTCAATCTCATGCATGCATTTGCTAAAACCCTAGACCTAAGCAGAGCTCAATCTCAAATCCCTCCCAAGGTACTTCTTATTAATGATATTTGAACTCATTTTAAATGTGCAATTCAAGAAATTGGTACTCTAGAGATGGATGATTCCCTAGGTCAGTTATGTGTTGATGGATGAACCCAAGCATCAACATTTGGAAGCAAAAGGATTAAATCACATTCCCCATATGCCTTGAGAGTTTCAAATAAAATGGATTAGGTATATCCTTAGCTAGGTGCATAGTAGACAACTATGGTTAGAACAACCAATATTGATAACCAAGAAAATGATTCATCGAATCACTAGCCTTCCCATGCTCACCAAAGCCAAAACAACCAAAACCCTAGGTCAAGAAGAGTTGGAGAAGAAAACCCTAACCAAGAGGGATGGAAGAGGTATGGAAATAAGTAGTGTCATAGATGCAGATTTGAAGTTTGGAATTCATGTTATAAATGATAAGATATAAAGTTAAAGCTATCTTAATAGTGTTTCATGTGAAGCTATGGATTTGGCGTATAAAGTGGCGAAGAACAATGTATCTTATGATCTTGCTGGGTTGTTATTGAGACAATTCAACAAGAATATGGAAAGTATTAGAACTTCCAAAAATAACCTGTGCAAATTTGGTTCTTTGTTAACTTGTTTATTCTTTTATGTCTAGAAATTCTTTCCTTCCAAAGGGACTATAGTCTGGAGAAAAGATGTGTCTGTAATGTACCAAATAAATGAATATATTGTATAAATGGGAGAGAACTATGGAAACATCATGGACAACTAATTCAATGTTTTCAAAGATAAAATGAATTATAGGTTTAGGATACCTAAGAAGTTAGTTAAGGACTACAAGGATGGTGTGTGCTTCATGGTGGAATGTGATAAGGTATATATCTAGGCAGTCAAGCCTCTTGGCTATGATGTAAACATTGATGAGATCAAGGATATCATTGAAGCCCTTGTCAATGAACCTTTTGATCTCAAGGCCCCTTATTTTGGTACTTATGAAGAGGCAAAGGTAAGAACAGAGTTGTAAATAAAGCTCCCAAAGGAGTTAACAAAGGGAAGAGGAGGATAGCCAAACTAAAATCTAGTGCACCTCTCATGTTAACTAGGGGTAAAGGTGAAGATGAGGATCAGGCAGAGGATGAAGAAGAATTAGAAAAAGAAGAGCCTTTGAAGAAAAAGGGCAAGGAAATCATCACCAAGCCTACAAAATCATCCATTGTAGTCTTCACAAGGAGGTCTAAGAAGAAAGGAAGTGACATTGTTTTTAGCAAACCTCTACCCACATTTTAGGAAAATTTGAAGCAAATGTGAGAAGGAGCTAGAATAAAAAAATTCAAATCTTTGAAATATGAAACTAGGATAGAGGCAGAGAAAAAGCAAGTTGAAGAACTAGTGCTAAGAAAAATGGGTAAATGGAAGTACTCACCAGACCATATTGCTTCTCAAATCTCTAATGAATTACTAGAGAAAATAAAGCCAAGATGGGATTTTACTATGCCAATAGTGAAAGACATATATGCACAAACCCTGAGGTAGTTACTACTGAGGATAACAAATGCCAAGGTGAAAGATTCTTTAAATAAAAATGAAGAAAAATTGACTCTAAGGTTTAATACCTATTTAGTTTTGATTAAAGATATAGAGTATGTTGTTAATAATGCTACAAACACTTAGAAAAGTGTTTATCATCTTCAAAAACCAAGTGAATATCCAATTAAAGTAAAAGATGTTGATGAAGAAGAAGATAAGGAGTAAGATGAGGAAGAAAATGTTGAAGAAGTGACTCATTTTGATAGTGAGGAAAATGAAGAGGATCAATGTGAAGAAGCTAAGCAAAATGATGAGGAGACTAACGTAGTCAAGATAGCTACTATAGTCATTGCCTCACTTCCTCACTCGCCAAGCAAACCTTTGACTGCATCAAGTATGGAGATAGCTTCAACAAGTTTGGTTGTGACTACTATAGATACATCAAATGTCCAATCACTCTTTGCCCCAAATCAGCTCAACATATCATTAACAAAAGTGACTTCCACTTCATCAACTGAGTTGTAGACCCCCTCTTCATCTACTGAGTTGAGTTCTTTAGTCTTGATTCCTCCAATTTTGACTTCTTTAGTTTTGATGCATCCTTGGTAAGCTCTCCAATTTTCTCCACTTCATTTTTGAATTCAGCAATTTTGACTTCATCAATTTTGGATTCTTCAAGCCTCTCTGTAAATATTCCATTAGTCAATACTATATCAATTTTTACTGCAAGCCCAAGTATGTCCACTATTGTTTCCATTCTAGGCACTAAAGCAATAAGTACAAGGGTACTTGAACTTAAGGTTCAACCAAGTACACAATTTTTGAAAGGAAAGGAGATAGAGGAAGATATAGATTTGGATGAGGAAATATAAATTCCCAAATGGGATATCTATAATCTTTCTGTAGACCAAATGCACATATTTGGTGAACTCCTCTAGAAAAAGGCCAAACAACAAAGATTGAGAGAAGAGAGAGATAGAGAGTATAAGATTTTAGATGATGCTAAGAATATTTTGTCTTAGGCTATTAGAATTGAGGTTGATTCTTCTCAACCTATTTTTTTTCAGCTTGGAGAGGCAATCCAAAAGTTTAACAAGGATAGTGGAGGTCAAGATAAGCTGGTTGAAAAGGCTAAAAATAAATTCAATAATAAAGTTTTGAAGCACATTTCTCAGCAAAACCATTCATCAAGTTGAGCTTTTAACAATTTTGGTCAATCTTGAGGTGTCTTGTTCAAATGTGTCATCACTTTTTGTGAAGCTATGTGATGTCACTAAGTATACTAAGAAATTTAAGGAAAAATTGTCCAAAATTGATACTGATCTTAAAGCTAGTGCTCAACAGCTACAACTTGACCCTAGTTCAAGCTCTAGACATTTTAGGAAGATTAGATTTTTTTCAGACTTGCAAGCTAAATTATTAAGAGAAGAAGCAAGGATCTGTTCAACATTGGTTGATATACAAAATATGATCCTTCTAGTCATGGATTCTATGTAGAAACACATTGAATATTCGAAGACTTTGATTCATGATAACAACTACTTTGTTTCTGACCACATGATTGAATTATCAACAGAAGTGAAAATTGCCATACATGAAAGGTATTGCAAGAAAACTAGGATAAAACTTTGGAAATTACCCTCAAGGTACACTCTAAATTCTTATCTCATTTTGGTGTCTCCATGTAAATATGTTAGAATAAATATTTGGCATTACTATAAAAAAGGGGGAGATGAGATATGGATGAGATATGGGAGAATAGTTACAAGGTGAGATATGTTATTATATACATACATAATGGAACACATAGTATGGGGGAGAAATATGCTATGGTGCAAAACTACTCTGTATATACTTAAAAAGATCAATTTTGAAAGATCTCAAAAATAGATTGAGCTAGTATCACATGGTGATGATTATAAGGTATTCAATTTTGGGCTAATAAGGGTTTTTGTAACTAATGCCAAAGGGGAGATTGTTGACATATTAGTCAAGTTTTTTATTAGTGACACACACTTATTCAAAATCTCTACTGCTAATGAGCTCATTTAATAGTTTAAAGTGTTTACCATATAATTCAGTAGCCACCAAGCTTTATAGTTGCTACCAAGCCTTTTGGATTAATTCCAGTGGTTACCAAGTAGATTCAGTTAGTATGAAGTCGAACAATTCAAACCAAGCATTTTGGTGTATACCAAGTTTATCAATGGTTACCGAGTTCACAATTCATGTGATGTGAAGCCTATGTTAATCGAGAATTATGGTATCTATCGAGTTCGCAGTTTAGGTGTTGAAATGCTAGTGTTAACTGAGCTATTACATGGTAACCAAGTAATTCAGTGTTTATTGAGTTGCACAATATCTACCAAGTCACTAGTGTAGACCAAGTTCAAGACTACTTTAAAGTGATCAGTATGGACTGAGCTTCTATGTCTACCAAGAGCATGATGATGCCAAGTAGTGATAGTGGATGTCATGTATTAGAACCTCACCAAGTTAGTCTTTAGAACTCGAGTATCTTCATGTGGGTTGACTATGTAATATTTGTGTTAACTTGTGTCATGGCCGACTTTTTAATTTTGTAAATTGGATTGGTATATATATATATGATATATTTTATCATTTCAAATGTATGACATAAGAAAGAATGAAAATACAAGAATATATATTATGGATGCAAAAAATTCAAGTTGGGATAGCAAAAGATAAAGAATTATAAAGGCCATATCAGTACAAGGAGAAATAATGAAAAATCTATCACAAAAAAGTGATCAGTACACCAAGGAATCTCTATCAGCAAACTCAGTTGCAAATTAGAGATCTACTATTTCATCTTAAAAGGTGAACCAATCAAAATCCTTTAACAAGGTAGACCTAATAGTCTTTTCTAAATCTCTTTACTGAGTGCATATTTCATTGTATGTTTGTAAATCCTCTCACAAGGTGGACCTAGAAGTCCTATTTACTCCTAATAGGGAAGATCATCAGAAGTGATTAATGTAAGCCTTAACATGCCAAATTTATATTGTAGTACTAAAGTTTGTGGGTATCATTCCCACTCTAGTTTTACTATCTATTTGGAAGGTTTCTGGGTCACTAAATCTTTGTGTTCAAGTGTTGTGGATGATTTCATGTTTTTAGTTTCTCATGCATGCAATTAGATCATATGTGATGAATTAAATGCTAATTGGTTTATTGGATTAAGAATGGAAATTCGGTAGAAGTTTCAGAAGTTACTAATTCACCCCTCCCCTCTCAGTAACTTAGCATAGTCTTGAATATTTCCAACATCTTAGGTAATGAGTAGCCTTCTACTCAAAGCATCTTCTACTTTATTGAGCTGCCCCTTCTTGTGCTTTATGGTGAAAGTATAAGACTATAAATACCCCACCTACTTGACATGTCTATGCCATAGTTTGTCTTGGGAGCTGAGGAAACTCAAAGCTTGATTATTAGTGAACACTACAAACTCTTTGGGAAAAAGATAATGCCTTCATTTTCTAAGGGATTGAACAAGTGCATAAAGCTCCAAATCATAGGAAGAGTAGTTTTTCTTTGTTGCATTTATCTTTTCACTAAAGAAAGCCACTAGTCTATTACTTTAAATTAAGACTCCTCCCACTGCTATATTACTAGCATCACATTCTACAACAAAAGGTTAATTCAAAGTAGGTAAACTTAAGATATGCTTAGTAGCTACCTCTTTCTTTAATGTCTCAAATCCCCTTTTTTTTTTTCTATTGTTGTCCATACAAACTTGGTCTTTGTTCTACCCTAATAGTGTCCATCATGGGAGCTCATATCCCACTAAAGTTCTTGATGAACATTCTATAGTATTGAGCTAGACCATGGAAACTCCTCACTTCACTAGCATTCTTGGGAGTTGGTCAACTCAATATTGCTGCAACTTTATCTTCATCCATTTTAAGATCTCCTTGAAATGGAACAAATCCTAGATAGACTAGTTCCTACTTCATGAAATTATGCTTGTCCAGGTTGATGGTTAGGTGTTCCTCTTTTAACTTAGATAATACAATTCTAATATGCTCTAAGTGTTAATCTATACTCATCCTAGAAATTAATATATCATCTAAGTAGACTACGAAAAACTTACCTGCAAAGTCTTCCAACAGCTCATTCATGAGCCTCATGAATGTACATGGAGCATTGGAGAGGTCAAATGACATAACTAGCCATTCATAGAGTCCTTCAATGGTTTTAAGAGTTGTTTTCCACTCATCTCCCTCCTTTATTATTATTTGATGATAGCCACTTTTAAGGTCTATCTTGGTGTAGTACCTAGCCCCTCCTTAGTAATCCATTAAGTCCTCAATCCTTGGTATGGGAAACCTATACAAGATTCTGATCTTGTTTATGGCTCTCGAGTCTGTGCATAATCTCCATGTTTCTCCCTTTTTAGGTGCCAAGATAATAGGCACAACACATGGGCTGATGCTCTTTCTTATCAACCCTTGATCCATCAGTTCTTGTACTTGCTTTGTAACTTCCCTATTCTATTCAAGAGTTAGCTTTTAAGGTTCGTTGTTTTGGAGAGATGGCCATAGAACCAAGTCTATTTGATGGTTGATTGCTCTTTAAGGTGGCAAGACTATAGGTGTTCCATTTGATATAATTCTGTTGAATTCCTCCAAAATTTGTTGCATTTCATGAGGTATGTCCTCATTCTTAGCCTCTCTTTCCTCCTTAGGTTTCACCACAATAGCATAACCCAGTCCTTCTTCTTTGTCAAGAGTTTTCATGGACTCATTTTATTTGAACATCAGAACATTAGGTCCACTCCCTTGATTATCTTATTCAAGTAGTGATTGAATTTTATACCTCACTCCATCCTTCTTAAAGGTATATTAGTTGAGCTCACAATTGTATATGGCTTTTCTATCAAACTGCCATGGCCTACCTAATAATAGGTCACAAGAATCCATGGTAAAACACCACAAAAAAAATTGTCTTTATATCTTCCTATGGAAAAATCAACCATGCTTTCTCATTCACCAAAACATGTTGCTCCTTGTTTAACTAGATGAAATTGAAAGGAGTGCTATGAGGTATTTTAGGAATGTTGAGTTTAGCTATGGCCTCCTCCAAAATTATGTTATCAGTAGACCTTGAGTCTATGATAACTTTGCATACCTTCCCCATAATCTTACATTACACCCTAAAGAGTGACCTTCTTTTCTTGGGCTCTCCTTTAGCTAGTTCTTTAATTGGAATCCTATTTATCATTAAATTCTCACCACTCTCTGAATCCAACTGGATATCAGGTAACTTCATGCTTGAAGAATCTTCTTGGATGTATGTTATTTTATTTTCTCCTTGTGATGTTGATCCCTTTTCAAGACACCTATAGGAAGGGTGCCCCAATTTTTGATAGTGGCAACACGTCATTATAGAAAAGTGAGATGGTCCCCTTCCTCCTAGTGATCTACCTCTACCTCTACCTCTTTCTAAAGCACCTCTTTGATTGATTTCTCCACTTTGTTTAGTCATCTTGGACTCACCTCATGATCTACTATCATTTCTTCTACCTACGTAGCTTCCCCAATGTCCTATGCTATCTCTACCTCTTCCTTTGTTCTTTGAGGTATGGTCTTTCTTCCTCTTTTGTTTCTCTTCCACCTTTGGAGCTATTTGGTAGTACAAATGGACTATTTTAAAGGTGACAAGACTCATACTTCTTGAATGAACCACTTGAGTCCATTCAAATATCTTGTCAATCTGATGCTCTCATCTTCCACCACCTTGGACCTTAAGCATAATTTTTGGAACTCTATAGTGTAAGAGTGCACATCCATCTCTTTTTACCTAATATTCTATCTTCTCCTATGTAGTTGTATTTCATAATCTTTAGGAATATAAGCTTGCCTAATTTTAGTCACCATTCATTTCCATGTGAAAATGGGGCTTTTCCCTTCTTTTTCCCTGTTTGTTTGAAAAAATTTCCACCAAGTTAGAGTAGTACCTCTTAACCTTGACTTTTCCACCTTTACTTTTTGAGCATTAGAGACATCATCACATTCAAAATGGTTCTCCATTCCTTCAATCCATTCCATGATGAGGTATAGATCCATCTTGCCATTGAATAAAGGAATACCTTCCAAGGCTTTCCTATTTGTTGTTATTAGTGCATTCAAGAAAGGCTCTTTTGGTATAATAGGGTCTGGTGTTGGGGATTATTCCTCCAAGTCAATTTCTTTCTCTTTGGCTTCCTACTCTTCTTTTTACTCCATCCTATCCTTGACCTTATCTTCTATGTCTTGGACTTCATTGAAAAACTATTCATGTTGTGCCAATCTTTCTCTCAAAGACTTATTGTCTTCCTCTTGTTCTTCTACCTTCTTCTCTTATTCTTCTAACTTCTTGGACAATTCAGGATTAGTCACCATCTTTCTAGAACCATTGGATTCAATAGGCGACAACATTCACCTTTCTTTGCACTTTCATTTTCCCACACCTTTTATAGGCTCTAATACCACTTGATAGGGAGAGGGGTATGAACTAATCACAAGTTCATGCTCCTGGTCTACCTATGAGACCAAAGGCATCTTACAAGATCACCAAGTGGATCTATAGGATCTCTAAATTATAGAGATCCCCCAATTCTAAGCCCCACTAGTTTACCTTGATCAACCTTCACTTCTTTCCATTTGCTAGGTTCTCATCCTAGGTGGAGAACATTCTAAGTTTCTAACTAAACTAGGCCTTCCTAGGTCGATCCTTATACACCAAGTATAGGGTTATGGAGATGGTGAAAGACCTTTCAACACATGTCTTCCATGGCATAAAGAAACTTTATACATTTAACAATCTTACTGATCTCATACTTTCACTTAAAAATAGGGCTATAAGAGAGAGCCCCACTTAGCCCTCTTGCTCCTAGAAATGAGGGATTTCTTCTTTTTCTTTAGTAAGAAATTCAAACTTTCCTCGTAGACCATCATTCATTTCATGAGCACTAACTAATTTTCAAGGTTTTGTACCTCCAAAGTGGTCGTACAATACCTCTATAAAATCTGAGGGTTTTGGGAGTTTTTAGGCCTTTGCAAGGCCAATCTACTATTTTGATTCAAAAGGTGCCTTAATGTATTTCTAGAATCCTTTCCTCCTACCCAAGGGACCTTCACTTAATCCCCTTTAATCTCCATGTTCACTTTGATGAACATCTTCACAATTTCAATGTTCCCTAACTAGGCATGCTCTAGGTCACCTAGGGCAAGAGATTAAAAATTCCTCCATGGCTTTTGAGGTCCCTTCCTTCTCTCAATAGGAAGTACATATAGTACAATCAATATCCAAAGAGGTCATATTGTTTCTATGGTGGGATAGTGAGTTGCATCTCTTTTAGTGCCAATTGCTTGATTCAATACAACAAACTAGCTGGAAATGAAAGATTTACAAAACAATGAAATAAAACACAAACAAAACTAACCTAGTGAAGAAAAAATGTTCTAAACAAGTCTATCTACAATGCCAAATAGTAAAACAATAAATTTTATTTTCAAAAACCTTCTTAGCTCTGTATTTTACTCTCTTTACATTCAAAACTCATGCTACAACATATAGTCTATACACTGACTTCTAACTTCTGGCAACTTGAGGGCATTAAAAGATTATATATGGCTTCTGAGGTCTTTTCCCCTCACCTTTAGTTCTTCCATTGGAATTCACCATGTTTGGAATGGTTCTTGCAAGGTAATTAGTAATATTTGCAAAATTGCAACTTTTCTTGCATAGCAACTATTTTGTAATTTTTTCTGCTGACATCTATTTGACATCTTATCTTGCCAAATTGGCTATTCATGAGCTTTTTAATGCTATAGAACCTTCCCTAGGGTAGAGACCTATACTAGGACTCCAATGAAAAGGACTACCTTATGCTCTAAGGTCACATGTTGCTTTATGACAATGAATACTTTGATTCCAAGGCTATTTAGTGACTTCCTATCCCCTTGTTAATGTTGCCAAACACACCTAGGTCCTTAGCCCTTTATTCTAAATACAATGGCTTTCTTGGAGCATAGCACAAAAAAATTGAAAATTGGTGAAGGCCCTATGTTTCAAGGTCCCCCTACACTTATTTCTAAGATATATGATACTGATGGAAAACTAATTGGAAAAGGTGATCAAACTAGAGGTAATCTATTCTACCTTGATATAGAGGATGCTACTTGTTTAGTTGTAGAATTTGATGATGTGTGGCTATGGAACAAGAGGTTATGTCATGTTAATTTTGATAACTTGGTTAGTATTAGTAACATGAAAAGTGTCAGAGGTTTACCTAAGTTGAAAAAACCTAAGAATATAATTTGCAAACAATGTTAGTTAGGAAAAATGACAAAGTCAAGTTTTAAGAGTAAGACTCATACCTCTAAAGGAACATTAGATATTGTTCATATTGATTTTGTGTGGACCAATTGAAGTGAAAAGCTGTAAAGGAGATAAGTACATTATGTTACTTGTTGATGATTATTCTAGAATGATGATAATTATGTTTCTGAAATAGAAATTTGATGCTTTCCACATGTTTAAGTGGTACTTAGCTAGAGTTGAGAAGAAAATAGGTAAGAGTCTGAAATGTTTGAGATCTGAAAGACGAAGAGAATTTACATCAAATGAGTTTGAGATGTTTTGTAATGACAAAGGAATCAAAAGACAAACATTTTCTCCTAGAACCCCTCCACAAAATGGAATTGCTAAAAGGAGGAACAAATCTATAATGGACTATGCTAGGACACTAATGATGGAGAAAACTGTTTCTTTTAAATATTGGAGAGGAGCTATAAGTATAGTTGTTTATACCTTTAACCTTGTACAAGTCAAGAAAGGTACTCATTCAACACCTTTTGAACTATGGTATGGATACTCACCTAGTATAAAATATTTTAAGGTATTTGGAAGAAAGTTTTATATCTCAAAGACTTTAGGAATGGTAAACTAGAAAAAAAAGTTTAAAAAGTATATTTTTTGGTTATTCCACAATAAGTAAAGCTTATAAGTGTCTAAATACCAACACTAACAAAGTTTTGGAAAGTGAAAATGTGAAATTTGATGAATATACAAAAGTATATGAGGTTGGACCTATGAAGGAATGAGAAGAATACAAATCATTTGTATAGTTTTATGAAGGTATGCCTAGTGAAAAAGATGATGTTAATCAAGTTGCAAACCAACAACAAGTTTCAGTGACTATCAAGTCACATACTATGAATGCCAAGTTTTATTTACAAACTTAGCTACATTTAGGTGTCAAGTTACAAAATAAAGTTGAGGCACATTTTGATTTAGAGATTAGTGTAGATGAAAGAGATGTTGAACTAACTGACAGAGAGGTACACTAGTGATTTAGAAGTGGAGTGACCAAATGTAAAAGCTAGAGCTGAACCAAGATTGTCTATGTATGTCAAGAGACATCATCCTACTTCCCAAATCATTTGTGATAAAGATGCTAGACCAATGATAGGGAAAAAGTTGTGAAATGATACATGTTTATTAAGCATGCATGAATCCAAAATAGTGAAAGATATGGATTGGAGTAAAGCCATGGAAGAAGAGATTGAAAAAATTGAGAAAAGTAAGACATGGACTCTAGTTCCTAGATCAAAAGAAAAAATGTGATTGATACCAAATGGGTATATAAAAATAAGTTAGATGAAAATGGTGAAGTCACAAGGAACAAGACAAGACTAGTCTGTAATGGATATGGCTATGGCCACGGGTAAAAACACAAACATGTGTCACCCTTTTGTAATGGAAAAAGGCTAACAAAAGTATAACTATTCACCTTCAATGACATAAAATTGGTATTATTATTTTCAATTTGAAAATGAAGTAAACTAATGAAATGTCTAGAAATGTATGAATTTCAAAATTATAATTTTTAATAATTATTTGGAATAAGAATTGATATGTTCTCCGAATTTTTATAGATAATTTTTTAGCTACTGAAAAATGCTAAAAATTAGGGGTCTAGTACCCACCACAAAACTAGATGGAAATAAACTTATTTTCGTTTGATCTCAAACTATATTATAGATAACATATATATCTAGAGCAATCTAAAATAAAAATTAGCTTTAGACCTATATTTTATCTTTTATAATGATTCAAATTTTAACTCACTTAAAATTTATAGTTTTCATTTCCCACCACATTTTTCAAAACCAAACTATTCTAACTAGGAGAAAAATTATACATTCTAAAAGAGGACTCTTTCCTCTACGATGTCATATAATTTTAAAATTCTTTTAATATGATTTAATATTTTTTTATTTCTCAAAATTGACATCTTTTCAAGTGTTAAAATACATGCTTGTAGAACTTTTTATTTACAATATACTATATCTAATTAAAACACTATAAACTCTATATGAGAATATTCTTGACTTTGAGCTCTATAAAATGGTGTTTATATGTTATTATTTTTTTTATAAAAAATAGTAAGAGTTACTAAAACACCACTTTTCTAAAATAATTGTATTTCTTTAGTAATTGGATACAAACTAGTATAAAACATGCCTTTAATAGATATTTCCAATTAAAAGTGTGAGACCATTTATCACTTAGCTAGAATGAATTTATCTAGATCATATATTTGGACAAAATTGATTTTTAGATAGAAATACTCAAATTTAGTCATTCTGATAAGTAAACCTAAAAGGTGACATAGCTTTGTACTTTTACCTATGCACATGAAGAAGGGATAGACTATGGAGAGACATTTGATCCTATTGCAAGGTTAGAAGGCCTAAGAACTCTACTTGCTTACTCTACATACAAAGGTTTCAAAGTTTATCAAATGGATACTAAGTTTGCATTTCTGAATGGTATATTCAAGGAAGAGGTTTATATAGAACAACTAGAAAGATTTGTTGATGCATACAACAAAAACATGGTAGGTAGACTACACAAAGCTTTATATGGTTTGAAGTAAGCACCAAGAGCATGATATGAGAGGCTTCACAATTATCTTGTGAATATTGGATTTGAGAGGATTGATGATGACAATAATCTATACTTGAAGATAGAGAAAGGAAAATGTATTTTATTTTCATAAATTTTTGTTGATGATATCATATTTGGAGATCAAGATACTTTATGTAATGCTTTTGCAAATGAAATGAAGAAAGAATTTGAGATGTCTATATTTGGAGAGATCAAATTCTTTGTGGGTTTTCAAGTACATTAGACAAAATATGGTATACACATCACTCAATTAAAGTATGTAAAGGAGATACTAAAAACTTTTGGATTGGAAGATTCCAAGCCAACAAGTACACCTATGGTGAAAAGACATAAATTTTCAAAAAAAAAATGATTTAGATGAGGTGAATCAAACATTATATAGGTCTATGATTAGAAAATTAGAATATTTAGTACACAATAGACTTGATATTGCATTATCTGGAGGGATAGTTGCAAGATTTTCTACTAACCCTAGGGAGAATCACTTGATGGAAGTTAAGAAAAATGAGATATTTGAAAGGAATAGAGGACTAGGGTCTATACAACAAGAAAAATGAGAAATTTGAATTGAGAGCCTATATTTATGTTGATTGGGCTAGTAATATTCATGATAGAAAGAGCACCAGTGGAGGAGAATTTTTCTTAGGCAAAAGGCTGGTTACTTGGACTAGCAAGAAAAAAAACTATATATCAATCTACTATTGAAGTTGAATATGTTGCTATTGCAGTAAATTGTACAAACATTGTGGATCAAACAACTACTCAAAGGTATGTAGGAAGAAATTACAGAATTTGTGATATTGTGATAATACAAGTGCTATAAATATATCAAATAATCCTATGGTGCATACAAAGACTAAGCCAATTGCAATAAAGTATTATTACTTGAGAGAATTAGTTCAAGATAAAGAGGTGAAGATGAAATATGTTAACACAAAAGAGAAAATTGTTCATATCTTCACAAAAGAATTACCTAAAGATGCTTATGAGTATCTAAGAGGTAAACTAGGGGTGATAGCCATATCAAAGACTATCTAAGAAGCATGAGTAGTGCCCTACATCAAAAAAGTTGATTGGCATGTGTTACAAATTGATGTAGTGGATCTTACTTTAGGAGCTGCCTAAAGTAATCAAAGAGTTGGAGTTATAAATCAATCACAAGCAAGGTGACATAGGGAGAAATTGAAAATATTCATATCTGCATATGAAGATGATTCTAAGTCTTTGACATTATTGTCAAAGAGGGAGAAAATGTACTGAGAGTTAAAGTGTACTAAGAGATGAAAACTAAGGGAGTACATATGCTGAGGGAAAAAGTGTATCCATTGATTACATCTACCTAGTAAGAGACAAACAATGTTGAGGGAGATATAAGAAGTAATCAAGAGGTAGTCATAAGGATGAGTTGATTGATTGTCTATTGGTCACTGTTGGATACAATTGTCTAATTGTGTGTTGTCTTTTGTGTTACACAAATGTCATATCAATTTTCAGTCTGTGCTTATTGAGCTCACTTGGTCAGTAAGACAATTTTTCTTGTCTATCGAGCATTTCTAGAGATTACTCTATGAAGACAGTGTCTACTAAGCATAGTCAGGCATCAAAGGAAATTATGGTAGAAAGTAGTGTTAACTGAGTTCTCATGGTTAACAAAGAAAAGTTGGTCAGAGCCAGTGTCCACCAAGTACACTCAATTTCCAAAGGATTTTGCAAGTTCATAGTGTTAACCAAGCATCTATTGGTCAACACAGAGAACCATCACAGGATCAGTGTTTATTGAGCTAGGTTAGCTATCAAAGAATTTTGTTGATATTAAGTTTAATTATTTCAAGTATTAATTTTTCTAGCCGACTATGGTAATGATTATTATTCATTATAATTTGTAATTAAGCCAACTTGATAATCTGGATGGTATAAATGAAAGGTCAAGTTGAGATTCTAATGTATGAAAGAGTATGCAAGTGTATTGATTGATTGAGAAGGAAAGTGTGTGAGCGAACTTGAAAGATGATTAGATATCCTTGTGGAGCAGCAAATTAATATTTGATTAGGAAGGATCTAGCATGAAGAAAAACAAAGATCTATAATCAGCAATTCAGTTGCATCTCATTTAGGTCATTTCATTGTTACTTTCTTACCATTGTATCAATGATCTAAAATCTCTTAACAAAGTTGGTCTAATAGCCAGTTGTAAATCCTCTAACAAGGTGACAGTTCCATTGAAGTGTTTTAAGACCTTTTGGAAGGCCACTCTCAACAAGGTGATTAGATCCTTTAACAAGGTCACACCTAATAGTGCATTTTGTAGCCTTTAACTAGGTTGGCTCCTAATAGGGCTCACTTCAAAAGAGTGAAAAATAGTAACTAGTTACATTGGTGGTTTTTTCCATAATGGGTTTCCATGTTAAATCTTGGTGTCTCACGTGTTCATGTTTTTTCTTTTATGCTTATCATTGTGAATGTTTAAGATTAGTTAAAAGTAAATCACACTCTGCTTTTACCAAGTTACAACATTTTTTATGTGTTTACTGAATAACAGTAGCAATTAGTTTTATTGTTAACATCCAACGGATCTGAAATATTTTTTTTTGTGGTAACTAATTCACCCTCCCCCCCTCTTATTTACTCCATCTATATTTTCAACAATTGGTATTAGAGATTTTGGTGCTTGTACGAAAGGTTTCATGGACCTAAGATAAAGATTAGGATGTCTTACAAAAGAGAAATTCCAAAACTTAATAAAGACAACCTTTCAGTATGACAGGGACTCATGAGACTCCATCCGGCTTCCATTGGTGATTTAGGTTTAAAATACATTGATGAAGAATACACAACTCCTACTAGTATATTATCTGTTGGAGATATTGCTAAGAAAAAGAATAACAACACCATGGTGATAGACATTGCATCTGCTCTTAGCTATGAGAAATTTGATGATATCAAGGACTGCAAAACCACTTAAATTAAAATGTGGAATAAGCTAAAGGACATCTATGGTGGTGATGAAAATGTGAGGAGAGCCAAAGCTGAAAGCATTAGAGAACAATTTGATCAAATGAGAATGAGAGAAGATGAAAATATTGCCAAATATGTGGAAAGAATCAAAACTAGTGTTAGTGCAATTAAAGCTTCTGGAGGAGATATCAAGGAAGAAATTGTTGTAAGTAAAGTTCTTAGAATATTGCTTCATCTCTATGCAATTAGAGTATCTGCTATTCAAGAAAGAAGGTGTGAAAAAAATCATAACTTTAGATACCTTGGTAGGAAGATTGACAACCTTTGAGCTAGATAACTTTGACAATTATGTTCCAGCTTCAAAGAATATTGAATCTACATTTGTGACCAATCTTTCACTTAAACGAGAAAGGAAAGAAAATAAAGGACATTCAGTTAGAAAGTGAAGAAGAATCAGAGGAAAGTTCTAATAGTGATCTTGAAGTTGTTGAAGCTTTGATTGTAAAGAAATATTCTAGATGCAAGAGAAAATATAAAGGTAAAGTTACCCTAATCTATTTTTCATGTGAAGAAATTGGTCATATTGCTACCAGATGCCCAATCAAAGAAAGCAAGGATGAGAAGAAAAGCCACAAGTGCAATGGCAAGAAGGATTTCAAAAATCACAAATCATTCAAGGATAAAGGTAAGCAGACATGTTTTATGGCTAAATATTCTAATAATAGTAAAGATGAAATAGTATACATTTCTATGAAAGATGAACCTAATGATGAAGAAGATAAGATGGCACTTATTTCTCATGTGAGCAAAAAATAGTGGATGTTCACATCATATGACTAGAGACAAAACAAATTTTGAACACTATAAAGACTATGATAGTGGTAGTGTAAGATTTGGAAATAATGAACCTTGCCACATAAAAGGGAGAGGCCAAATCTCATTAACCAAAGAACTTGTATGTGAAAATGCATATTGGGTCGAAGGACTAAAACATAATCTGCTAAGTGTGGCATACCTAATCAACATTGGATTCAAGGTAGAATTCATGCATGGCAAGGCAAGATTTGTGGATGACAAAGGAAAACTGATTGGATATGGCAAACAAACAAAAGGTAACCTATTTTATCTTGATCTTGGTGATTGCTTATGTTTTATTGCTCAAGTTGAAAAAAGTTGGTTATGGCACAAAAAGTTATGTAATGTAAATTTTGATAACATGGTAAAAAAAGCAAATTCAGGAATGTAAAAGGCATTCCTAGTTTGAAGAAACTAGATGTTGGTTTATGCAAGAACTGTTAGATTGGCGAAATGGAAAAGACTAGTTTTAAAAGAAAAAACTATCAATATGAAGATATCTTGGAAATTGTGCATACTAATTTATGTGGACCTATTGGAATAGAAAGCTATAGTGGAGAAAAATTATTTATTCTTTTTGTTGATGACTACTCTAGAATGATGATTGTTATGTTTCTTAGAGAAAATTTAGAAGCATTTAAGAAATTCAAATGGTATCTAGCAAGAGTAGAGAAAGAAACAAGGAAAAGACTAAAATGCTTAAGATTAAATAGAGGTGGTGAATTCATTTCCAATAAATTCAACAACTTTTATATTGAAAGAGGAATCAAAAGATAGATATCAGCCCCTAGAATTCCTGAGTAGAATGGTATAGATGAAAGGAGAAATAGATCCATTATGGATTGTGCAAGGACTCTAATGATTGAAAAGAACATTGCTATCAAATACTAGAAGAAAGCTATCAACACAATAGTTCATATCTTAAACTAAGTACAGTTGAAGGAGGAATCATATAAAACTTCCTACAAATTACGGTATGGCTACAAACCTAATGTAAGTTACCTAAAAGTATTTGGAAGTAAATATTATATCTTGAAAGAATCTAGGAAAGGAAAGTTTGATGTAAAAGGTGATAAAGGTATATTCTTGAAAAAGTAAGGCATATAAATGTTTGAATTTGTCTACTCACAAAATCATAGAAAGTGCACATGTGAGAATTGATGAGTTCATAGAAAGGACTAAAAAAGAAAGCAAAAAGGAACTAGAAGATTACAGGAGATTTATTTACATTGAACCTAATACATTGCCAGAAACATCTATCAATAAGGAGACTTCTACTCCCAAGTCTTCCTTAGTCACTGAGTTGCAAGAAGTTCAATTTGAGTCACATGGACTTGAGTCACTTTTTGAAGCTACCGAGTCGAAGCCTACTAAGTCTGAGCAACCAACACCACAAGTTGAAGTTCAAGAGGATGACAATGCAATTCATTCAAAAGGCAAGGAACCTATATTGGCCAAGTATGGCAGGAGGCATCATGAACCAAATTAGATTATTGGAGATAAATCAAAAGGTACTATGACAAGAAGTAAGCTAAAAGGTACATGTCTAATTATTGATTTTGAATCTAGAAATGTTAAAGATGCATTATAAAATGAAAGTTGGATTGAGGCCATGAATGAAGAAATTGAAAAAATAGAGAAGAACAAAACTTGAAATCTTGTACCTAGGCCTAAAGATAAAAATGTGATTGAAACAAAATGGGTATTTAGGAATAAGTTGAATGAAAATGGCAAGGTATCAAGGAAGAAAGCTAGATTGGTATGTAAAGGCTACTCCCAAGAAGAAGGCATTGATTATGGTGAAACATTTTCTCTTGTTGCAATATTGGAAGGTGTTAGGACCTTACTTACATATGTAGCACATAAAGGATTTAAGGTATATTAGATGGATGTTAAATCTGCATTTCTCAATGGTATTCTTGATGAAGAAGTCTACATTGAAGAATGAGAAGATTTTGTTGATCCAAACAAAAGGGACATAGTCTACAAATTACACAAAGAATTATATGGTCTAAAACAAGCTCCTAGAGCATGGTATGAGGGGTTGCACAACTACCTTATATAGATTGGTTTCCAGAGAACTAATGATAATAGTAGTTTATACATTAAGAAAGGACTAGATAACAAGATTGTACTAGCAAAAATATTTGTGGATGATACTTTATTTATAGGGAATGATGATCTATTCAAAGAATTTTCAAAGAAAATGAATAAAGAATTTGAAATGTCTATGCTTCATGAGATTAAGTTCTTTGTTGGACTTTAGATACAATAGAGTAGGAATGACATCTACATCACTCAGTCTAAGTATATCAAGAAGATACACAAGATATTTGGTATGAAAGATTCAAAGCTAGTTGGAACCACCATGTGTATTAGATTAAAGCTTACCAAAGATGATGACTCAAAAGAGGTAGATCAGACCTTATATAGATTAATGATTGGAAAATTACAATATGTAGTTCATAAAAGGCCTAATATTACTCTTGTAGTTGGTATAGTGTCAAGATTCTTAGCAAAACCTAGAGAAAATCATATGATGGCAATCAAAAGAATCTTGAAATATTTGAAAAGTACTGAAGAGTATGATTTATGGTATAAATTTGGAGGAAATATGGACCTAAAAGTATTTATTGATGCTGATTGGGAAGGAAATATTGATGATAGAAAGAGTACAAGTGGTAGAGAATTCTTTCTTGGTAAAAGGTTGGTATCTTGGACAAGGAAGAAGTAAAATTGCAATCCACAATAGAAGTAGAATATGTTGCAACAGTAGTGAATTGTTCTAATATTGTTTGGTTTGAATAGTTTTTGGAAGGCATGAAGATTGAGATCAAAGAATTTGTTGTCATGTTTTGTGATAATACAAGTGCAATTAACATATCAAAGAATCCAGTGATGCATTCCAAAACCAAGCATATTGCTATAAAATATTATTTTGTTAGAGAATTGGTTTAGGATAAAGAAATCAAATTAGAATATGTCTATACAAAAGAACAGATTATAGACATATTTACCTAGCCATTACCGAAGGATGAATTCTTGTATCTAAGAGGTAAGTTAGGGGTCATTCCCCTATCTTAAGCTCACTAAATAAAAGTTTTAGTAATGCATCAAAAGGAACCAAGTTGAAGATCTATTAGTTGATGCAACATAGTCAACAAAATATTGCATATGAATCAGTACTCAATGTACATTGATACTCATTTGTTACATGTTTTCTTTGGCATGTATTGTCAAAGAGGGAGAGTTTACTATCATATCTTTCTAAAATTTGTTTTGAGAAGAAGCTATGTAATTTCTTCACAGAGGGAGATTATTACATAAGAGAAGCTTGTGATATAAAATCTAAGAGGGAGAAACTTTCTATGAGAGAAAGTCTTGGTTTCAAATTTCATTGTGCTGTGACATGTTGTGTTGCCATCAATGCAAAAGAGGGAGATTGTTGGATACAATTATCTAATTGTGTGTTGTCTTTGATGTTACACAAATGTCATTTCAGTTTTCAATTTACGCTTACCAAGTTCATTTTGTCAATGAGACAATTTTTCTTGTCTACTGAGAATTTCTAGAGATTACTCTGTGAAGACAATGTCTACTAAGCTTACTCAGGCACCATAGGAAATTATGGTAGAAAGCAGTGTTAATCGAGTACTTATGGTTAACAAAGGAAAGTTGGTTAGAGCTAGTGTCCACCAAGTTCACTCAGTTGCCAAATGATTTTGCAAGTTTGCAATGTTAACCAAGCATCTATTGGTCAACACAGGGAATCATCTCAAGATTAGTGTTTACCAAGCTGGGTCGGCTATCAAAGAATTTTGTTTATATGAAGTTTAATTATTTCAAGTATTAGATTTTCTAGATGACTATGGTAATGATTACTGGTCATTAAAATTTGTAATTGAGTCGACTTGATAATCTAGATGGTATAAATGAAAGGTCAAGTTGAGATTCTAATGTATGAGAGAGTATGCAAGTGTATTGATTGATCGAGAAGGAAAGTGTGTGAGAAAACTTCAAGGATGATTGGATATCCTTATTGAGTAGCAAAGTAACATTTGATCAGGAAGGATCTAGCATGAAGTAGAACAGAGATCTATAATCAAAAAGTTAGCTGCATCTCATTTAGGTCATTTCATTATTACTTTCTTACCATTGTAGCAGTGATCCAAAATCTCTTAACAGAGTTGGTCTAATAGCCAGTTGTAAATCTTCTAACAAGGTGACAGTTCCATTGAATTATTTTAAGACCTCTTATAGGGCCACTCCTAACAAGTTGATTAAATCTTCTAACAAGATCACACCTAATAGTGTGTTTTGTAACCTTTGACTAAGTTGGCTCCAAATAGGGCTCACTTTAGAAGAGTGAAAAATATTAACAAGTTACATTGGTGGTTTTTCCCATATTGGGTTTCCACGTCAAATCTTGGTGTCTCATGTGTTCATGTTATTTCTTTTATGCTTATCACTGTGAATGTTTAAGATCAATTAAAAGTAAATCACACTACTTTTACTAAGTTACAACATTTTCTGTGTGTTTATAGAATAACAATAGCAATTAGTTTTATTGTTAACATCCAAGGGATCTAAATTTTTTTTTGTTGTGGTAACTGATTCCCCCCTCTCAATTACTCCATCTATATTTCCAACAGGTTAGAACATAATTTTTTAACCTATTAATAATATGGAAGTTGTTGATAGAGGAGAGATTTTAATGTTAGATTGTGGTGACTGATCAGGAATGTATTGATAGCCTTCACCCACACGTGTAAGAACAACCCAACATGCAACCTCATGCTCCTTGCATGCTCCATTATAGTCCTATTCATGCATTCAGTCACTTCATTTTCCTATGGAGTCCTTGGAATAGTTTTTTATCTATGAATAGCATTAGGGGAGCAATAATATTCAAATTCATGACTATAATACTCACCACCATTATTAGATTTGACACATTTTAATTTCTTACCAATCTGATTTTGAACCAAGCATTTCCATTTATTAAAATTTTGAAATACATCAAATTTTTATCTAAGGAAATAAACCCATAATTTTCTAGTTGCATCATCAAAAAATGTAACATAATAATGAGAGCCACCAAGGAAAGATACCTGAGCTGGTCCCCATACATTTGTATGCACGAGCTCTAATTTCTCCTTTTTGTTTTCCTTCCCAATCTTTACAAAGATCACTCTCTTTTGTTTTCCATACACAATTATCATAGAAATCTATATTAACACATTTTAGACATGGTAAAACTTTCTTTGAATGAAGTACTTTCATACCTTTCTCACTCATGTGCCCAAGTCTGTTGTGCCACAATACTGTATTAGAATCTAAAACATCTATTTGTTCTCCCTACTTAATTGTGGAAATTGTTCTTAAACATTCATTTTTATCTAAAACAATTATAGTAGAAGGAACAATATGACCTGTACAAAGATATAAGATGCCTACTTTCACACTTTTGCTACTACAAGGGAAACTATTGAAACCTTCCAATTTTTATCATTAAAAGTAACTACACAACCCTCATCATCGAGTTGCCATGTAGAAATTAAATTCCTACTCAGCCTTGGAACATGTCTTACCTCATGTAGCAGCCAATGATTCCCATTCTGCAACTTAATCTTAATTTTTCCCTTTCCAACAATCTAATAGGGTTCATTATCCTCCAAATAAGCAAGCCCAAAATCTCCTTAGACATAATCAATGAAATAACCTATATGAGGTGTAGAATGAAATGAGGCACCCGAATCTAAAACCCATGAATCATCAACACTTTCTAAAGATAGAAGCAAAGCATCCTCTTTGGATTTGTTACTTACCACATTTGCCTCCTTATCTACATCTGGTTTATCTCCTTCATTTTTCTTTTGATTCCAACAATCTTTCTTTTTATGACCTAGTTTCCCACAGTACTAGCAGTCATTTGGTCCTCTTGATTAAGACCTCCTTCCCTTTGACTTTCCTCTTGATTTCCCATGATTTTTGGAATTACTTCCTCTCTCAGTCATTCTATCCCTGCTTTGTGCATTCAAAACACTTCTTGATGTAGATCCACCCGAGGATTTCCTATGAGTTTCATCACTCAAAATAACACCAATCACATCATCATATTTTAGAGTACTAGATCCAGGAATAGAATTACTCATAGCCATTACCAAGCCATTCTAGCTTTCAGGAAAAGAACACAAAATCAAGAAAGCCCTAATTTCTTCCTCAAAATTGATACCCATAGAAGATAACTGACTAGCAATAGTATTAAACTCACTTAAATGATTTGTAATAGATCCACCTTCTGCCATTTTCATATTAAATACATACTTCATGATAAATACCTTGTTTAAAGTGGAGGGCTTTTCATATAGTTTCGCTAGGGTTTGCATCAATTCTTCTATCATCTTTACTTTTGTAATATTAAATGCCACCAATTGTACTAGGCATAATCAAATTCTTCCAAGTACCTTTCTATCTAAAATTTTATATTCATTAGTTGACATAGATCCTTGATTCTTAGCTTTTCCTTCCAATGGCTTCCATAAATCCTTCTAATAAAGATAGTCTTCCATTTGCATCTTCCATAACTGGAAGTTCTACCCATTAAACCTGTCAACCCTCAACTTACCCTTATCTACCATCACTCCCACTCAACTGTGAGACTCCCACTCAATAGTTGCAATACCATTTCATTTGATCAATTTTGGAGGATGGATGGTTAAAGTTGGAGAAGATACATACAAATGACAATCCAGTAGATATGTTGACAAAGGTAGTAACATGGGAGAAGCTGAACTCCTCTTTAGCTTCAATTGGTTTTCTAGATTTAATGTGAATAAAAGAATAGCACAATCTAGGGTGGTTTGATCTAGTGAGAGCCTCATGGAGTAGTAGCATAACTACATGATCAGTCACCAAGTGGGAGATTATTGTTTAGTGTGGAGCCTGATTAGTCCCCAAGTGGGAGATTGTTAGATTGTGGTGACTGATCAAGAAAGTACTATATATACTTCATAAATTATTTGGAAATGATATGTAATTATTAATTATAACCCTAAAGTGGTAAAAATACTTGTATAAAAGAGCTTAGGGTTAAGGATTGTTTCATAGTTGTGATGCAAAATTGGTTCTTGCGGTGATATTGAGCTATAAGAGATTATAGATTGTAATTAGGTTATAATCAGTAGAACATAATAATATCAAACTTGCTATTTGGTGGATGTAGCCCAGGGATTGGGTGAACCACATTAAATCTTGGTGCCTTGTGTTATTTTTTGTGTGATCTATTATTTTCTATTATTGGTTATATTTGCATGTAATTTTTATTTCTATTTGTGGTTTAATCCTAACTTTTAATATAAGGAATTATTTTCTTTTTGGTATTCTTTTTGTCTTACTAATTAAGTCTGGTCAGTTTGGTTTGCCATCAATGTCAAAGAGGGAGATTGCTGAAAACATATTGATACAAGTGTGATAAATGTGTTTCAATCATTATTCTGTTACTGATGTCAAACCTTCTAATTGCTAGTAACATAGTTGCTTATATGATTTAAGTACTATCATTTATTTGATTGATGAAGAGGATTTGATCAAATGAGGTAACAATAGCACCTAGAGGAAAGGTTGAGTTATGATATGAAAAGAAGTCCAAGAATTGGTTAAGATAGTGATATTATAGTGCATTGATAATCTACTTAAGGTTGCAAAGGTTGGTTATATTGATTAAATTTAGAAGAACAAGTTAAATGAAGTTTGTCTTCCAAGCTTAACATTCTGCATAGTAGGTACTGAGAAAAGTTAGTGCAAGCCAAGCAAAAAATTAGTTAGAGTCAAGAAAAGTCAATTTCAGTGTAAATCGAGTGAAAGAATGTAAGCCAAGTAAAATTTAGTTGATGTTGAGAATTGGTAAACTTTAGTTCATGTTGAGTGATTTAATAGAGGATGTCAATAAACACAATATGTGCCAAGCATCAGAAGCAAGTTAATGTTGAGTGTCAATATTATGAGAAAGATAGAGAATTCAATGAATCTAAGCTATCAAGGTTGATTTCTTGGATTGTGTGAACCATGTTGGAAGATAAGATTGATGAGCTGGTAGCATAGAATCCATGGTAAACTATTTTGAGGTGAATTCAAAGAGTATTGAAGGAGAAGTTTCTAGAAGAGAATGAAATGAAGTGAGGGGTATATTCATTGAATCCTACCAATTCTAACCTAACCCTAAAATGGATGATGGAGGATGAATGACAAAATGTCTTATTTCTCTATTTATAGAGATGGATGATCAGAAAGAAGGGTTGTCATGTGTGAGAATATAAGGAAGGCAAGGAATCTAGGGTATTGCTTCATTCAATGACCTAGAAAAAGAGACTGCATTAGAAAGCAATGTAAGAAGGCTTAAGGTTATAGATGCTTGAAGGGTGAAAAAGCTATCAGAAGTAAAGTGTGTGAAAACCTAGCAGAATGGAGGAGTGAAACAAAATTTTATAATCTAAAAATTGAGTTGTAAGATGTTATTAGATCAAGCCTTATAGTTACTCTCTAATCATTGTATTATTGTAGGGTAAATCCTTTGAATTAAGATTGACCTAATAGTCATTTGTAAATCCTTTAACTAGGTGACATTCCAAGTGAATGATTTAAAGTCCTCTAACAAACTCCTAAAAAGGTGATTGAAATCCTTTAATTATGTCACATTTAATAGTGTGGATTGTAACCTTTAATAGGGTTGGTCTTTCATAGGGCATCACTTTAGAAGAGTGAGAATGAGTTGCATGTTATTGGTAGTTTTTTCCAAATTTGGCTTCCACATTAAATCATTGTGTCAAATGTGTTATTGAATCTATTATGTTTCATGTTTAGATTTATGCAAATTGATTTGATAGTAACCTACAAGTTTAAGTGATTGTGCAATCTGATGGATGCATGCATGATGACTTTTTTTTATCAATATGGGTTCAGTAAGATCTAATAAGTTTTATTTGTACATTTGGACCTTGGATAACTAATTCAAACCCCTCTCAATTATTCTAAATAATTCCAATAGTTTCATCTTCTTGGGTGCTGATTTTCTATAAAACTCTTCATGTGATGCTTGGTATTTAATTCAACATGACTTTTTATTTATGTGTTAGGTTACACCCTCTTAGATCTAGGTAGTTGGTTAACATGTGAACCTATCCCTAAGGTAACATAATATTATCTCTTATTATGTATTTGGTCATCAATTCCTTGAGCACCACTCCTATAATGTAACACACATCTCCTATTATTGGAGAGTGTAAACTCAAACTAACTTGTGCGTCTTAGTGGCTATACATATGTAGTCTCCTAGAGATTGGTGGCTATTAGCAGAGATACTATTGGAGTCGTATTGATTCAAGGAGATACTTAGAGGTAGCTTGGATAGTCAGATTTGGTCTATAAAATAGAATGTACATTAGTCATAACTAGAAAGACCTTACATCTTGAGATGTAGTTTATTTTATAATGTGAAGCTATCTTATCAATCAGTAGCATCATATGGAGCATTAATGAAATTGAATATTAGTTGATAATAATGTCTTTCTTGTAGTCATAAATTGTGTACTTTTTTTGTGTTTTATTTTTTGGGTTTAGGTCATCTTCTTTGAGAAATCACCTTCCTTGTACTGCATCAAAATGTTATTAAAGAAAGTGGTCGATCTTGTTGGTAACTTTTCAAAAAATGGTTGATCTAACATTTTTTATTTGAATGTGTTTAAGCATGGAGACCTTGTAAAGAAGTGATATCCTTGATTGGAGGTAAAAGACTAAAGTTTCAACTCATAATTACAAAGGAATTGTTCAAGTTTTATGTAATCCTATTACTAACCTATTGACCCTTGTTGGTGTATAGATTGAGTAAAGGCATAAATGAATTATGATACAGTACAAGGAAGGTGAGTCTACAAAGGAAATGCATTATCCCTTGAACAATATAACATAACAAAAGCATGCAAGACATAATTATAAGAAACACTTTATTATAAACTGATATTGAATTAAATCAATGGTCCATATGTATTCCAGTGAATCATAAAATAGGTTTGCATGATAAAATATACTATATACTAGACTATAGAGCTTTCCTAGTTATGACCATTGTATTTTCCAAATTAAAAAAGAAAAACATAGCTCTCCAAGATTTTTCTCAATACCTTCTTGAATTATACCACCCTAATTATATCTCCCTTAATATCTCATTACTAATCCTTATGTGTATAGATTGCCAAAGTTTGAGGTAGTAGCACCTAGTTGTAGATAGTATGTGATGGGGACACAACCCAAGAACAGAATGGACACAATAGAAAAAGGGGCAATTATATTAACTGAGAAAAAGATAGTACATTTAGTATAGAGAAAATAAACTTCAAAACATTCCCTAAGGGCTTACAATAGAAAAAATGTGGAGATAATTTCTCCTTTTAGTACCTCTTCTCAAACTCCACTCTGAACTGCCTTTTACAATGCCAAAAATCTCCTTAAATAGACCCCAGAGGGTTAAGGACTAGGAGTAAATTCTAGAAAGTGCTAGTAGGCATCCACCAACAAAACAGAAGGTTCCAAAAGCTGCATTAGAAGTCGGCGCAAATCTAGAAGAATCCAGAAACGGTAACTGAACTTTCAGGAGGCATAACTTTTGAACTGTAGCTCCGATTGACGAACCATTTACATTTTCAAAAAGCTCTTGAAGCACTCTATAGCCCTATGGACTAGCTTTTCTTGTCTCCCATATTTTGGCCCTTTTCGAGGTCATTTAATGCCCCTAACCTGACTTTGAAGCATTCTTAGGAGGTCTCCACAACCCAAAAAATTGCAATAACTTTTAAATCGTGGGGCCTTTTGACCTGATTCTTTTTCTGGAATTCTCTATATTACAGTTACATTCATCTAGCCAATTTACACCTCCTAGTTCACCAAAATGATGGCTCCATTACATACTCCTATTTTTTCAAGATTTACATGAACACTAATAGTGGAACTGTGATAGTTGGAACCTTTATTTGACCCAAATGGGTATCCAAAAATGAAAAAACATGAAACATAAACTAAGTCTAAGTATATTTTTTTGGGTGACACAGGATTGCCCTTATACCTCTGGATGCTCTAGCATCAGACACCCAGGGTAGATTGAAAAATGACCCTGTCACTTTATGAATGGTAGAGGAAATCCCAAATGAGAAACCTCAACTGCTGAAATTCAAGTTGAGTCTTCAATTGGTCATCCTTTCCATTTGACCAAATAATCCTCATACTACCTATTTCTAGTACTCCTACCCACACGATGATCTAGAATGTCTTCTATCTCCTCCTTCTTAGAAGCAAGAATTGGACACGGCTCTAACACCAACTCCTCATCTGCACCATCATCATGACACTCTGTTAAATCTGTAATGTTGAAAATGGGAGAAATGTGAATACCATCTGGCAGCTCCACCTCATATGCATTTCCTGAGTCATGTTTCGCCAAAACTTTGCAGGAGCCAAATTTCTTCATTTTTAGCTTGTTGTAAGTACCGGCTGGAAATCTTTCTTTTCGTAAGTGCACCATGACTAGATCCCCTACTTGGAATTTCTTATGTCTTCTCCTTTGATCAGCCTTAGCTTTATACTCTTGATTCATATTGGTTATGTGTGCTTGAACCTCCTCATGTAGACACTTGATATGTTCAGCAAATTCCTCAGCTTCAGCACTTGTCCTCTCCCCTTGTTCTATCTTCCTCAATTCTGGTGTAGTCCTTGGGCTATTCCCATATACAATTTGGAATGGTGTTTTTATAGTACTCCTATTTATAGAGTTATTGTAAGCAAACTCTGCTTGTGGTAGAATCAAATCCCATCCCTTGGGCTTATCCCCAACTAAACATCTTAGCAAATTGCCCAAACTTCTATTTACCACTTTTGTTTGGCCATCAGTTTGTGGGTGATGCATGGAAATGAATTTCAAGTCGGTTCTTAACTTTTTCCACAATGTCCTCCAGAAATACCCCACAAATTTAGTATCTCTGTTAGAAACTATGCTCCTTGGAAGACCATGTAGTCTTACCACCTCTTTGAAAAACAAGTCTACAGTATGGACATCATCATGAGTTTTGTGGCATGGAATGAAATGTGCCATTTTGGAGAACCTATCAACCACCATGAATACTGAGTCATTACCCCTTTGTGTCCTTAGCAATCAAAGAACAAAATCCATACTTATGTCCTCCCATGGCTTTGATGGAACAGGCAATGGCTGATATAGGCCAGTATTGTGACTGAACCCCTTGGCAACTTGACAAACCTGGCAAATCTATACAAACTTCTTTACATCTTGTGAAAGTTGAGGCGAAAAATAATGTTCTCTAAGAATGGCAATGGTCTTATCTCGACCAAAATGTCCTACCATCCCTCCACTATGTTTTTCCTTAATCAGATTTTCCCTCAGGGAACTCCTTGGAATGCACAATTGACTACCCTTGAATAACATGCCATCCTGAATCAAATAGTCTAACCACTTGGTTCTATCTAAAGCAACAGGTTCTTTACAAGCTTTCCATGCTTGAACAAAATCAGGATCCTCGGGGTAAAAAATCTTGAGTTCATCAAACCCAACTACTTTAACCTGCATTACTATAAGAAACAACTGTCTCCTACTTAGTGCATTTGCAACCTTGTTAGATTTTTCACTTCTATGCTTCAACATAAATGTATAGCTCTGCAAGAACTCTACCCACTTCATATGCCTTTGATTCAATTTACCTTGGCTATTTAGGTACTGTAATGCCTTATGATTAGTATACAAAACAAATTCCTTTGGCAATAAATAATGCCTCCATTTCTTTAAGGCCTGAACTATTGCATAGAACTCTTGATCATAAATAGAATACTTCTTCTTTGCATCATTCAATTTTTCACTAAAATATGCAATAGGCTTACCTTCTTGGCTTAATACAGCCCCAATAGCACTGCCACTGGCATCACAATCCACCTGGAAAACCTTTCTAAAATCTGGAAGTGCCAACATAGGCTGTTCTGTCACCTTCTTCAAAAATTCAAAACTTCTCGTAGTTGCTACAGTCCATTTGTACTCTTTTCTGTCCCCTCTTATTGTATCAGTTAGGGGTGCACATATGCCACTGAAATTCTTAATAAACTTCTTGTAAAAACTAACCAGACCATGAAATGATCTTACCTCAGTAGTAGACCTTGGAGTAGGCCATTCCAAGATGGCTTTTACCTTCTCTAGATCTATTTTGAGACCTTCAGTTGATATAACAAACCCCAAATAGACTAACTCCCTTTTTGCAAAGATACACTTATTCAGATTAATTAACAGTTTCTCTTCCCTTAGCCTTTCAAGGACACTATGAATATGCAATAAATGTTCTTCCAAATTCTTGCTGAAAATTAAAATATCATCCAAATAGACAATAACAAATTTTCCCAAGAACTTCTTAAGTACCTCATTCATGAGCCGCATGAAGGTGTTTGGGGCGTTCATCAATTGAAAGGGCATGACTAACCACTCATAAAGACCCTCCTTAGTGTTGAAGGCTATTTTCCACTCATTTCCTTCTCGAATCCATATCTGGTGATAAGTACTCTTCAGATCTATCTTTGTGAAGTACTGAGCTCCACTCAAGCAGTCCATAAGATCATCCATCCTTGGAAAAGGAAACCGGTACTTGAGGGTTATCCTATTTATTGCTCGAGAATCTGTACATATCCTCCACCCTCCATCCTTCTTTGGTGTGAGTACTATAGGTACTGCACATGGACTTAGGCTCTCTTGAATCAAGCCCTTCCTCAATAGCTCCTGAACCTATCTATTTAGCTCCTCTATTTTAGCAGGAGTCATCTTGTGAGAAGCCTTGTTAGGCAAACTAGCTCCTGGAATCAGATCTATTTGATGACTGATTTGCCTTACTGGTGACAATCCATCTGGAACATTATCAGAGATAATATCTCCAAATTCCCCTAGTAAATCTAAAACTTCAAGTGGTATTTCACTACTACATTCTTTATCTTTCCTAGGAATCAAAGCATAGCACATATGATGATGTTTCATGCCATCTAAAAACTTCCTTTCATCAACAAGACAAATCCTAGCACTACTACATACCTTTTCACCTTCCTTTTTCATGGGCTTCAATTTGTGGTGAACTCCATCCTTTGTCAGAGAGTATGTGTTTGCATGTCCATCATGTACTACATGTCTATCAAACTGCCATGGTCTAACCAACAATAGATGGCAAACATCCATCAGAATAACATCATAGAGAACTTCATCATGGTAACTCCCAATTTTGAATTTCACTAAACATTGTTCACTTACTAGGACCTTATGATCATCTTTTACCCAAGCAATCTGATAGGGTTGGGGATGTTTCTCCCTCTTGAGCTTTAGCTTAGAGACCTTCTCTTCTGATACTAAGTTATCAGTGCTACCACCATCAATGATCACGTCACAACATTTATCCTCACACTTGCATCTAGTACAGAACAAACTCCTCCATTGTCCTGGTTCAATCTCACCACTTAGTAGGACTCTCTCATTTACCAAGGTCTCTCCTCTTTCTTCATCCTCTGAATGTGATGATTGTGCATCCTCATCCACATGAGCAACCCTAGCTTGGCCCTCAGCTCTCATATCTGTCCTTCCTTGTCATTGAGGGCATTCAAAGGCACGATGACCTTCTTCATTGCAATGGAAATAGGTACCACAAAAGCCTCCTCTTCCTTTTTCACATCCTCTACCTCTTCCTCTCTAATTTCCAAAGTCTTGATCATGGGAGCGGTTGAAACCCTCATTCCTCTAGTTCCTGCTAGTACCCACATCTTCATTTTTCTTTTGGGTTTCATTGTGGCCTCCAGATGATCTACCACTTCCCCTTCCTCCTTGATCGTGCCCTCTTTCTCTTCCTTCAAACCTTTTATTCAGCTTCTCTTCGACTCGTAGGGCAAACTGGTATGCCTCTTCAATGCTGGTCATTCTTACCAGACTTAATTCCTCGTGGATGCTAGGTCACAACCCATTGATATAATGATCAACCTTCTCCTTATTTGCTTCTGCATGCCTCACTCTAATCAAGAGTCGATAAAATTCCTCTGTATATTCTTGGATTGATCTTCCTACTTGCTTTAACCCATGCATCTTCTTAAACAAATCAAGCTCATAGTCCATAGTAATGAATTGCTTCTTCAATTTGTCCACCATGCGATACCATCTTGTGATCTTCTCCTTTGCTCTTCTATTTCTTTCCAATTGGACCTCTTGCCACTAGATTTTGGCATGGCCTTTCAGTTTGGCCTTTGCAAACTTAACCCTATTTGGGTCCCTGATATCCTCATACTCAAAGTATTTTTCTAGTTCATTGATCCAATCGATCAACTCATTTGGTTTCAAATTTTCTAAAAATACACCCACTTCAATTGTAGGTCTTTTCTAAAACTTAGTAATGGTCCTAAAAAGCCTTTCCTCTACATGATTTAGAACTTCCCTGTCAAATTCCCCTTTGGTCCCATTTCATCTTCTTCATTGTCATCTTCACTTTCATCACCTACGGCCACAGTTGCTCCTCTACGGAGCTCCTCCTGCAATGCTTGTACCTACGTTTGGAGGGCTCTAACCTCCTCAAGATTAATAGCTCTAGCCCTTCTGCCATGCTCTCTTCGCGGAGGCATCTTCTAACTTGAACCCACAACCACACAGTCCTAGTGCAAACTGCCTCACAGTCGGCACTCTGTCTACACACTCAGGAAAACCATCTTTGATACCACTTGATGGGGACACAACCCAAGAATAGAATGGACACAACAAAAAAAGGGGAAATTATATTAAATAAGAAAAATTTAGTACATTCAGTACAGAGAAAATAAACTTCAAAACATGCCCTAAGGGCTTACAATAGCATAAATGTGGAGATAATTTCTCCTTTTAGTGCCTCCTCTCAAACTCCACTCTGAACTGCCTTTTACAATGCCAGAAATCTCCTTAAATAGACCCTAGAGGGTTAAGGACTAGGAGTACATTCTAGAAAGTGCTAGTAGGCATCCACCGACCAAATAGAAAGTTCCAGAAGCTGCATTAGAAGTTGGCGCAAATCTAGAAGAATCCAGAAACGATAACAAAACTTCAAGGATGCATAACTTTTGAACTGTAGCTCCGATTGACGAATCCTTTACATTTTCAAAAAGCCCTCAAAGTGCTCTATAGCCATATAGACCAGCTTCACTCGTCCCCCATTTTTTGGCCATTTTCAAGGTCATTTAATGCTCCTAACTTGACTTTGAAGCATTCTTAGGAGGTCTCCACAACCCAAAAAACTGCAATAACTTTCAAACCGTGGGGCCTTTTCACCTGATTCTTTTTCTGGAATGCTCTAAATTGCAATTACATTCATCTAGCCAATTTACACCTCCTAGTTCACCAAAATGATGGCTCAATTACATACTCCTATTTTTTCAGGATTTACACGAACACTAATAGTGGAACTATGAGAGTTGGAACCTTTATTTGACCCAAATGGGTATCAAAAAATGAAAACACGTGAAACAGAAACTAAGTCTAAGTATATTTTTTTGGGTGACACAGGGTTGCCCTTATACCTCTGGATGCTCCTACATCAGTATGTCACAAAGAAGAATGAACCCTAAGAGGATGGAGACCATGTTTGAAGAATTCAAGAATGAAATGAGGAATGAGACTTATAATATCTTAAATGGCTTAAGAAAACTTGAAGCCAGAGAAGAATATTATAAATATATTAAAGGTCACATGAAGTTCTAGAAATATAGATCCCTATAGAAGAAGAAAGATTTCTTAAAGCTATGTCACAAGTTGGTAATAGTCATAGAATGTAAACCTTATTTAAAATATTCTTGTTCTTTAGATCTTGAGGAATTAATAAATTGGAAAAATGAACTTGAAGATTATTTTGAGCTTGAAATTATTGTAGATCTATAGAGATTTAGGCTAGAACAAACTAAGTTGAAAGGTCATGATGCATTATGGTGGAAACAAATGTAGAAGAATAAAAAAGATAATGATGAATCTAATATTACTAGATGGAAACTCATGGTTTCTAGATTGGAGGATAAATTCATCCCTGAAGACTTTGAACTTCAATTATTTAAGAAATTATGAAACTTGAAGTAGAAAGATATGTTTTAAAAGTTTATACCAATTAATTTTGTGACATAAAAATCAGATGTCAACATCGAGAATCTCTTAAGGAGAAAGTTTGAAGGTATGTTAATGGTTTAAAATTCAATGTCCAAGATGAAGTAAGTATGTTGAAAATTAGTTCATTTGAGGATGCTTAACAGTATGCATTGAATGCTGAAAAAAAGTTGGGAAGAAAGCAAGGCAAGCAAGTTACTAAATTGATAAGGGTAAATAACTTGTTTTTGAAAAGTAATTTTTTTTTTGAGATACTTTTTAAAAACGTGGTAAGGATGGACATCAAGCTTTGTAATGTCATATTGTAAAATTTGATAAACTTAACTTGGTAGTGTTGGCTCTTGACTTAATAGATTTTAAAAAAAACTAAGTAACTAGACCAATACATTTAAGGCTAGTAAATTCCTATGATGGATGCACTTGACTACAATCTTGGGCCAACTATAAGGCATAACTCCTTCTTCACTTTAGGCTTTGCAAAAGCTAGGTGGGTTAACCTTGAGGTTCTAATATATGGTACCAGTGTAAATAAACATATAATCTAAACCTATTGAAAATAGATGAAACCCTTTTATCTTTTGATACTTATACAATAACATAGGAATGAAACATCTACAAATCATAACCTATGAACTCATAAGCTAAGTGAGAGTTAATTCCTTTTAGCCCACTACAAAACATGGAAAACTAAACTAATTTGATTAAAAAAGGTTTGTGCAAATGACCTTCATCTTAGCTTGCATCTGATTTAGTGATCAGTGCATTATCCATTGCAATATAGAGTCATTACCAGTAGGATGACCTAACTTGATTACCTTACAATTAAGTTTATCAATTGTAATCCCCAAACTCCATTCTTACTAGCATCTCCTCCATACACCTAGAAACCCTATCAAATTATTGAAGCATTTAATTAACTCCTTGAATTAAAAGTAATGATGGATCTAATACAAAACTCATCCAAGCTATCTTAAATCAAATGAACCTTATTCATTCAATTGAAAAGTCAATATCATATGAAGAATTAGGAGACATTATAATAGAACAAAAATATTTCATTTTAAATTCCCTTTTGTATTTATCCTTGGAAAGAATAAATACATTAATTGGTAACACTAAATGAAACTCTAGATATGTCACATGATCTATCATCAATTTTCATTATCTCAAAGAAGCAATAAATGAAATGAAATGAAACTTAGACAAGAAAGAAAGTATGGCCTTCATAGCTAGAGTTCTACTCAACTAGACAAGAAGCAAAACCAACAACAACCTTGTCTCACTGTAAAAACTAGAACCCTATTGGTTTCATAGAGAAAAATCCCAACCCTTACAATGAATGAGAAAGAGAAAGATATAAAGGAAGAATGGAATCTTGGATCTGATCTAAAGATGACATGTGTACACTTGAATCTCCATTCTCTACTATTTTATAACTTCTTTCATCTTTCTACCCATGAGATATGATTTGGTTTTCATCATTTTTTGTAACAACTTATAATATCTTTTCCTAAATGATAAAAAACCATTATGTTACTTTAAAAAATCTATATTGCATCATGAAATGCTGACAATCCTTTGATTCAACTGACTAGGAGGTGAAAAAACTCACCCATAACTGCATTCATGCTACCTTTAATGTTCATTCAATTCATTATTTCAATAGAAATTAGATCTGAATTGCCTCAACTGAATGAAACTGCAAATTGGGTACCTAAGCCAAATCCCTACATAACTCAAACCAGTGACTACTTGTGCAAAAACAATCTCCAAAATTAGAAAATTCATCTCCTCATAGTTCCAATGGTATATTGGAGTCCATATTTTGTTTCGATCTCACCCCTTTGGCAACCATTTGAATAACTAGGCTAGGACTATAAAATGGACAAATTAAATGAATTGAATTGAAAGAATTTAAACAATTTCTATAGTTAGAACTATGAAAAAGTCAGCATTCAAAAAACAAAATTATCTGTGGAGATTTGAACACTCAAAATTAGGAATAAATAGTCATTATTAAAATTATCTCCTTATAACTCCCTTACCCACACAAATAGCACCAAGTGTCCTATTTTTATTTGCTCACTCCATCCAAATAGGCCCCACAACTCCTTGCAATTTTCTCAAATTTTTGAGAGGTCGCCATGTCTCCATTGGTGAAACCCTCCCATTTTCTAGTGGTGACATGTTGACCACTAAAATTTGGCCACTTTCCAGCAAGCTCCTCCTTAGTAAAAAATTGTTTACCTCATGTCCACTTGGCCATGGTAGGCCCCTCCATCTAGCCCGTGACTTCCCAAAAGGGCATTGTCTTAAAGAAAACATGTGATATGAGTGCTTTGGGTTTCAAATGCATAAAAATTCCTTCTCATAAAGAATGTGGGATAAACACTTCAAATACCTTCCCCTCTTTCTTATTAAGGCATAGGATATCAACTCCTAGCCTCATTGCTTTTAAAGTCCTCATTGTCTTTAAGGTCCATACCTAATAAAAATGTCACTCTTGAAACTGCCATCACAAATTTGTTAGCCAAACTTGAAGATTCCATTTTTGAACAAAATTCAAACTCTAAAATCTTCCATAGCTTCACTATTCACACTTGGAGTCTATTTTCGAGGAGGATGGGTGTGGCATGGGTGAAGACATGGTCTCCCAAGGTAGCAGGCCTCAGATGGTTGATGTTTAGCTTGATCCCTTCTATCATCTTAAACCCTGACACTATATACACTCTGATGCTCACCAGTCCCTCTCCTATCAATGCAGACACCTTTCTATGTAACACCTTGAATCTACTAGCAACACCTTTCCATGATTACAAGGCACCCTAAAACACACTCTTTCTTAACCATTTCAACCTTGAATTTGAATACCTAAAGCATTGCATTTGGATCCTTTGATTTTAGTATCTCATCCTCCTTACCACAAACTAGGTATGCCTTTATCCTTACTACATAGTACACATAGATAGTGACTACTTATCTACAATATAATGGTAAGAAAACACTTTTTTCTTACTTTCCTTGGCTTCTAGTATCTTAGATCAATTTCATGGGTTCCCACATTCAACAATTGTATTACTATGATTAGATGAAACAAATGAAGCCATATGCCATATCAATTCAACTAAACTATTGTTGCTTCTGACAAGGTAGGCAAGCTATTTTGAAAAATCTTTCAACCTCCTCAAAGTTAGCCATGTTTTCCCAATCACATTTTAGTATAGTATTTCTTGTTTCACTTCTACTATCCCCTTTAAAAAGGTCAACATCACCCTCTGTTGGAGAAATATCATTCAATAAGGAATGAGATGAATTAGTCACTACATTTGTATCTCTATTCAATAATAAAAGCTCTTTTTTATTCTACCCTAGAATTATATTATTATTTACTAATTTCAATTCTTTGCATCAACCACCATTTACTCCCTACTTTTGAGAACCAAATCTCATGGATAAGTTTTTACACATGGGATCATATGGATTTACTCCCAAGTCTTCACCATGTAGAATAACCCATGTATCCACTTGATTTTGCATGGCAATATGCATACATCGAGACCATATAAAATTAGTTTCATTATCATAATTCATTTTAAAACATTCTCTATTCCCCATGCTTCATCAATTTGAATGGATTAGTTGAGCCTGAAAGTGGGTCCAACTAATTTTTTTTTGCATTTCAAATAACTAACTTCTTAAAATGCTTTGATGAACACCTGGTACTGATCAATTTTGAGCTTGACCATTGAACCATCATTTTTTAACTCAATTTATAACTTTCTAAAAATTGTAACTTTTAGACAAAGGGGTTATCCAACTAGCTTTAAAAACTAACCAAAACACTTGATTGGGCTTGGAAATCAGACACACTAATCCTTTGTTCCACATACTCTTACCCTATAAAATCTTGTTTGATGAAAAATTCTCAGTCAAAAGACATTGAGCATCAAAGTTTCCCTTTTAGAATTGTGTGCAAGAAAACATATTAGTAAACCACAAAATGCATTCAAATTTGGCTTTCAAAATAGGGCAAACTGATACTTGGGGACATAAAAAATGGGGCATTAATTCACTGCCATGAGGAGAACATGAATCTACAGTTAGGGATCGTGATGAATAATAGGACAAAAATTTCAAGTGATCAAAGTGGGCTACTCAAATTTGCAAAGTGGAAACCCTAGCAGAAAAGTGGTTTTTGCAAATGAAATGGACCTAGGAAAGTGTGCAGACAGATTCATCAAGATTTGAAAATTGGCATACTTAATGTATTTTCAAAGTAGAAAAAAATGGTGCAATCCATTCAATCTCACTTATCAATGATTCAATGATATGATATCATAAATAGGGGTATTGACAACTCTACACTTCTTGACACCAGTAAAACATCACAAATTACAATTTGGAATCACATTTGAAAACTAATCAAATGGATTTGTCACAAGCTAAAAATTGAAAAATAGTAAATCTTTGACCTCTAGACTGAAATGCAATAGGAATTTTCTCATTTTGGTCAACTGGGTCAAAGTTTTGACTAATCAAAAAGGCCCTTCTAGATTTTTGAGCAATTACACAAATGCATGACAACTGTGAACAACCAACTTTGAGGGGTCCAATACCTAATCAAACATATTCAAAATGAGCTAAAAAATGAAACATAGGTTCCTTTGAAATGTGTATTAAAAATGCCCAAATTGGTGGGTCATGAAAAATTTCAAGGTAAAAGATATTCAAAGAAAAACTGGGCTACTATACACTATTTGACACTTGGGCAAAAATGCAGATTTGGACATTACTCAAAATAGAACTTCACAAAATGACCTAGAATGGCAATTTATCTTCATATAACACATAGACATACTGAATTCAAGGTGTTAGAAACATTAAACACCTCTCAAGCCTCAAAAGGATAGCTAGGTACACTTGCATTGAAAATGTACTTATAAGGCTTGATTTTTCAATGGTACTGAAAATTAGGGTTTCAATTTTGAGTCCCAATAGGTAGTAGAGGAAGAATAGAAATTGGAATCCTTTGATGTTGACTTGGATTCACCAGAAGTTGGATAATATCCTCTAACAAGGAGAATAATGTTGGATAAACATGGTGTTGAACCAATGGAAAGAGGGAACTTATTCCAAACTATTTGTAGGCCTAGAGGTAAATGTTTTAAAGTTATAATGGATGGGGGTAGTACTGGTAATATTGTTTCTGGATAAATGGTTAGGAAACCTAGTTTGCAAAGATTGAAACATCCTAATTCTTATGGTATGAGCTAGCTAAAAGATGATAATTGGGTGCAAGTTAGAGAAAAATGTCTAGTTAACTTCAATATTTGACTTTTTAAGGATAAAGTCTAATGTGATGTAGTAGACATGGGTGCTTGTCATGTTTTACTTGGAAGACCTTGGATATTTCACAAAAGAGCTATACATGTTTGTAGAAAGAAAATTGTTATAGTTAAATAAGGATGGTAAGATATTTTTTTAATTCCTTTAAATGATGAACAAGTTATAAAATAAAATAACTTGAGTATTGTTAGCATTTCCATTTTGAAGAGAGCAGAATGATTAAAAGAATAGGTCAAAAGAGATGATTCCTAATTAAATGATGGCATGCAATACATAAGATTCATTTTATCTTAGTATTTGTAGTAGCAATAGCATATCTAAGATTTCTTATAATATAGTTGGTTGTAGCAATAAGTTTGAATAGGCTTCTATGTTGATTAATGAAGAAGATTTGTGGATTAATATTGTGCATCGGATTTATCTTACAAATTATTTTAGATGTTCATAAATTGTCCTTTTTGAATATTAGTTTTGTCACCTTCAATGTCTGATGCATGAGAATCCTTTGGTTGTTGGAAGTCTCACATGACCCAAAAATATATTTGCTATTTTTTGTTTTATAATTGTTTGTGTGATAGTTTATATGGAAAAAAATCTTATTTTGTATTTCTAGATTATGCATTCTTAGCATCATTTTTGGATATATCATATCATTTCCCTAAGTGTGTATAATTTTATATGGTAACTAGTAGAAGTTATGCTTCATCTTCTTAGGTGTTGATTTCCTATGTTTCTCTTTTACTTTGGCTATTAATTTTAATGTTATCATTGTTGCTCAAAACTTTATATTATGTTGTAAGACATGTTTATGTAAGAAAAGTGCTATTGGAGTCAAATGTACTATCAAAGACATATGAAAAAATTTTTATTATAGAATTTAACATCTATCATTGTGAAATGAAAGGAGAGCTCAAGGGAAGCAAATGGAAGACTTTGGAAACCCTAATTAGGTCAACAAGTGAAAATAGTAAAGAAGTATGATAAAATAAAAGATGAGAAAAGGAGAAATTAGTTGGTGAAACTGTTTGAAAGAGAAGAATTTTTTTAAAGTACTATTGATGAAGAACTATAGGTGAGCGGATAGAGTAATAGCTATCTCGAAAGAGATAGAGAAAGAAGTTATCGAAATGAGTTTGAAGTTATAAACCTATCAAGAAAGGAAAGTGAAAACATAATTAAATATCTTATTTTTTTACTAATCAATTAATCAATAAGATTGTGAAATCCTTTTACAAGGTGGCCTTTAATATGACTTTGTAGTTCTATTTTGAACTAATTATGTAAATCTTTTAATCATGTGAACATTGTAAGAGTATGATTAAATCTCTTAATAGAGAAGTCTATAATAGGACTTTTGATACTCTTAGCAAGGTATTACACACTTTTAGTAGGGTGTAGTCTTTCAAAAGATGACATTATTATAAAGCTCTTAACCGAGCACCTTGCTAATGCACTAATGAGTTGTTGGTATCATCTTGACCATAATATTTTTCCCTCAAAATGATTTTCTATGATACCAAAATCAATGTGCTATGTATTTCAAATTTATGGTTTGAATGTATTTTTATCTTAATGTTTAGAATTCATTAGCTATTAGCATATCATGAAGATCATGAATAATACTATTGTTTTAATGCTTAGTTAGACTATAGAGTAAAAGAAAGAAAGTGTTTAGTTGTGAAACACTTTTGGTAATGATTCACCCCACCACACCCCTCCTCTTAGTAACTCACCATACTTGTAGCTACCAACAATCATTACCATGGCTTTTGGTTCTCAAAAGAAAGTTCAACAACTTGAGTGAATTTGAGATAATGGATAGCTACAAATATCAAAAGGAGTTGGAAGAAGCATTGTAGAATGCAAATGAACAAGTTTTTGAATTGAAAGAAAAATTGAGAGCCTCATTTACAAAATTAAGGAAACTTATTGAGAAACTATAAATGAACCTAGATGATCTAGATAAAATATTAGAAGGAAGTATTGATTCACTAGTACAAAAGAATCAATACATGACTAAAAAAACCACTAAAATTTGTATATATATGACTAAAATCAGTCATCTGACTAATACTAGTTAATATCAAGTCATATATAATGCTACTAAATTTACTACTAAACAATTTTAGTCACTTATTTGATCACTAGTATTGATCAACAATTTAGTTTCAGATTTAGTGGTATATTTAGTAGTATATTTAATCACATATTTAGTCATATATTTGATACTCAATTTAGTACCATATTTAGTGGTATATTTAATAGCATATTTAATCACATATATAGTATTCTACTCACATATTTGATAGTGTATTTAGTAGCATATTTAATAGTATATTTGGTCAAATATTTACTACAACATATTCAATATCATATTTGGTCACATATTTGGTATAATAGTTGGTCATAATAGGATACAATGAAATCAAACCACCATCCTCTTACTTGCAAAGAAAGTGCTCTTCCATTGAGCTAACACCATTTAAATAACACATAATAAATTATTATTTGTTTCATTTAATTCTTAATATAGCACCCAAAGAGGTTATGGATCTATTGGTCATGTTTCTACCACATGTTTTAAGAGTATATTTCACCGAGAGTGTTCCTAGTTTTATATGTAGATTAGGGTTTGGTTTTTTCTAAATTGATTAATCTTAAGAAAAACCATAATTGAACAAGTTTCATGCCCTAATCAAGTCCTTTGGTTCATTGTTTCTAGCATATAAATTGAGTAGGAAAATCATTTTGAAATAATAAATGTATATTTTTTGGGAACCTTTGAAAAACTTTTTACTTTATAAATCTCTCAAAATGATCTTTACTATTAGATCTTTTAAAATCTATTGTGGTCGCCTTGTCACCATAGAAAGCTACATTCATTTTATCATATGTGACATGGTGAACTTTGGGGCCCAATTCAATTTTGACAAGGTTTTAGTATGTTTTTCCTATGCTATTAGATCTCTCCAAAATCTATGGTAGGTACAAGGTTGCTATCAAAATTTGTATGGTCTTTTACTACATGTGACATGGCTACCATCACAAAAGAGAAACATGGTGGGTCAAAGAGTAAATGCTAATGCCATAATTATGGTTTGTCATTAATAAGCCCCATCACCATAATTGAATGTCAAAAATGTTAGGTGCTATAAAGGATGTACTATGGCAAGAACATGCTATTATTTGAGTGTACCAGATTTCTTTGAAGTATATGGTGGTCGCTATGTTGCCACTGTAAATTGTGAAATCTTCATCAGATGTGACATAGTGACCCCCCATGAAATTAGAAAAGTAGTGGGACATAATTAAGAGATAACCATAGAAAACACTTGTCATAAAGAGGCCTAGCCAACATGTCATTATGGTCTTATGTCATGTGCCACATGGATTCACACTTAGAAAAGAATATGTGTTGATTGGTGTCATCAGATCTCTCCTAGATTAATGGTAGGTTCCATGTCACTATAGGAACTTTCTCGACCTTTAGTGCATTTGACATGGTGACTAAAGGAAAAACAAAAGGGCCCACCATAGTTGCAGTAAAACACACATAAAATGTACATTGTTAGATCAAAGATGCATCAATGATGGTTACTATGTTGCATGCAGAAGTTTCTCAACATTTTTGCATAGTGACATAGTGAGAGTGTGACATGTGTACACAAGCACAATGGGTCAAGAACAAGTTGCCAGTAGTGGAAGGAAAGGCTTATATGGAGAAAAGGAGGAAAAAATCAACATGGATTAAAAATTATGTTTTAATATTTTCCTTAGCTAAGCATGCAAGAATTTTAAATAAGTTTTGATCTAATGCTAAAGTTTTGACATTAGGAAATGTAAAATTTCTTGCATAAAATTTAAAATAAAATGTTGCCTAAAGCCATAGAAAGGAGCCTCATTTTCAAAGACAGATTTTGGGAGTTTTTGGTAAGTTCACATAGTAGTATTATATATCACCAGAATTGGGAGAAAGTAAAATTTCTATTTTTGGAGTTTGTTTTTGCATAGGAGATCAATGGTTAGAATTATGTAAAGATTTGTCTCAAATGCCTTGTTTTTAGTATAATTTAGGTGAGGTAGATTAGATCTGATTTCCAGTGAAAGACTAAACTAAATGAACATAAAAGGCAACATGAATGTAGTTATGGGGGAGTTTTGTCACATCCAAGGTAGTCGAATCAAGGTATTATCTGCATTTCATGATGATTTTCAAGTATTTTAGTAACAAAAGGGTTTTCATCATTGAGGAAGAGATATTTTGGGTTTGTTAAAAAATAATTATGAAAGCCAAATCAGATCTCATGTGTAGAAAGTGTTGGAAATATTATATGATAGGATAAGTTATTGAAAGGGGAGGGGTGAATTAGTAACTTATAAAACTTTTATAAAACTTTATCCTTTGGTTAGCAATTAATCCTTTATGTGATTTTTGATCTAACTACATGGATGAGAAACTAAAAACATGAAAGTATACACAACACAAGATTTGGTGACCCAAAAACATTCTAAATAGAAAGTAAAACTAGGGTAGGGATGATACCAACAAGATTTAGTACTATAATATAAAGTTGGCTTGTTCAGGCTTACAATGACCACTTCTATTGATCTACCTTATTAGGAGCAATAAGGACTACTAGGTCCACCTTGCAAAAGGATTTACAAACATGTAATGAAGTATGCACTCAGTAAAGAGATTTACATAAGACTGTTAGGTCTACCTTGTTAAAGAATTTGACTGATCCACCTATTAGGACAAAGTAGTAGCCGATCTCTTATTTGCAACTTGGTCTACTAAATGAGATTCTTCAGAGTATACAAATCACCTTCTATTATATATGAATATTTTCTACTCCTTATACTATTGTAGCCTTAGTAATTCGCTTTTCTACTCTTCTTTGATGATTACATTACTTCTCTTTGATGATTTGGATGTGATACAATACCTTACATATATATATATCAATCCAATTAAATAATTACAAGGTCACCCACAATACAAGTTTACACAAATATCACAAAGTTGGCCAAAGTGTAGAAAATTAGGTTCTAAAGACTGACTCAGTGAGGTTTTGATGCTTGGCATCATCATGCACTTGTTAGATGTAGAAGCTTGATCCATACTAATCACTTCCAGATAGTCTTAAACTTGGTCTACACCAGTAACTCAATGAATATTGTGAAAATCAGCATATAAACTTAATCACTTGATTCACACTATATAGCTCAATCAATGATATCACCTCGAGCTTAGTATAAATTGAGTCACTTGGTTAACATTGAGTAGGTTGATTAACAATGGACTCACATAAGATAAAATACAAATTTAGTAAGCACTGCACAACTCAATTTACACTGGTAAATTTGGCATACACTTAGATGCTTGGTTTACACTGCTAATCATTACCATAGTAGTAACTGGTTGGTGCAAACTAAAATTTGTCCATAGAACTTGGTAGCAACTATAGAACATGGTAACAACCAAAATGCTTGGTTAACACTATTATCTATATAATATTCTTGTTATGAACTTACAATCTAAATAAGTATATGTTAGTAATAACAAACATGAATGTCAACAATTTCCCCATTTGGCATTAGTGACCCTAACACTTATAAGCCAAAATTGAATTATCCATCACCTTATGTCATCAACTTGGTAGAGTATACTATTTTTGAGAATTTTCAAATTAGGTTTTGTAAAGGATATATTTCTATACATGGTGATGCTCCCCCATACATAATATACAATATACTATACATATAATATACATTTTCTCTATAATTTGAAATTTTCTTTCAATTATCTCTCCTTTTTCTTTTACATCTTATCCAATCTTTTCACATCTTCTACCCCTTATATCTCCTTATAACTTCTCCACCCTTTTGACATTAATGACAAAGATTTTTTCTATATGTATTACAAAGTAATGCCAAAATGAGATAAGAAATATAAATGTACCTTCAGTATGAGTGTCAAAGTCTTGTCCAAATTCTCTTGTAGGACCCTGCATGTGTGCAATGTAACCTACACTTCTGCTAACAATTCAATCATGTGGTCTACAATAGAGAAATTATTGTCCTGGATGAGGGTTTTTGAATGGGAAATATGCTTCTATAGTGCATCCATGTTAGGGAGAATCATATTTTTAATATCTATTAATGTTGATTTGATTCTTTCTTCTTCTCTAAGTAGTTCTATTTGCATATTTATTAGAGATCTAATTCTATTGAAATGAGAAGAGCTAGAACTTGGGTCAAGCTGCAATTATTGTGCAGTTGCCTTTAGATCCTCATCAATTTTCTACAATCTTTCTCCTATTTATTTTTTTATGTATCACATAACTTGCCAAAAAGTAAAGATACATTAATGCAAGAGCTTTCTAGAGAGCACAAAATAGTAGACACCTCTACTTGGTGAATGGAAATTTGTTGAGCAATAAGTTCTAAAACCTTATTCTCAAACATTTTCTTAGCTCTCTATAATAATTTATTATTTCCATTCAAATCTTCATTGTATTTTAGGATTACCTCTACCAATTAATACAAAATTGGTTAAGAAGTATCAACCTCTATACCTAGGGCCTCTGCTAGAATGTTCTTAGCATCCTCAATGCTCTTGAACTCTTTGTTCTTTTCTTCTCTTATCCTTTGCTTCTTTGCTTTCATTTGAATAAGTTTACCAAAGGTTTCATCTGATCTCGAATAAGATTTGAGATGTCCCATTTTGGAATGAGAATCTCCTCATCAAGATCTATATCCTCCTCCTTTTCTTTGCCTTTCCCTAAACTTTTTGTGCTTTGTTGAGGCTTGGTCTCAACTATCCTTGCACTTATTTCTTGTGTACTAGGAATGGAAACTACTGTGGTTAGAATGGATGCCCCATTTTTATCACAAATGGTGACCCCCTACTTTATTTTTAGGCTTTTTGGACCCCTAGTTTGGGGTCTGAGTCCTTTTGAGGTTTTATCTTGTCTCCTAATTCATGTATGAGTCTTGACTAGAAAACCCAATGGTAAAAAATCAAAAGTATTAGAAGAGATAAGTTAAAATTGCAAAATAAAAGAGGTATACCAGTGTACCTCCCTAATGCACCAAAGAGGGGGCATTGAGCATTGATGATGTGCAGTTGCACAGGTGTGTAGCTATACACCACCTAGGATAGTAGTATCTATTTAACCCCCCTATCTTCTCTTCCTCACCTATTTCATTTTCCCTTCACTAGAGCTTCAACACCCCACCTGTGTAGCACAATGAGGTGCACTTTTCTCCTTCACCTTCCTCCCTAGTTCCTACACAAACACAAAAAAACACTAAGTTAAGCCATAAAATGGTGTGGATCAATGCACTTCCTTGGGTGTGCTAATGCGCACCATTTTCATTTTGAAAACTTCAAAAAATGAAAAAAACATAAAGAACACACATAAAATAGGTGCACATTAGTACAACTAATTAGGTGAGTTGATGTCTACCTATTTGTGTTACACATCAAAAACTTAAGAAAAAAATAAAAGAAACAAAATTTGGAACTTGCTCCATAGTGGTGCACTTAATTAGGTGTGCCACTACACACCCTATTCCACCTAAAACTAACTTTAAAATCATTTTTGCAATAACATGAGTTTCCCATCAATGCACCCTAGGAGGTGCACTAATGTGCACTTCATATAATGTTTTTAAAGAGGGTGCACTAGGCAGACCTAATAGGTGTGCCAGTTGCACCGAATTTTGCATTTCAAGGCTTTTAGTAAGTTTTTCGGTGATTTTCAGAGCAAACTAGTTTTTGGGTTTTATGTGAATTAGATTTAGGGTCTTAATTAATCATGTTTTCTTTAATTTTGGACTAATGGTCATCCTTTTGTATAGATACAATGGTATCTTCTTCATCCTCCCTTGGCAAGAAAATGACACCAAAACTAGTAGTGTTCAAATTCTAGGGCATTCCTACAAAATCAAGGTTTCAGGATGACAACTTAGAGATTCAAGATACAAATTTAGGTCATATAAATTTGGGAGAATTATTGATGATATAAAATAAACCAACTGAAAGGTCCTAAATGATCTTAGGATTAATCTAATCATGGCTCATTAATTTTGCATCACACCCAGTGTTAGTACAATCTTGAGAACTAGTCATGACACTTGTAGAACATTTTGTTCTTGAGGAGAGGGTAGTCAAAAGTATTCTGAGAGAGATCATCCTTGATCTACAACAAAAGAACATTGAGATAGTATTCTATCTCCTAAGGGTAGATCAGTTCATTCAACTAACATATGAGCAAGCAAAGAGATGGTACGAAGAACACATTGATGAAGCTTTTGAGATTATCAAATCTTTATACCTTACAAAGAAGACTCCTCTAGGAAATAAAATAGGTAAAGTAGACATGAAAAGAGGATATATGAAGGAGGATATTGTATACTCAATCATACTATTGAGTAGAGTTATGGGTTTTTTGACACTTGAACACCTAAATATTTTCATGGTGCATTTCATTGAAACAATAAGGAAAACATAGATGCCACTGGGTTGGGCCTCTACTCTTAGTCAAAATTTGTATGAGTAGCTAGTGACCAAAAATAACAACAAGAAATTTTACATAACATCTTACTTGGTGTACTTGTTAGCTGTGAGGGGGATTGATTATCTAGGGCTCTACAAGAGGAGTAGCATGTAGGATGCCAATGCATGGCCATATATTGTATACCCTCAGTTGGTGAAGAAGAGGCTTCTAGAGAAAAAAAAAGAATATAGAATTGTAAATGATGCTTTCATATTCCCCATAATTTGGTTTATAGAAGGAGATTATGCAAAAAGAATATCAAAGGAGGCAACTGCAAAGATATCATTAGTTGAGGCTTACTATATCAAGTTTTGAACATTTACATATTTGAGGGTAATGGGTATAACTATTAACCCAAAGAAGCTCCCTAGGTATCCTAGTAACTAATTAATTCTCCTAGAGATTTATTGACAACTCTTGTCTACCTATGATAGAGTTTAGCAACATAAAATATGCTGGACCTAGCCTATGACTATAGGACCTTTCCTAGTGGATCAAATGAAAGATATTCCTTATTTTGAAACTAAATGGGATCAATATCCCTTGGAAGAGTATAATTCTCCTTGGGCATATTTTGATAATATTGGGAGAGTACAATAGTTAGTAGGAAAAACATTTCAACATGAAAAAGCCATTCAAGATCACTAGATGAATGTGAAAAATGACAATGATGTCTATATAAGGGATTATTGTAGGATGAATTTGTATCTAGTAGAGAAGGCCTTGAAGATAAAGATTCTATTGAAGATAGTGCAACAAGACATGGAGGAGTTTCTTGATCCTTTGTTCAACAGGGATAAAATTAGTGAATGACCTATTGTGAATGTCAAGATTGATAGAGAAGAAAACTCAAACATCAACCATAGGGCAAGGCACATCATCAAATTAACATAGGATTGGATCAAGAAGCCATTCAAGCATGATCCAATTCCTGAGACAATAATATTCCATGCATAAGCCTGTCTAGCTAAAGGTAGAGTTAAAATTCTCACCATCCTGATGTTTACAACTTAGTCACTAGTAAGGGTAGAAATAGTGCATCAACTTGATAGGCTACTTGGTTATTATCAAGCATAGAAAGGTAAAGGAAAGGGAAAGAGGAAGAAGAATTCTCTTCAACAAACTGAACCTAAAGAGGGAGAAATTATGATACCTCCATAGCAAGGAGAGGAAAATATACAAGGGTTGGATAATGTAGAGGCCACAGAAGCCAAATCTAACTCCTAAGTACTACTAGTTGCACAAGGCCAAGGAGAAGTAAAAACTAAAGAACAAGAGGTTTCCCCACCTCAAAAAATAGAGAAGGCCTACCCCTTTGCTCCTAAAAAGAGAAAGATTAAGACTTCAATAAAGAGGAGTCAAAAGGTAATCAAGAAGGTGATTCCTTTTCCATCAATCCTTGAACCCATTTTGGAAGAGGCAAAAGAAGAGGGTGATGAGGAGGAAGAAGAAAATCTACCATTGAACAAGAGAATTCATCTTGCTAGAGCCATGGAGGAGGAATAGAGGAGAATTTTCATGATCACACTACCATCTATCCCTAATGAATACATGTAGACTACTATATTCGAAGATAAAATGCAATAGTGGATAGATGAGCAAGATGTGGCATGCACTGATGTCTTTCAGATGTTAGATTTTGAGTTTATTCCTATAGATATCAATTTTGTTGGGGATAAGATAAGAGACACTCCAAATAATCAACATCAATAGGAGGATTGGAGTTAGATGCCCTTTGAATCACAAGGACCTGAGGTAGTTTCATCATCCTAGGTATAGATCATATTTTGTGTAGAAAAGGGATCAATTATCCCTCTTCCCTCAGGTATGGAAGTTGAATAGGTTCAAATAGAGCATGATGGAGAGCCATTAAAAGTATCCATTGGTGAAGTATTGGAAGAAGGATGGGTAAGTGAATAGCCACATAAATCTTCCCAAGACATCAAGGTGAGAACTATTGGCTCCACAGAGATAGGGACCATAGGTGTTGATATCCCATAAAGAGAGAAGAATCAAAAAAGGAGTGATAAGGGGAAGGGTATAACTAAGAAAACTCCTTCATCCTCTAAAGGTAAAACCCTAGTACAACATATCTCGAGGTGGCTTAGAAAAGAAGTAATAAGAAACAAGAAACAATAATTCACTATTGAGGAGGAGAGAATGGAATTAGTAGAAGTTTAAAGTAAATTGGATTCACCTCCAAAGGATGCATGAGCACTAGCCTTTATCATGAGGGATCAGAATTAGGACCTTTTTCTCAGTTGGTTATCCCTCCTTTAGAATCAGATGTTGTAGAATTGACTCAAAGGGATTATTAGATCTAGGAAGTTATGCTTCAAAAGCCAACCCTTGAAACTATGAAGCTAATGGTAATACCAAGGATAAAGGAGGCATTGAAGAGTTTAGAGTAGGATGGGGAAAAATTGATAAGACTTCAGTGGAAAAATCAAATTCTAAAGGGATATTTGAGTGAAGTTGTTGGCCCCTTGGAACACACTAATCCTGAGGAGACTTTAGATGCAATAATTTAGAGAAGGGATAGGGGAGCAGTATAGTTGGACCCATTTTTGAATGCTTGTCAACAATGGTGAGAAATTTTTGAGGAAAATGGCATATTGATTATTTGAGGAAATATTAAATTATTACATCTTATCTAGGAGAATGTGGATAAGTTTGTATCAATTTTGAATCAAGATTTTGGTTTAATGGATGAGCTGCATACTTGGGGAGAAGACTTGTAAGAATTATAGGCAATAAAAGGCCAAAGGTACCGCATGCTAATGGATGTATATATGGCTGAAGAATTAGATAAGATAGAAGATTGGATAGATAAGATTGTAGATAGTAACAAGTAATGGAAACATTATGTGCAAAGATTCATAGGCTCAAGGACCCAGCGCATGAGAAAATTTTGGAAGTTGAGCGATATTATAGTAATGCATGTTTGGACATTTTTGAGGATGATGCATGAGAGAAGCTAATATTAGTAGAGATAGTAGTTTAGAGATTTTGGAAATATTTTTATGAATTTTCTAATGATGAGGATATCTAGTAGGCATTTAGAATAGAAGAAGCTTGTTTAGAGCTTGATACAAAACTTGGGGATTTTGTAGAAACCTGTATAGAAGTGGATAATTACAAGAAAAAAGTAAAGGATAAATATAATGCCTTAGATTTATTATATGCGGCTCAAGTCACTAAGATAATAGAGAATTTCAAGAGAAAATATCCAAACATAACTTTGGGATAAAGGGGAACAAAACCTAGATGCTAGAATTTCAATTTTGGCACTTACTGAAATTTTGCATTTTTAAAGATTACTTTTTGAGGTGTGTTGCTATGCTAGGTGCACAACTATGTTGGTGCACTAGTGCACTTTTTGCAACAATATTTTGGAATATTTTGAATAAGTCATAGGTGTACTGATGATTAATTTCTAGTTCCAAAATTAGAGCTTTGCATGTATTGGAAACACATTATGATAGCAGTTCAACTCCTATAGATGCCTAGTGAAGATATAGCTTCTATTTTTGGCACTTCTAGACACCCCTACATCAATTGAAGGCTTTCTCTTTCTTATTTTCTCATGCTTTCTTTGTTTTATGACATTTTATAGCTCATGCATCCATTTAATGATATAAAATGGATGGAGTCCTACTTAGAACTAGTTAGATAGATAGTTTCTACATAAATATATTTTTTTTATTAGTTTAGAAGGATATGATTACATAAAGATATCTCTCACTCCCAAAAAAAATTAAGGATAAGATTTCTTAAAAATATAGGAATATAATATGTAATTAGGGCCAATATTATTTTGCAATAATAATATGATTGATTGTTTCCTAAGTGTGTTATGTTTTGTGAATGATTGTTCATCGAATGTGATTGAGCCAAAAGTTTTATTGCATTTTTTTGGTTGTATAGTATTTTAACTTTGGTGTTTGCTATGATTTTACAAATTCCATTGATGTACCTAGTTTGAGAGGAGATCAAAATATTGTTCCTACATAGCTTTTTGTCTCACATGAGTACACTTTTTGTGGCCTTGCTATTTGATGAAAAGTGAAAAATCTTATGGTTGTTAAATTCTCATTGAAAATTGCATCAATGGAATTAAGGAAGCATTGCTCCTATTTTAATTGGTTACCCATTGATTTCTTTGAAGGCTTAACTTATTTTCATGTTATTTGCTTAAACTTCTTGTCACCTTATCTTCATTATTTTCTTTACCAACCCCTTATTAAATTAGGAATTCATATAGTTCCATTGTTATATTGCATTCATCATAAAAGAGGAAAATACAAAAATATAGTTCTTTTTGTGTGTTTATTTCTTTTAAAGCAGCGAACAAATTCTCTATCTTATCTAAAGTTATTAGAACCAATAAAGAGATCCTCATGAACATTCACATTTATCTTCAACAAAGAAAATTCTAGTAGGTCACGAAATCAACTGAAACCTTGGAGTTGATTCCCAAGATTGAATTTTCAAGAGAGGAGTTTGAAAGGATTCTTGTCATTAAGCATTGTGCAAAACGACAGCTCAATAGAAATAATAATTGAAATAGTAGGACTCACTGCAAAAATGGATACTACACACATTGTTATACTAATGGTAGGAATACCTATATTAGCCAAAATTGATGTAGAGGGTAGAAATTGTAGCTCAGTAGATGAAGTGCTAGGCACTATTAGTAGTGGATTACTAAGCTAAACTAGTGCATAGATTGATTGAATGCTTGTGCTAGTAGTGCTAGTCACAATCTATCCTTGCTAAGGCTGTCTCCATGCTTGATGTTATTGTAAGAATTTGGCTTAGGCCAAAATTCACCCAAGAACTAAAGAACTCAAAACAAGCACACAGTAGACCAAAATAGACAAAGTATGATCAGAATGATGATATTCATTCAATAACTAGATGAGAGTACATTAGGAGTGCTTGAATATAAAGGCCTCAAGAGAGCTTCTAGAATGCATAGAAGTTAGCATCATGATATGTCATACAACTAGGAACATGTCCACCAAATATGGGTTATCCTCCATTAAGCATGATATTAAGTGCGATGATGTGAGGATAAGCCTACAATGGTGTAGCACGCAAATCAGTGGTGTAGACAACATGCACTAAATGAGGAGTGCAAATAACTATGTTGACAACATGACGACTCAGTGAATGATGCATACTTCTATGTTGTAGACACCATGTTCATAATTAGAGTTGTGTAACTCAATGAGAGTACACAAACTCCTAAGTGTGTCACCTAAAATAATAATAAAATAATGCAAAATAATTAAATAATCCATTAACCTAAGTAAAACTTAAGTAAGTGTAATAAGTAAATACTTATTTACAGCAAAATCCCCCCTTAAGAGCAACTTAGGGGAATGCCCTTAAGCTTACGAAATCTAGGATGAAATGCAATATGGGTCCCGACTACTAGGCAATGTAAGGTACCCATGTACATAATGCTATGAAATGTCCCATAAAGTGAGGAAAGAGGGAAAACCTCATGGGAAAAACCCTTCCCCAAAAAGAGAGATAAATAGGGATGCATGGATGGATGGAGTAATCAAGACCCCCCCATTATGACATACATCTAATATATACATAAGAGAATGATGAGAAGAGGAAGAGAGATAGGATGGGCTCCCCACCACAAAGAAGAATGCCAAATAGTGACTACTTCGATGAAGAAGTTGATCCAAGACTACAGAATGGTGTTCCTCCCCTTAGGAAGAAACAATGCTAAGGGTACAAATGAGACACTTTTGTTGTGTGTGGAAAGAATCCCATGGATAAGTGATGTCTCTAAAACCTACTCAATTAGATGAAGAACCTACTCCAAAGAACTGTTTGTCCTTGCAATTGATGAAGAACCCTGCTGCAACTGTTGATCATAAGTATCCACAATCACTTCAACCTATGAGGATCAATCATATAGAGAATGAAAAAGAGAGTCTTGAACCTTCATGACAACTGAAGAAGGTAATTTTTCATCAAGAAGAAGAGGTAGATCATCAATAGTGTCCCCCAAATCTGTCATTGAACCTGTATCTGGAAGATTGGAAGTACCCTGCTATTTTGGACCTATCATTGTGGTGATGTATGCATGTGGACTAAATTGATGAAGTGACCTCTCACTATAACTATCGATAGAACCCCATGTGTCTAAATCTGTTGAAGCACTATTGCTGAAATCACTATCAGTATCCACACTGTATGATCTACAAAGAGGAGTAGAGGACAAGCTCGGAGAAATTTTCTCAAAATGTACATCCTTCTCCACAAATATCTGATGAGTCTCAGGATCTAGAAGTCTATATGCTTTCACACTGTCTTCATAAACAATGAACATACAAGGCCAAGATGACTGTGCCTTGATCCCTTGGAAGATCTCTTTGCCCATGCAGGACAATCAAAGACTCTGAAGTGTGTCACAATAGGTTTTCTGCCACACCATGCCTCAAAAGGAATTTTTTCATCTAAGGCTGGATGAGGAGAATGATTAAGAATGTGAGTGGCACTTGAGATTGCGTGGACTTCTAATGATGGATCTAGAGACTTGGCATGAATCATGCAACTTGCCATAGACTTAAGAGTTCAGATGCTCAATGCTACAACATCTATCTTATGTGGACTAAATGCTGGTGGAGTCTGAAGATCAATTCCATCATGTCTACAAAAATCCTTAAGTCTTCTATTCACATCCATGTTTCCATTGTCCATGCGGAGTACTTTGATGGCTTTCTTGGATTTATGTTCTACATGACCCTTGAAGGCTAGAAATGTGTCCAACACTTCATTCTTATTATGAAGAAAGTAGACTCAAGTGAACCTTGAAAAGTCATCAACAAAGGTAAGTATGTAGTGACCCTAGTTAAATGAAAGGACCTACTAATACCATCTGAACCATCTGTAGAACACCTATTGCTCTAAAAGACTTCCCTATTTGTAACTTCCCTTTTGGATGCATATCCATTGAATTTGTTGAACATTTACCCTTAGAAAAGTTTATTTGAGGTAGACCTTTCACCATATGGTATGTGCAAAGTTGCTAAAGATAGCGGTAGTCAAGATGACCATACCGCTCATGCCATAATTGCATGCTTGAGTTAGATTGTGATAACAAGGCCTTTGAAGACTTGGGTACAAAATCTGAGAAAGAGTACAACCTCTTGTGATCATTCACTTTCCCCACTGCAACCAAGGAATCATCTTTAAAACTATGCACTTGAACTAAGTCAGGAAGGAACTCAACTCTATGTCCATCTCCAAAGTGGGTGACTTGGTAGATTGATAGGAGATTTGAACTTAGGTTTGGAACATAGAGAACCTCTTTAAACTCTCCATTTTCCATCTCCACATTTCCCTTTCCTTCAACTTCCATTTTACTATCATTTCCCATGAAGATGTGTGGTACCTTTGAGTGATTCAAAGAAGAAAAATCCTCCTTTGAAGAACCCATACGATATGACGCACCTAAGTCAAATATCCATTCGTTTGAAGAGTTTGCATTTTCCATGAATGCTTGCCCTTTGCCCTTTGAATCTAAAGATGATCCTTTATCCTTGTAAGCATTAGGCAATGGAAAATTATGTTTCTTCATGATGTTGGTCAACTCATCAATCTTCTTGAGATAGCACTCATTCTCTTCATGACCCAATTTCTTACAATAAGTGCACTTCTTCTTCTCCTTATTATTGTCCCCTTTCTTGTTGGAATTTGAGGACTTGCCTTGTTGATTGGATTGGGGTGTTTTCTTCTATGCATCCTTAGATTTATCTTTCTTCCACTTCTTCTTACCCTTTCCTTTATTTGAAGACTGTCTAGCTGAATGTTGAGAACCCTCATTGGCCACCAATGCTTTGGACTGAGGTGATTTGAGAATCCCCATTGTTTTCAACTTCTTTTCTTCATCATCCAATAGTTTAGCATATTGATCAAAAGTGACTTTCTTGTAGGTAGACCCTAAGGTAGTCTTTGAGGTGTTAAAAGAAGATACACATGTGGAATACTCCGATGGAAACTTGTTATGTATGAGATAGATCAGTCTGTCATCTTTAATAGAACTCCCACAATTAGTAAGCTTTGTCCTTAATTCATTCACCTTGATGATGAAGTCTTGTATTGAGTCATATAGCTTAGGATCTTAGGAAACAAGCTTATCTTCAATTTTGAATACATCCTCTTCAGACACTTTACCATAAAGGCTTTCGAGGGTATCCCAAGCTTCCTTGGATGTAGTACATTTCTTGATTTGATACATGATCTTATCATCTACCCCCAAACATATATCTCCTAGGGCTTTCCTATCCATGGCTACCCAATTAGAAATTTCACTTATTGATACATTATCACCTACTAGTTTAGGAAGAGTACCATCTACATATTGTGAAACTCCATTATGCATTAAGTGATACAACATTTTGATTGACCATGAAGCATAGTTATGAGGAGTTAATTTAGGAAACTTAAAGTTCCCCATAATGTAGAAAATGAAAGAAAAGTGCAAAAAAGAGAGAACACAACACCAAGAACACCCCCCCTTTTCACTAAATCAAGAAACCCCCCCAAAATAGATGCTTTGGGAACTTTATTAGGTGTGCAATTACAATGGGCCACTTGCCAATTTTGGACTTTGTGGACTTCTAATTTTTCTTTTTACAACCTCTTAATGGAGTACAAATCTGAAACTTTAGAATGTGCTACAATACTGAAGCATTACAAAGCAAAGAAAGGCCCTATTGCTGAAAGTGACAATTTTGTCCACACAACACTACAATCTAATGCCAGATCTGGAAAGAAAATGAAAAAATTAGCACTTTCAAAAAAAATAGAAGCTATTTTTGACTCTAGATGTGCTCATACGGAGCATTTGAAGTTGCAAAATGCAATATTATCCAGGTACAATTGCCAAAAAAAGAAAATTCTGAACAATCCATTCACCAAAACTAGAAAATATCTATACCACTAAAAAATTTAGAAAATTCTACCAAATTTCAAAAAAAATTGCACATGATTTGGAGTCCGGATGTGCAAGTTATGGCCTCTTGAAGTTGGGCTGCAAAAACCAAAATTGATTTGGAGAGGGGTTGCATCAGTGAAATCAAAAGGTTAAATTTGACAGTCATACAATCATTCCAGTAGTTGTTCTTTGGTGTATTTTGACATTCGGATGGGCATCAATTTTAGGCTTTTATTTAGATGATGTCAGGAAAAACTCAAGTGGAGATGATGTTAGCGTGACATCAGGATGATGTTAGTGTGACATCAGGATGATGTTGAATTATGTACAAAATTGAATAGAAATTCCATGTGTACTCCATGTTGGCATATTATTTGCTAACTAAGTTGGTGTGTTAGATAGTGATGTGGCGGTGGGAGATTGGGCTGGCTGTTGCTGACTCACTACTGTCGTGTCTGCGACTGTCTATCTGCTAGGGAAAATCCACAGGTGACACATGGAGGGTAGGCTCTGTGCAGGACAGGTGTTGGAGATCTATTCCCACTACTAGAAATATCAAATGCGAGTGTTGAAATTCATGGAAAAGTCATCGAAGGTCTTGTTATTATCCCACATTCATGGGATGTGGGAACTCGGCACTGTTTAAAAGCTATGTGCCGCAGACGTTAATCAAATAGTTGTCTATGGCTGAGTTGCCCATCAGATGTTGTGATTGGGCCATCAAAAGTTTAAAAGTGTTGGGTGAGACCTTGGCCAGATTTGATTATCGTGAATGGATGACTTGCCAAATTTTGCAGGGGTACAAACCGAGGCATAGAATTGCACAGACCTACAAATTAAAATAATAAATACCTTGTGAGATTATAAATAATCCACCAATAATAATAGAGAGCCGAGCTAGGGTGTTACTGCCCAGTTTAGCATAAAAAATATTTTCTCTACCCAAATGGAAAAATTAATTCTGAAAATGCCAAAGAAATGCAAAGAATTTAGATCCAAAAATCAACTAATCAGATCAAATAAAATGATCATACCCAATTGCAAATTGAGGCCTTCGGGTTTAGATTTGCAAATTTTTTTTGTCTCATGATCAACTTTCACCAAATATAGGCAAATTTATAGTTGAACTTCACCGAATTGATGCTCTGAATGCAACAGTGAAGTCAGATCTAGCTCTAGACGCTCCCAATTTTTATGGATCCTTCAAATTTGTGTCGAGGTGCTAAAGCATGAACCATCTTGAATGGCTATATAATGTGAATCCTCCTAGGCTCTGATATCATTTAAGAATTTTTCTTAGGCTATAATTCACCCAAGAACTAAAGAACTCAACACAAGCACACAGTAGGCCAAAATACACAGAGTATGATTAGAATGACAATATTCATTCAATAATCGGATGAGAGTACACTAGGAGTGCCTGAATGTAAAGGCCTCAAGAGAGCTTCTAGAATGCATAGAAGTTAGCATCATGATATGTCATACAACCAGGCACATGTCCACCAAATCTGGGTTATCCTCCATTAAGCATAGGATTAAGTGCGATGATGTGAGGATAAGCCTACAATGGTGTAGCACACAAATCAATGGTGTAGACAACATGCACAAAATGAGGAGTGTGGATAACTATGTTGTCAACATTCCAACTCAGTGAATGATGTATACTCCTATGTTGTAGACACCATGTGCATAATTAGAGTTGTGTAACTCAATGAGAGTACACAAACTCCTAAGTGTCTCACCTAAAATAATAATAAAATAATGCAAAATAATTAAATAATGCATTAACCTAAGTAAAAATTAAGTAAGTGTAATAAGTAAATACTTATTTAAACCAACAATTATTAATGTTTTTCTTGGAGAATGAGGAAGTGAAGCTATAACTACTACAACAATCTTAACTATGTTAGTTTCCTCAACATCTTGTGTATCTTCCTCCATAGCCTCTCGCTCCTATTCCTCTTCATCATCTACATTATCAAAATGAGTTACTTCTTTACCATCTTTTTCTTCCTCATCCTTATCACTTACACTTACAACAAAATCACTCAGTTAGTGAAGAAGATAGACATTATTCCATGTATTTGTAGTGTTCTTTACAACATGCTCTATTTCATTCAAAAAAATAAGACAAGTATTGAATCTTAAAGTAAACTTTTATTCATTTTTCTTTAAAGATTCTTTCACCTCCTTGTCATTCAAATTTTGCATAAGCTTCTTCAAGGTCTACTCATGAATATCCTTGGCATTTTGCATTGCATGCTCCTATCTTTTCTTGATTTTGTTCATCAATGCATTTAAAATCTGCTAAGTAAGCTGATCAAGTGAGTATTTCCACTTACCTATCTTGGATATTAGTATATCTTCAATCTTCTTCTGCTCATAGCTATTCTACTCTCATATTTTAATGCCTTGAAGTTTTTAATTCTAGAACCTGATTCTAATTCTTTCATTCTTTGTTCAAATGTGGGTGGAGACCTCTTGAAGATTGTGTCTCCTCCTTCTTTATTTGCTTTCTTTCTAGAGGATCTTGTGGTCCACATAGTAGTGGAAGTCTTAGTAGGCTTGGTAATGATTACCTTACCTTTCTTCTTCATTGGCTCCTCTTCCTCTAATTCTTCTTCATCCTCACCTTTTCCTTTAGTTAACAAGAGAGTAGAGCTAGTCTTTAGTTTGGCAATCCTCATCTTGCCCTTGCTAACTACCTAGGATAGCTTGATCTCCAATTCAATTATGGCCTTAGCCTCATCATAGGTGCTAAAGTAAGTAGCCTTGGGGTCAATTTATTTATTTATTAGTACCTCAATTATATCTCTTTTTTCATCAATATTCACCTCATAGTCTAGAGGATTCACCCATTCAATTATAGGCCTAACTGCCAGAATGCATACCTTGTCACTATCTACCATTAAACAAATGTAATCTTTATAACCCTCTACTAGTTTCCTAGGGATTCAGAATCCATTATTCATTTTCTCCATGAATGCATCAAAATAATTTTCCATGATATCTATATAATTTTCTCCTATTTCAATAATGTATTCATTAATCTAATAGAGTACTAGCACATCTTTACTCCAAATGATAGTACCTTTTGATGAAAAGAATTTCTAAACATAAAAAAATAAACATCTCAATAGTGAGCCAAACTTACATGGATTGTTCTTTGATGTCCTAATACTCTCCATGTTTTTGTTGAATTGATTCAATAGTAACTTGACAAGGTCAAGAGAAAGGTTATTCTTGACTACCTTCTAAGCCAAGTCCACAACTTCACAAGACACATTGTTCAACATGCTAGAGTTGTATATCTTGTGTGTGATAATGTGAATTTTGAACTTTATTTCCATGTAACTCACATTGCTTATTGTCACTCCCCTTCCATCATACTTGGCTAGGGTTTTCTTCTCTAGTTCAACTTGACTTAGGATTTTGATCTTTTTAGCTTTTGATAACATGGGGAGACCAGTGATCCTATGGATCATCTTCTTTGTGATCAAGATTGGTTTCTCCAACCACAACTGACCATTATGCAAATGACTAAGGATGTATCTTATCCATTTGACTTGAAATTCTTGTGGCATATGAGAAATATGTGTTGAACCCTTAGCTTCTAGATGTTGGTGTTCAAGTTTCAACACTCCATTAACACATAGTTTCTCTAGGGTTTCATCCATTTCTAGTGTACCAATATCCTAAATTTCACATTTTAAATGAGAATGGATATCATTAATCAACAATACCATAGGAGGGATTTGAGACTATGCTCCACTCAGATCTAGGGTTTCTACAATTGTAGGAGTAAGCTTAAAATCTAATGCCTTCCATTGTACACCATGAACCAACATGTTTGAACCTCATTTGTCCTTGCTACTAGTGGCTACCATCTTCACTTGGTAGGGTTTGAGAGAATTCAAAAACTTTTGATAACAACTCACTTAAATTACTTGAATGCTCTTAAAGATCACTCTGTGCAAATAGCTCTAAAAAATTCATGATGAAAAAATGACTTTTATTTCATTCCTTTTATCAAAATTTTCCATAAATTCCTAGTATGAATGATAGATCAAATTGATAGACTATCAACCACTTTATTTGCATTGAATACTTAGTGGAGTATTTCGTGACTTGGTAACCACATAAGACTAAGTCACTCTTGACCTTGTTTAGTAGAGTCTATAACCCAACCTTGCTCCATAAAGAAGGTAACTTGGTAGTAATGGTTATAAATGCTTTATAATAACTAAGAGGGGGTAGGGGGTGAATCAGTTATTCAAAGTCCAAATGTCCTATTCAAACTTTTTCATTAAGAAAAGTGTTCCCATTAAACTTATTCATTCATCCAAGCTTTAACTTTCCAATTCAAAAAGTTACTATAAATCAACATGCAAGCATAACACATAAAAAGATCAACACATAACATAGTGATTTATGTGGAAACTCAATTTGGGAAAAATCACGAGTAACATGCTACTCAATTCTCACTCTTCTGAAGTGATTCCCTATGAAAGGCCTACCCTATTAAAGGCTACAATACACTATTAAATGTGACCTGGTTAAAGGATTTAACCACCCTATTAGAAGTGGGCCTAGTTAGAGAACTTTAGAATATTCACTTGGAATACCACCCTGTTAAAGGATTTACAAATGGTTGATAGACCAACCTAAGTCCATAGGATTTTATTTTACCCTAACTGATACAATTGATAGAGAGTAACAATTATGGGTTTTGACCTAATTATAGCATACAACTTATTTTGCATATTTTAGATCACTTCTCAACTTATGACATTGCCTGGCTTTTAGTCTCTGTACCTCTGACAGCTTACCCTCCTTTCAAGCTTAGTCTCCTTTAGTATCCATGCTAGATGTACTAATGCAATCCTTCTCTTTCTAACCACTTGTCAAAGTAGAGTCTCTATGCTTTATTCTTCCTTCTCCTAGATGCCTTCTCTTTGATGCAATTCAACCACTTCATAATTTGGCACACCAGAAACTCTTGCTTCTTGGTCCATGACTCCTTAAATAGAAATCTAGAATTTCTTTTCCCACTCAATTCTTCCCTCCTTTAATTTCAATTTGTATGGATTAGGTAGGATTCATTAAATCGAACCCATATTTTATTTCTTCTAGAAATATCATGAAGAATCCTCTTGAATTCACTCAAAAATGGTTTACATAAAATTCTGTGTGACCAGATTATAATCCTTATTCTCCAATTGGTTCACAAAATTCAAGGTAACAACTTTGTTGGCTCAGATTTAGTGAATCTTTGTCATTTTGAATAACGAAATAGCTTAGCACTATTGAAATTCTATTGCTTGGCACATATTATGTTACTCTGCATCAATTACTTTTTATTGATGATTGACACTTGACTTAGATTTTCTAACACTTGGATCCTTCTATATTAATTAGTACTTGAACTTCACTCAACACCTAAAGGTTACTCGGCACACACTAGATTTTGCATTTTCTCGACTCCAACTAAAAATTTTCTTAGTTTAAACTAGCTTGCTTGTCACTTACTTTTGAGCTTAGTTTAAGCTTTGCTGTCAACCTTATTCCATCTTATACTTCTAGTGCTTCTTACTGTGGCCAACCTCTGTATCTTTGAGTATGACATCAATACATTATTTAATCAATGTCTTAATTGATCCTTGCACTCCATTACAAAACCATAACTCAGCCTTTCCCTTAGGTACTTTTGTTACATCTTGTTGATTAAATCCTCTTCATCAATAAACTAATTGATAGTACTTGGATCTTATAAGTAGTTGTCATTCATAAAAATAGTAGGTTTGACATCAATGATAAAATAATGATTGAAAAATTTTTTTTAACAACAATATCCCTCTTTCAATCAATCTTCTTCATCAATGATCTTTTCTATCAGATTTTCAACAATCTCCCTCTTTGGCATTGATGGCAAACCAAACTGATCAATCATCAAACCAAACTATTCAACCATGTTATCAAAGTGCTAACTAGGATAGAACAGTAGGTCAAATACCGAAAGGAAATTGTGTTACCATCACTTGTCTCATCTCCTTCTCTTGATCTAGTCTCATGATTTTTTTACTTCTATTTCTCCCTCTTAGCTACTATATCCTTTCTTACATTCTCTCCCTTTGTATGCATTGCTCATCTTTTTCTATTTCTTTCTCTGCCCATTTTTTCTAATTAGTTTCTATTATTTCTCCCTCAATCTTATTGAATGTTGTTGATCAGTATCTAATATTTTGCATCTTTGACAACAATGGCAAAGACATGTTAACATCTTAGCATCTTATTATGCAAGTGTAACATTTGTAGGTTCTTTCAATTTCTCCCTCTATCACCTTTTTTGTGACTAATTTAGAAATTTATCACCTCAATTAATTTAGGCATGAATCCTAAAGTAAATATCCTCTATATCAGTATGTATAATTTCAACAATCAATTCATTTGATGTAGGACAATATTTTCTATTACTTAAGCAGCCTTGGCTAGGGGTATTACCCCTAACTTAATTCTAAGATACTCAAAAGAATTTTTAGGTAACACTTTTGTGAAAATGTCAGCAATTTGTTCTTTGGAGCTAACATATTCCATTTTCACTTGTTTGTCTTCCACCAATTCTCTTATATAGTGACACTTGATTACAATGTGCTTGATTTTGGCATGCATTATAAGATTCTTTGATATGTTGATAGCACTTGTATTATCAAAATAAAGTATCATAGGATTATTTACCTCTTCCTTCATACCTTGCAACAAGTGTTTGATCCATACAATATTAGTGCAATTGATAGTAGCTACAACATATTCAACTTGTGTAATGGACTGTGAGGTACAACTTTGCTTTTTGCTAGTCCATGTAATCAATCTTCTTCCTAAGAAAAGTTCTCCTCCACTAGTGCTTTTTCTATCATCAATTTTACCTCCCCAATCTCCATTAGTGTAGGCTCTTAGTTCAAACTTTTTACTTCTCTTGTAGTACAAACCAAATTCATAAGTTCCTTTTAGGTACCTCGGTATTCTCTTTACTGGCATTAGATGATTTTCTCTTGGATTTGCAAAAAATCTTGCCACTATTCCAAAAGCTAATGGAATGTCTGGCCTACTATGCACAACATACTGTAGTTTTCCAATCATTGATCTATACATTGTCTGATTCACTTTAGCTAACTCATCATTCTTTGATAACTTATGTCCTATCATCATTGGTGTGCTAACTAGTTTTGAGCCTTCTAATTCAAATGTTTTGAGTATTTCCTTGATGTATTTTGATTGGGTCAAAAATATGCCATGCTTCAATTTATGTACTTGTAATCCAACAAAGAATTTGATTTCTCCAAACATTGACATTTCAAACTGTTGTTTCATTTTATCAAAAAAATCTTTGTAGAACATCTTTTCCTCCAAATATCATATCATCAACAAAGAGATATCAAAATGTCTTTACCTTTTCCTACCTTGATATACAGGTTGCTATTGTCATCTATTCTCTCAAATCTTATCTTCACAAGATATTTGTGCAGTCTCTCATACCATGCTCTAGGTGATTACTTCAAACCTTAAAGTGCCTTGTGCAATTTGCAAACCATATCCTTGTTGTTGTCATCAAAAAATCCCTCTAGTTGTTCTATGTAGACTTCCTCTTTGAGTATACCATTTAGGAAGGCAGACTTTGCATACATTTGGTAGACTTTTAAACCTTTGTAAGAAACATATGCAAGTAATGTTCTTACTCCTTCCATTCTTGCAACATGGGAAAATGTTTCCCCATAATCCATTCCTTCTTCTTGTTAATAGCCTTTGCAAACTAGTTTGGCCTTTTTTCTAGTTATCTCACCATTCTCATCAAGTTCTTTCCTAAACACCCATTTGGTACCAATTACATTCTTATTAGCTAGTTTGGGAACTAGGGTCCAAGTTTTTTTCTTCTCAATCTGATCTATCTCTTCATCCATAGCTTTATACCAGTCATCATCTTGAAATGCATCTTTCACTATTTTGGGCTCAACCTTGCTTAGAAGGCATGATTCATTTCTTAGTCTATTCCTTGTCATTGGTCTTGCATCCTTGTCACCAATGATTTGATATGTAGGGTGATGTCTCCTTACATACTTGGCTAATCTTGGTTTTTTCCTTGTTCCCATGTTTGATCCTTTAGCTTCAAAGTCATTTTTCTCTTCTTCATCTGGTACTTCATCATTTCTTTCATGTATACTATTTTCAGAATTAGAATGTGCATTTTCTTCATTTTATAGCTTAGCTTTTGAATATAGCTCAAAATTCACTAGTTGTGACATGACTGATACTGAGATTTATTGCTGATTTCCAACTTGATCAGTAGTATTATCTTCAATAGTCATTCCTTCATAGAAGTATACAAAAGATCTATAATCTTCTGATTGCTTGGACTTTTGCATGTTCATCAAAATTTATATTTGCACTCTCCAAAATCTTGTTAGTGCTAGTATTCAAACACTTATATGCTTTGCTTCTAGTGGATTATCCAAGGAATATGCCTTCAACACTTTTTGTATCAAACTTTCCATTTCTAGTATCTTTAAGAATATAGCATTTACAACCAAAGACTTTGAAATGTTTTACATTAGGTGAGTGACAACACCACAATTCAAAAGGTGTTACATTTGTACCTTTCTTGACTTGGACTCTATTCAGGGTGTAAACAATAGTACTTATAGCTTCTCTCTTGTACTTTAAATCAACATTTTTCTTCATCATCAAGGTTCTAACACAGTCTATTACTAACCTATTCCTTCTTTCAGCAATACCATTTTGAGGTGGAGTTCTTGGTACTAATGTTTTCCTTTTGATACCTTTGTCATTGTAGAATATCTCAAATCCCTTTGATGTAAACACTCCTTCTCTGTCTAATCTTAGGCATTTTAGACTCTTACCTATTTCCTTCTCAACTCTAGTCAAATACCACTTGAACATTTGAAATGCATCAAATTTTTTCTTTAAGAACATAACAGTCATCATCTTGGAATAGTCATCTACAAATAACATTATGTATCTATCTCCTAGGTAGCTTTGCACTTCTATTGGACCACATAAGTCTATATAGACTAACTCTAGTACTTCTTTGGAAGTGCATGTTTTTATTTTGAAATAGACTTAGTCATCTTCCCTAGTTGACATTATTTGTACATTGTATTTTTAGGCTTCTTCAATTTAGGCAAACCTTTGACTTTCTTACTTTTGCTGACGCTAATCAGATTGTCAAAATTAACACGACACAATATTTTATGCCATAACCACACATCATCAAGTCTAATAATAAGACAAGTTGCATCTTAAATATCTAGGTAAAATAGATTACTTCTTATTTGTTAACCTTTTCCTATCAAATCTCCATCAGTGTCATAGAGTTTGGCAGTTTTGTTTGCAAATTCTACTTTACAACCTACATTGCCTAACTATGATACACTCAACAAATTGTAGTTCAGTCCTTCAACATAGTATGCATTATCACATGAAATTTTCTCTATAAGTTTAATTGAGCCTTTTCCTTTGATTTGACATGGAGCATCATTACCAAATCTAACACTTTTTCCATCATATTGAGTGAAGGTAATAAACTTACTTTTATCTCCTATCATGTGATGTGAGCACCCGCTATCTATGATCCACTTGTCATTCATGTTCACACAAGTCACTAGTGTAGTTGCTTCATCTTCATCTGATTCATCCTTCATAGCTACATAGACTACTTCATCATCATTCTCATCAGAATCTTCTTCAACAATGTAGCATCTTTTGCCTTTGTCGTTGTAATCTCTGCTATCATTTTCTCTCTTGTTCTTGTGCTTATTTCCTTCTTTATAGTTCTTCTTCTATGTACACCTTGCAGCAATATGACCTACTTCATTGTAAATAAAATAAATGATAGGTAGCTTACCCTTGAATTTACCTTTGCCTCTATGGAATCTTCTAGCTAGTAGTGCTTCTAACTATTCCAAATCTTCCTCATTTGTGCTGCTATCACTAGATGTATATTTTCCTTTTCTACTCTTCTTCCTTTATGTCACCTCCTTAGTTTCTTTCAATGTTAGTTTGGCCTTGAAAGTGGATTCAAGGTTCTTAGGTTTGTAGTTGTCAAAGTTGGACAATTCAAATGCAGTAACTCTTCCTACTATTCCTTCAAAGGTTAGTGTGTTTCCTTGTACACACCTTAGCTCTTGGATGGCTAAAACTCTAATAGCCTAGATGGGGAGAAAGGTCCTTAAGCATTTTCTATTGATAGTCTCTTCTTCCAATTGACCTCCTAGATTTCTTATTGCACTTACCACTTCTTTTATTCTAGTAGCATATTGAGCAACATTTTCACCTTCCTCCATTTTCATGTCATCAAACTTTCCTTTGCAGCTTTCTCTCTTTGCTCTCTAAACATTCTGATCTCCTCCATAGATATCTGATAGGGTTTTCCACATTTTGAATGTAGTGTCACATCCTTTGATGTCATCAAATTCAACATAACTGAGTGTAGAAGAAATCTCCAACATTGCTTGATTATGCTCCTTCCTTTCGTTCAAATCATATGCAGAGAGGGGTCCAGCTGGGTCTACATGTTCTATTCCAATTGAGGTTTTTGCATAATCACCTATTGATCCAAGGTGCAATATCATTAGACTTTTCCATGCAACAAAGTTGTATTTGTTGAGCTTGGGAACTTCTCTCTTGGACATCTTAATCTTCTTGCTTCTAGTACCTTGAAACTAAATTAGAAAATGGCTCTAATACCAATTGTTAGAAATTCTATAGAATAACTAAGAGGGGTGGGGGTTGGGGGGGGTAAATCAGTTATTCAAGGTCCAAATGTTCTATTCAAACTTTTTCATCAAGAAAAGTGTGCCCATCAAACTTATTCATTCATCCAAGCTTTAAGTTTCCTATTCAACAAGTTACTATAAATCAATATGCAAGCATAAAACATAAAAATATCAACACATAACATAGTGATTTAAATGAAAATCAAATTTGGTAAAAGCTACCAATAACATGCTACTCAATTCTCACTCTTCTAAAGTCAGACGCTATGAAAGGTCTACCTTGTTAAAGGCTACAAAACATTGTTAAATGTGACTTGGTTAAAGGATTTAACCACCCTGTTAGAAGTGGGCCTGGTTAGAGGACTTTAGAAAATTCACTTTGAATGCCACCCTATTAAATGATTTACAAATGGTTGTTAGACCAACCTAAGTCCATATGATTTTCTTTTACCCTAACTGATACAATTGCTAGAGAGTAGCAAGAAGGGGTTTTGATCTGATTGTAGCATACAACTTAGTTTGCAAATTTCAGATCACTTCTTAGCTCATTGCATTACTTGGCTTTTAGTCTCTATAGCTCTGATAGATTTCCCTCCTTTCAAGCTTAGTCTCCTTCAATCTTCATGCTCAATATACTAGTGCAATCCTTCTCTTTCTAACGACTTGTCAAAGCAAAGTCTCTATGCTCTGTTCTTCTTTCTCCTAGATGCCTTCTCTTTGACACCCTTCAACCACTTCACAATTTGGCACACTAGTAACTCTTGCTTCTTGGTCTGTGACTCCTTAAATAGAATTCTATAATTTCTTTTCCTGGGCACTCAATTCTTACCTCCTGTAATTTCAATTCATATGGATTAGGTAGGATTCATTGAATCTAACCCATATTTTGTTTCTTCTAGAAACATCATGAAGAATCCTCTTGAATTCACTCAAAAATGGTTTACATAAAATTTTGTGCCACTAGCTCATCATCCTTATCCTCCAATTTTTTCACAAAATTTAAGGTAACAACTTTATCAGCTCAAATTTGGTGAATCTTTTCCATTTCCAATAATGCAGCAGCTTGACACTATTGAAATCCTGGTGCTCGACATATACTATGTTACACAGCATCAACTATTTTTTACTGATGCTTGGCACCTAAAGTTTACTTAGTACCTACTAAGATTTTCTAACACTAAGCACTTGAACTTCACTCGGCACCTAAAGTTTACTTGGCACACACTAGATTTTTTATTTTCTTGGCTCCAACTAAAAATTTGCTCGTCTTAAAAACTATCTTACTCGACACTTACTGAGGAACTTAGTTTAATCTTTGTAGTCAACCTTATTCCATCTTATAATTCTAGTGCTTCTTAGTGTGGCCAACCTCTGTATCTTTGAGTATGTCATCAATACATTATTTAATCAATGTCTTAACTGATCCTTGTACTTCATTACAAAGACATAACTCAACCTTTCCCTTATGTGCTTTTGTTACATCTTGTTGATTAAATCCTCTTCATCAATCAACTAAGTGATAGTACTTGGATTTTATAAGCAAGTTTCATTCCTACAAATAGTAGGTTTGACATCAATGACAAAATAGTGATTGAAAATATTCTTTTAACAATAGTCTCCCTCTTTCAATCAATCTTCTTCATCAATGATCTTTTCAATTATATTTCCAATAGTAACTAGTACTTATTACTCAGTGATCCCTTTACATCTTGAATGCTGATATGAATCTTTTATCCTATCAAGTGGAACTAATTTAGATGTCTTCTTTAGTAGCCTAGTTCCAGTTCTCCTCTAAGAAATCAAGTGGAAATAGTGGAGTCACCCAATTCTTGAGTGACTTGATCACCATTGCTTGGACTTGCATTCTCAATAGATTTTGGAACCCATTGTTGTCTCATTTTCTTTCTAATGTTATCAGCATTTTCCTTCTTCATCTTCAATTTTTCTAGTATCCATACAGTTCTTGGCAAGATGACCAAGTTCTATACAGATGAAACATCTTTTGGTAGTATCTCTTTTCCTCATGTGATGTTTTACACAATTCATTCCAATGTGTCCAAATTCTCCATAGTAATAACTTCTCCACCAAGTTTCATAGTCCCAACCAAATATAGCTTTTCAAATCTATTATGCTGGATTCAATATCTTGGTTTTGCATTCTGATGATTTATGTCCATGCTTTTAACATTTGTGACATTTGTCTTCAAATGTAGGTTTTCTTTGTATTCATTTTCTCTATCACCATTTTCATTAAAATTGTAGCCATTTCCATTGTATTTTGGTTTCCCATTGCTCTAACATTTTTTTGAAGTGTCACCTATCTTATCACATTGAATACAAGTAGGTTTATTCTTTTTAGCTCATTTCTTGGATGATTCACCTTCTTCTGTGTATCTAATTCCTGCTTTTCCTTTTTGTCTAAAATGACTTTGCTCATTCAATTGATTCATGTCTACTTGGAATTTCATCATTCTTTCAATGTTTAGACCATTCTGTAATCTTTCATTCTTTGATCTTAGGTTCATGATTTCTTTATTTGCATTGGTGAGTTCATCAATCGAGTCTACTTGCTGAAGAGATAGGCGCTGAATTTTATTGTTCTTTCCTTCTATCTCTTCTCTTATCTTATTTCTCTCTTCCATGACCTCACACAATCTTAATAACTAAATTTCTTGCTCTCTTCTTTTTTTTCTTACTTCTTCTTGTAGAGTACTGTTGGCGCTCAAAATTGCATGGTCAATTTTGAGCACTATTGTGAAATTTAGGCCTATAAATGCTTTGTGAAGCCTATGTTGGATACAATTAAGTAATTGTGTATTGTCTTTGATGTTACACAAATGTCATATCAGTTATCAGACAGAGTCTACCGAGTTCTATCAACCAGGAAAACAGTTTACAGAGTCTACTAAGCTCAGTTGGTCAGTAAAAGCCTTTTGCAGTGTATACCGAGCATTCCGGTATGTCACACAGTGAGTTAGTGTTAACCGAGTTAACTCGGTAAGCTAAGGAAAGTTTAGTTCTTACCGAGATCACTCAGGTATCAAAGGATTTTGTAACGAACGGTTAAGTGTTAACCGAGTTTGCACGGTAAGCTAAGGAAAGCTGAGTTTTCACCGAGCTTACTCGGTAGTCGAAGATAGCTTTTACCGAGTCCAGTCAATTTCCAAAGGAAGTGGCAGGATTATCGAATTTCCTGGTAATTGTAGTTCTTACTGAGTTCTGCCGGTTAACACAGGAAGGAAGTTTTTGTTCTGTATTGACCGAGCAGCGTCGACCAGTGAAAGTTTTTTTTTCAAGCTGACTTTAGAATATGTTTAGTCAAGTTGGTTGGGCAAGCCGACTTTGGAATTTTTTTAACAAGTTGGTTGGGTCGACCTGGTATTATGAATAATATATAAAGAGGTGCTCAAGATGAAAAAAGCAGAGGAGAGAATGAATATACGAAAAGTGCAAGGAAGAGACTTGCGTGTGCCTAAGCAGAATTGAGCAGAGGGAAATCTTGGAGCTGCAGAGATATAGTTGATCAGTAAGGATCTCATGGAGCTAAACTGAGATCTGTATTCATCAAGATAAGTTGCATGTATTTTCAGATCATTCATTGTTGCTTTCTAACCATTGTAACAGTGATTCCAAAATCTCCTAACAGAGTTGGTTTAACAGCCATTTCATAAATCCTTTAATAGGGTGGCAATTCAGTTGAATTGTTCAAAAAGACCTCTTACAAGGCCACTCCTAACAGGGTGATTAAATCCTCTAATAGGGTCACACCTAACAGTGTGTTTTGTAACCTTTAACAAGGTTGGCTCCTAACAGGGCTCACTTCAGAAGAGTGAAAATTGGTGACTAGTTGCTGGTGGTTTTTTCCATATTGGATTTCCACATAAATCTGGTGTCTACTGTGTTAATGATTACTTTCTTTTGCATAGTCGCTTAATTCAGTAAATGCTTCATAAATTAACTAAACACCTATCAAGTTTTAAGCAGTGATTTTGTAGCAGCAACAACTAAGTTTAAGGCATCTTTGGGACTTTTGAAAATATTTTTGTGGTAACTAATTCACCCCTCCCCTCTCAGTTACACCATCTTCATTTTCCAACAATTGGTATCAGAGCTTTTGGTGCTTGCTGGAGAAGATTTCAAAGATCTAAGCCAAAGATCAAGATGTCTTATAAGAGGGAAATCCCAAGGCTTAACCGGAACAACTTCTCAGCATGGCAGGGATTAATGAGACTTCATCTAGCTTCCATTGGTGACACTGGTCTGAAATATCTTGATGAGAAATATGTAGAACCATCAGGTACATTATCAGTCAATGACATTGCTATAAAAAAGACTCATAACATTACGATGATTGATATTGCATCTGCCTTGAGTTATGAAGAGTTTGATGATGTCAAGGACTGCACTACTGCCTATGAAATGTGGGAAAGACTGAAAGAGATCTATGGTGGAGATGACAATGTCAGAAGAGCCAAAGCTGAAAGTCTGAGAGGACAGCTCGATCAGATGAAAATGAAAGAAGATGAAAATATTGCCAAATATGTTGAAAGAATTAAAGCATGTGTCAGTGCTATCAAAGCTTCTGGAGGAAGTATCAGTGAAGAGATAGTCATAAGTAAAGTTCTTAGAACTCTACTTCCAGTTTATCCCATCAGGGTATCAGCCATTCAAGAAAGAAGGTGTGAGGCCAATCACAAGATAAACCTAGAGGCCATAGTTGGAAGATTGACAGCACTTGAATTAGATAATTTTGATAATTATGTTCCAGCTGCAAAGAACATTGAGTCTGCATTTGAAGCCAAGCTCTCACTCAAGGACAAAGGCAAAAAGAAGAAGGAATCTCAGTCAGAAAGTGAAGATCAATCAGATCAGAGCTCTGACAGCGACCTTGAAGTAATTGAAGCCCTACTTGCAAAGAAATATTCAAGAGGAAGAGGTAAATACAGAGGTAAAGTACCCCTAATCTGCTTTTCATGTGAAGAAGTCGGTCATATTGCTGCAAGGTGTCCAAACAAGAAAGATAAAGATGAAAAGAAAGATAATAAATGGAACAGTAAGAAAGATTTCAAATCATTTAAAGATAAAAGTAAGAAATCATGTTTTATGGCTAAAGATTCTAATGATTCTAATGATGAAGAAGAGGATGAGATTGTTTACATTGCTGTAAAAGATGAATCTGACAATGAAGAAATGGCACTCATCTCTCACATAAGTAAGAATGATACATGGATCATTGATAGTGGCTGCTCACATCATATGACTGGGGATAAAACAAAGTTTGATCAATTTGAAGAGTATGATGGTGGCAGTGTAAGATTTGGAAACAATGAACCTTGTTGCATCAAAGGAAAAGGAAGAATCACTCTAACCCAGGAACTTGTATGTGATAATTCTTATTGGGTAGAAGGACTAAAGCACAATTTATTGAGTGTGGCACAGTTACTCAACAATGGACTCAAAGTAGAATTCATCCAAGGCAAAGCAAGACTGCTGAATGGTAAAGGAAAGCTGATTGGATCTGGTATTCAAACTAAAGGTAACTTGTTCTATCTTGAACTTGATGAACATTCATGTTTTATTGTTCAAATAGAAGAGAGTTGGTTATGGCATAAAAGATTATGTCATGAGAATTTTGACAATCTGGTAAAGATAAGCAAATTCAAGAAAGTGAGAGGCATTCCTGATTTAAAGAAACCAGAGGTCGGTTTATGCAAGAATTGTCAAATTGGAAAGATGGGTAAGTCTAGTTTCAAAAGCAAAAATTATCAGTCTGAAGATTTATTAAAAATTGTGCATACTGACTTATGTGGACCTATTGAAACTAAAAGCTATACTGGTGAAAAATATTTCATTCTTTTTGTTGATGATTATTCAAGAATGATGACCATCATGTACCTATGGAACAAATTAGAAGCATTTGAAAAGTTCAAATGGTATTTGGCAAGAGTAGAAAAAGAAATAGGGAAAAAATTGAAATTCCTAAGGTCAGACAGAGGTGGTGAATTTATTTCACATGAATTTAATAACTTTTGTATTGAAAGAGGAATCAAAAGACAGGTTTCAGCACCAGCTACACCTGAGCAAAATGGCATGGCCGAAAGAAGGAACAGATCCATCATGGATTGTGCAAGAACCTTGATGATAGAAAAGAATGTTGCTATCAAATAATGGAAGGAGGCTATCAGTACAGCAGTTCATACCTTAAATCGAGTATAGTTAAAAAAGGACTCATTCAAAACTCCCTACGAAATATGGTATGGCTATAAACCCAATGTAAGTTATCTGAAAGTATTTGGAAGCAAATGTTATATCTTGAAAGAATCTAGAAAAGGAAAATTTGATGTAAAAGGTGATGAAGGTATACTTCTTGGATACTCATGTAAGAGTAAAGCATATAGATGCTTAAACTTATCTACTCACAAAGTCATAGAAAGTATACATGTGAAAGTTGATGAATTTGCAGAAAAGACTGAAGAGGAAAGCAGAAAAGAACCAGAAGATTACAAAAGATTTGTCTTCAGTGATTCGGATATAATATCAACTACATTTGAGAATTAGAAATCTTCTTCTACCGAGTCATCACTAACCGAGTTATAGGAAACATCTACCGAGCCAACATCTACTGAGCCAACGTCTATCGAGTCAGAAAATACCAAGTTAGAGATTACCGAGCCTGAGGTAACCGAGCAGGTACATACCGTGCCAGTTGATACCAAGCTAGACCAAACCGAGCAAAGAAGAGAAATACAAGAAGATAACAACAAAAATCATCCAAAAGAAAAAGAACCTGTTCTAGCCAAATATGTCAGGAGACATCATTCAACAAATCAGATCATTGGAAATAAATCTGATGGAACCATCACAAGAAGTAAGTTGAAGGGTACTTGTTTACTTGCTGATTTTGAACCTAGAACTGTCAAAGATGCATTAGAAAATGATAATTGGATTAAAGCAATGAATGAAGAAATAGAGAAGATAGAGAAAAACAAAACATGGACTCTTATACCCAGGCCTAAAGATAAAAATGTAATCGGTACAAAGTGGGTTTTTAGAAATAAGTTGGATGAAAATGGTAAAGTATCAAGAAACAAAGCTAGATTAGTGTGCAAAGGATATTCTCAAGAAGAAGGCATAGATTATGGAGAAACTTTCGCTCCCGTTGCTAGATTGGAAGGTGTTAGAACCTTACTAGCATATGTTGCCTACAAAGGATTTAAAGTTTATCAGATGGATGCCAAGTCAGCATTTCGAAATGGTATACTGGATGAAGAGGTCTACATTGAACAACCTAAAGGTTTTATTGATCCAGATAAAAAGAACATGGTTTGCAAATTGCACAAGGCATTGTATGGTCTGAAACAAGCCCCTAGAGCATGGTATGAAAGATTGCATAGCTATCTTATTCAAATTGGATTTCAAAGAAATAATGATAATAGTAGTTTGTATATCAAGGAAGGACCAGAAAATAAGATTGTCCAGGCAGAAATATTTGTAGATGATACTATTTTTACAGGGAATGATGATCTTTGCAAAGAATTTTCAGAACAAATGAGCAAGGAATTTGAAATGTCAATGTTCAGTGAAATCAAATTCTTTGTGGGACTTCAAATTCAACAGAACAAGAATGGCATCTACATCACTCAAGCAAAATATATCAAAGAGATATTGAAAAAGTTTGGTATAGAAGACTGTAAACCAGTTGGAACTCCCATGTGTACTGGACTAAAACTTACCAAAGAAGATGATTCAAAGGAAATAGATCAGACATTGTACAGATCTATAATTGGAAAGTTGCAATATGTAGTTCATACTAGGCCAGATATTGCTCTTGCAGTTGGAATTGTGGCAAGATTTTCAGCCAAACCAAGAGAAAATCACATGATGGCAATCAAGAGAATAATGAGATACCTGAAAGGAACTGAAGATTATGGATTATGGTATAAACTTGGAGGAAACCTAGACTTAAAAGTGTTTACTGATGCTGATTGGGCAGGAAACCTTGATGACAGAAAAAGAACAAGTGGAGGTGCATTCTTTCTTGGAAAGAGGTTGGTTTCTTGGATAAGCAAAAAGCAAAACTGTACAGCTCAATCAACAGCAGAGGCAGAGTATGTTGCTGCAGCAGTAAACTATTCTAATATTGTTTGGTTCAAGCAATTGCTACAAGGCATGAAGATGGAAATCAAGGAACCAGTCATCATGTTTTGTGATAACACAAGTGCAATCAATATATCTAAAAATCCAATAATGCATTCTAAGACTAAGCACATTGCAATCAAGTATCACTTTGTTAGAGAATTGGTGCAGGACAAGGAAATCAGATTGGAATATGTACATACAAAGGAATAGATTGCTGACATATTCACAAAGCCTTTACCTAAGGATGCATTTTTGTATATCAGAGGTAAGTTAGGGGTTATTCCCCTATCTGAAGTTCACTAAAATAAGTTTTAGTGATGCATCAGCTCTTACAAAATTGAAACAATCATCAGTTGATGCAAGAAATCAAGGAAATATTGCATATGAATCAGTACTAAAGGTACAATGAAATTCATTTGAAATTAGATGGTCGTTGGCATGTGTTGTCAAAGAGGGAGAGTTTTACTGTCATATCTTTTCCGAAATCCGAAATTTGATTAAGTAATTTCTTCACAGAGTGAGATTACAGTAAGAGGGAGAATTCTCTATCTTAGAGGGAGAATTGTTAATTGTGTTGTGTTACAGTAGACTTGCTTTCAAATTTCATTTCTGCTATGACATGTTGTGTTGCCATCAATGCCAAAGAGGGAGATTGTTGGATACAATTAAGTAATTGTGTATTGTCTTTGATGTTACACAAATGTCATATCAGTTATCAGACAGAGTGTACCGAGTTCTATCAACCAGGAAAACAGTTTATAGAGTCTATCGAGCTCAGTTGGTCAGTAAAAGCCTTTTGCAGTGTATACCGAGCATTCCGGTATGTCACACGGTGAGTTAGTGTTAACCGAGTTAACTCGGTAAGCTAAGGAAAGTTTAGTTCTTACTGAGATCACTCGGGTATCAAAGGATTTTGTAACGAACGGTTAAGTGTTAACTGAGTTCGCATGGTAAGCTAAAGAAAGCTGAGTTTTCACCGAGCTTACTCGATAGTCGAAGATAGCTTTTACCGAGTCCAGTCGATTTCCAAAGAAAGTGGTAGGATTACCAAATTTCTCGATAATTGTAGTTCTTACCAAGTTCTACCGGTTAACACAGGAAGGAAGTTTTTGTTCTGTATTGACCGAGCAGCGTCGGCCAGTGAAAGTTTTTTTTTCAAGCCGACTTTAGAATATGTTTAGTCAAGTTGGTTGGGCAAGCCGACTTTGGAATTGTTTTAACAAGGTGGTTGGGCCGACCTGGTATTATGAATAATATATAAAGAGGTACTCAAGATGAAAAAAGCAGAGGAGAGAATGAATATACGAAAAGTGCAAGGAAGTGCAAGGAAGAGACTTGCGTGTGCCTAAGCAGAATTGAGCAGAGGGAAATCTTGGAGCTGCAGAGATATATTTGATCAGTAAGGATCTCGTGGAGCTAAACTGAGATCTGTATTCAGCAAGATAAGTTGCATGTATTTTCAGATCATTCATTGTTGCTTTCTAACCATTGTAACAGTGATTCCAAAATCTCCTAATAGAGTTGGTTTAACAGCCATTTCATAAATCCTTTAACAGGGTGGCAATTCAGTTGAATTATTCAAAAAGACCTCTTACAAGGCCACTCCTAACAGGGTGATTAAATCCTCTAATAGGGTCACACCTAACAGTGTGTTTTGTAACCTTTAACAGGGTTGGCTCCTAATAGGGCTCACTTCAGAAGAGTGAAAATTGGTGACTAGTTGCTGGTGGTTTTTCCCATATTGGGTTTCCACGTAAATCTGGTGTCTACTGTGTTAATGATTACTTTCTTTTGCATAGTCGTTTATTTCAGTAAATGCTTCATAAATTAACTAAACACCTATCAAGTTTTAAGCAGTGATTTTGTAGCAGCAGCAACTAAGTTTAAGGCATCTTTGGGACTTTTGAAAATGTTTTTGTGGTAACTGATTCACCCCTCCCCTCTCAGTTACACCATCTTCATTTTCCAACAGCCTATGTACCTTGTTGTTGAGTTAATGCATAAATGGTGTTTAATGTTTCTAACACCTTCCATTCAGCCTGTCTACCTATTCCATATGGTCAAATCATCATTCTGAGCTATTCGGTGAAGTCCTGTTTTGAACAATTGTCAATCTTGCTTTTTCACCTAAGTGTCAAATAGCGACAGGAGGCTATGTTTGCATCTGAATATCTCACACCCAAAAAGGTTTTGTGACTTTCCACTTTGAGAGTGTCTAGTATCCATACTTGAGAACCTATGTTTCATATTTTGAGTCATTTTGAGTCCGTTTGACTACGTTTTGAATCCCTCAAAGTTGGCCAGTTATTGCTTTCATGCTGATGCACTTTGCACATAATTCTGGGAAGCCCTGTTTGATGCGCTATAACTTTTGACCAGTTGACCAAAATGCTAAAATTCCTTTTGTGTTACATTGTAGATGTCAAAGACTTACCATCTTTCAAGTTTCAGCCTTTGACAAATCTGTTTGATCAGTTTACAAACGTGATTCCAAATGGAATTTCTATCTTTTCACTGTTGTTAGTATTTGAAGATTGATTGGAACCCCTGTTTGGGATGTCATATCTCATGATCTGTGATAGGTAAAGTTGAATGGATTGTACCACTGTGTTGTCCTCCAAAAATATTCAAGTGTGCCAGTTTTCAAATCTTGATGAATCCATTTGCACACTTTTCCAGGGTCATTCCACTTGTAAAAATCGTTATCTTGTCATTGTTTCCTGTCCTGGAAATCTAGGTAGCCAACTTCAGACGCTCGCCACTTGCACCTAGTTATTCGTCATGAGCCAAAATCGTAGGATCATACCATCCTCATGACAGAGAAATAATGCCCTAGATTTTGAATCCCTAAGTGCCCATTTGTTCAATTTTCCAGGCCATTTCCAAACGCACTTTCCAGTTTTCTAACATGTTTTTTTGCAAGTGAATTTAAGTTCGCAACTTCGGAGGTCAACATCTTTTGACATTGATGTCATCATGTAATGAGATTTGGTAGGCCTATTGAACATGTCAGAAAGAACAAAGATCCTGAGTTTCAGAGCCTGATCAGTTGATTTGGTCAGTTTTCAAAGCCATTCAATGGACCTCCTGGCGCATATTTGACAGTTGACTGAACATTGAAAAATGAGTTTTAAAAGTGGTTTTCATTGGTCAAACTTGATTCTAATCAGCATCAGATGGTCAATGTAGAATAATAGAGTAATAGATGAGATTTATGACATCACGACATTGGCATGGATGATGAATGCCATAGTTATCATATCAATAAGGCATTGTGAGGTTTGCAAGATGAAAGGGGATTAAAATATTATAGACAAATGATGATGTAAATGGCATGAACATCATGATAAGTTTTTCTATTTGACTCAACAAGTGATGATAAGAGTTTGAGCATTAAGAAAGCAAAGTAGAATCTCATAGATGAAGTTCTGGTTGCCTCTATTCTACAAAATGGTTTATGTTATGGCTTAAATGATGTCCCTATTGAAAAGTATTGTGATAATATGTTGAAGGAGACACCATTAAAAGGAATGTTTCTGCGGGCAGTCTAAGGCACTTCACACCAAAACAACGAGCCATGTTTTTCACAGAGGAAGTGGCTGTAATGGAGGAAGTAGGGAACTTTGAAACAGACCTCCATGTTTTAAAATAGCATAAAACCATTTCCAAGAAGAATAGAAGAGCTCTCACACCAACATAAATGGAGAAGCATCAAGAGATTGAAAGAAAGGAAGCCACCTACAATAAGAAGCCGTAGCCTATAGCAAGGGATGTGGCATGAAGAAAAGAAGCATCAGCCCAATAAGAACAAGTCGAAGGTGAAAGAGTTTTAACAACATGAAGCTCATGCAGGAAGGTTTGGAAATCAACTCCAAGCCAAATAGAGGAAGATGCCCATGATTTTTCAGTAGGGGAACACCCACGTGAGCAGAAGGATTTGTCAGTGATAAAGAAAATGGGCATCTATGCCAATTGGGAGCAGAAAACCCCATGACTTGAAGAAGGAATCCGTCCTCTATAAAATAAGCAAGCTAAAGCTGTATAAAAGGCAACGGATTGCAAACATGTAGCCATAGCAATCAAAATAATAGTCGCTCAAACCTCTTATAAATGAGTAGATGACATAAACAAAATAGGAGACGTCCATCAGATAAGAAAACCACCCACACCATATTTGTAAGAAATTCTCCACGCTAAGACAGAGAACCGGCATATAAAAGAAGAGAGGAGCAGATGCATCGAAGGTAAAAGGTGCCATATTATAAAGGAAAATGCCCATGTTTATCCACGTTCTTTGTTTTGTAGGGGCCTTTCCCCAAGTTTGCAGAAAAGGAATGTGGTGGAACAAACAGGGGCATCACTAGCCACCATCAAAAGGGGCATTCACGCAACGTAACAAATGAGAACTTTCACAACTTTATCAAGGAGAACTCACTATGAACATAGAGACCCACACATTGGGCAGTGCATTGCAGAGCAACAAGCTAAGCAGAGGACCCTGAAGAGTAGATCCAACACACGTAAGCTACAAAGAGCTGAAAATAGGTAAAAGGAAAGGCATCAAACATGCCATTTTGAAGGAGCTCACGGCCTAAGCTAGAATAGAAACTGCAGAGGATACACAACATAGTCCACGGTTCCAAATAAAGAAGCCCACAGGCATTAAAACCAAAACAAAGACCACGCCAAATGATGAAGGAAGCCACATAAGCATAAAAAAATGGTGATCTCCATGTTCAAAAGGGATACAAAGCAGTATCCCACATTCAACGTGGTAAGAGTAATTTTAATCTTTAAATAGTTTCCTATGCACTTTTAGCTATGAATTAAACCAAGAGCTTTTTGGAAAGGCTATGCTTGTGCACGATGGGTCCCATTCATCCGACCTGGTGGAAATAGGGCATAAATTTTGAACAAATGAATGCATAACAAATTGATGATGTCAGCAAGGGGTAGGCGCCAGATAGGTCAATAATCCGACTAGTTGCTATGTCACTAGCCAAAAAATCTAAGAAATTCTAGTGAACGATGAGATGCTCTAGGTGAAAGGGAATTGCGACACGTGGATAATCCAAGGGTGGTTGTTAACTCGCTATGAGAGAGATACTCACGCGATAGCATAGTGAGTTAACGAGAAGATGCCACATGGCAGTTGGTCAACTAAATGTTGACCCCAGATTCAAAGGCAATAGAAATTAAAGAATAAATAATAATAATATTTTATTATTATTGTTTATAAAATATGCACATTCAAAAATTATTTTAAAAGGGATCCATTCTATTGTTCAAACATTAGATATTTTAAATTTTTGAAATTTAAAAAATCAAATGTGCAGACATGAGTTTCTAGCGAAGGGGACTATTTTTCAAAAGAAGATTTTAGGCATTTTCGATAGGCTAGATATGCCTTATCATATACCATTGGAATCCTGAGAATCCATATTTTCCATTTCTAAAGTCATTTTTTGCACAAGTGCTTCCTCATTTGAGCTATAGCCAAAAAAATGAATTTTGGGGTTTTCTCAATGGAATGGGTAAAAAATTGAAAATCCAGTTAGGGGATCAGTAAAACTTGGTAAGACTGTGGTTGGAGTTCACTCTTCTCGCATTCACTCATTTTAACCCAATTTTTGCCAAGCATTTCAATGGGTAAATCAGATATTTTGGTGACTCAGCAAGGTTTCATCATTTCAACAGAGATATTGTGTAAGTCAGTAACAAAAATAATGAAACAAGATCATATCAGAATGGGAGATGGAAGAAAGAAGTTTTTCAAATACAAAGGATTGCATTTCAAATGAACACTTGTCACATGAAGATTAGATCCGAGATTCTTTCCTTTGATATATCGTCCCATCTTTCATTGTTTCAGGGGTTCTAGTTTTTTGTTACTGGGAGACCACTGTTGGTAGAGAATTTGTAGTCATTCTGTGAGACCATTCCTTTAGATCCATAACTGTGATTCCACCTCCATTCTTCAGCAATTTCTCTCATGTGAACAATAGTAGTGCAGATAATACAGATATTTCTGATACATTAGGTTGTTTCATGTTTTAATTTCATGCATCTGAAATATTAGGAGAACTTATATTTTTTTTATAAAACTTTATGCTTTGGTTAAAAATTAATCCTTTATGTGAATTCTGATCTAACTGCATGCATTAGAAACTAAAAACATGAAAGTATACTCAACACAAGATTTGGTGACCCAGAAACCTTCCAAATAGAAAGTAAAACTTGGGTGGGGATGATACCAACAAGCTTTAGTACTATAGTATAAAGTTGGACTATTAAGGCTTATAATAATCACTTCTGATGATGTGTACTTTTAGGAGTAATAAGGATGTCTAGGTCCACCTTGCAAAAGGATTTATAAACATAAAATGAAGTATGCACTCAATAAAGGGATTTACATAATATTGTTAGGTCTACCTTGTTAAAGGATTTGACTAATCCACCTATTAGGATGAAGTAGTAGTTGATCTCTTATCTATAACTTGGTTTCCTAAATGAATTTCCTCTAAGTGTACAAATTACCTTTTGTGATAGATGGATCTTTTCTACTACTTATATTGTTGTATCCTTTTTAATTCACACTTTTGCTCTTCTCTAATGAATATATTTGATGGGGACACAACCCAAGAACAAAATGGACACAACAAAAAAGGGAAATTGTATTAACTGAAAAATAAGCTAGTATATATATAAACTTCAAAACATGCCCTAAGGGCTTACAATAGCATAAATGTGGAGATAATTTCTCCTTTCAGTACCTCCTCTCAAACTCCACTCCGAACTGCCTTTTACAATGCCAGAAATCTCCTAAAATAGACCCCAGAGGGTTAAGGACTAGGAGTACATTCTAGAAAGTGCTAGTAGGCATCCACCAACTAAATAAAAGGTTCCAAAAGCTATGTTAGAAGTCAACGCAAATCTAGAAGAATCTAGAAACGGTAATCAAACTTTCGGGAGGCATAAATTTTGAACCGTAGCTCCGATTGACGAATCGTTTACATTTTTGGAAAGCTCTCGAAGTGCTTTATAGCCCTATGGACTAGCTTCGCTCATCTCCCATTTTTTGGCCCTTTTTGAGGTCATTTAATTTCCCTAACTTGACTTTGAAGCATTCTTAGGAGGTCTCCAAAACCCAAAAAAATGCAATAACTTTCAAACCGTGGGGCCTTTTGACCTGTTTCTTTTTCTGGAATGCTCTAAATTGCAATTACATTCATCTACCCAATTTACACCTCCTAGTTCACCAAAATGATGGCTCAATTACATACTCCTATTTTTTTGGGATTTACATGAACACTGATAGTGGAATTGTGAGAGTTGGAACCTTTATTTGACCCAAATGGGTATCCAAAAATGAAAACACATGAAACAAAAACTAAGTCTAAGTATATATTTTTGGGTGACACAGGATTGCCCTTATACCTCTGGATGCTCCTGCACCAATATTACTTCTTTTTGATGATTTAGATGTGATACAATACATTACATATATGAATCCAATTAAAAAATTACCAAGTTTTCCACAATACAAGTTTAGACAAATATTAAAAAGTCAGCCAAAGGGTAGAGACCCAGGTTCTAAAGACTGACTCAGTGAGGTTCTAATACTTAGCATCCACTATCAATGCTTGACATTATCATGTACTCATTATAGATAGAAGCTCAGTCCATATTGATCACTTCCAAGTAGTCTTGAACTTGGTTTGGACTAGATACTTAGTGAATATTGTGACACTCGACATATAAACTAAATCACTCGATTCACACAATAGAGCTTGATCAATGCTATTACCTCAAGCTCAGTATAAATTGAGTCATTTGGTTAACACTAAATAGCTTGGTTAACACTAGACACACATCACATCATCTTTGAACTTGGTAAGCACTGCATAACTCAGTTTGCATTGGTAAACTCAACATACACTAAGATGTTTGATTTACACTACTAATCATCACCATAGTAGGAACTACTCGATGCAAACTAAGATTTGTCCATAGGACTCAATAACAGTTGTAGAACTTAGTAATAACTAAAATTCTTGGTTAACACTGTTAACTATACAATATGCTCAGTATAAACTTAACATCTAAATAAGTATATGTCACTAATAACAAACATGACTGGAACATCAATAGAAAGATGAGAGAGGTTTTACAATAGCAAGGAATGGAGATTCAAGTGGACACATGTCATTTCTAGAACATATTTGAGATTCCATTCTTCTTCTATATCTTTCTCTTTCTCATCCATTGTAATCATTCCATTTTGTGTGAAAATTTCTCACTGCTAAGATACTAGGGTTGGAAATTTTTAGTGTGGGACTACATTGTTGGTTTCAGTTTTGTTTGTGAGACCACATTGTTGGATCCAAGACTATGATTCCACCACATTCTTTGTCATATTTCTCTTTTATGAACAAAAATTATATTTTTTTATAAGAAAATAGATTATAAAATAATTTATTATATATATTTTGAGTTTTGACATATACCATGATGTATTGCTGGGTAAAAGCACAAAGCTATGTCACCCTTTTGTAAAGAAAAAGGCTAACAAAAGTATAATTGTTCACGTTCAATGACATAAAATTGATATTATTATTTGAATTTGAAAATGAAGTGAACTAATGAAATGTGTAGAAATGGATGAAGTTTAGGATTATAATTTTTAATAATTATTTGGAATAAGAATTGATATACTTTCATAATTTTTATAGATAATTTTTAGCTGCTAAAAACTGTTGAAAATTAGGGGTCTAGTTCCCACCACAAAACTAAATGGAAATAAACTCATTTCCCTTCAATCTTAGACTATGTTATAGATAACATATATATCTAGAACAATCAAAAATAAAAATCCACTTTAGACCTATATTTTTCCTTTTATATTGATTTAAATTTCAACTCTCCTGAAATGAATAGTTTTCATTTCCCACCAGCTTTTTCAAAACAAATCCATTCTAACTAGGAGAAAAATTATACATTCTAAAAGAGGACTCTCTCCTCTAGAATGCCATATAATTTTTAATTTGTTTTGATATGATTTAATATTTTTTCTTTCTCAAAATTGACATCTTTTTGAGTGTCAAAATACATTCTTGTATAATTTTTTAATTACAATAGACTATATTTAATTAAAATACTATAAACTCTATATGAGAATGATCTTGACTCTAAGTTCTATAAAATAATGTTCATATCTTATTAAAAAAATATCATAAAAAATAGTAAGATTTATTCAAACTCCACTTTTCTAAAATAATTGTATTTCTTTAGTAATTGGATACAAACTAATATAAAACAAGCATTTAATAGACATTTCCAATTGGCAAAGTGTGAGACCATATATAACTTAGCTAGAATGAATTTATCAAGATCATATGTTTGGACAAAATTGAATTTTAGATAGAAGTACTCAAATTTGATCGTTCTAATAAGTCAGCCTAAAAGGTGACACGAATTTTTACTTTTACCTTGGTTTCAAGGAGATTAATACAAAGCTTCATTTTCTTAGTTTCATTTTGATTCTCATCTCCTTCCTCTACTGTCTACAATATTTTGTGTTTAAGGAAAAAGAGCTTAAACTCATTTGCAATACCTTAAGTTGCATATTTAGATAGGTTTTCTATTGGGACAAAGAGCCAAGTAAATTCTTATTTACCTTGACAGGGTTGTAGGTTTCACCAGGAGGATATTACAATAAGTATGAGAGTTTTTATGAAGATGGATGTCTATTAACAAAGTGAATGGATATATTAGATATCTAAATATATGAGTATATCTCAAGTATCCATATGTATGTTTTGATTTAGCTTATACCTAATGAATAAGGGACTGGTCAACTAGAAAATTGCATGTGTTTACTGTTACATACTTGGGTTGTGCTAATATTCAACATCATTAATCAAAATATTTTTCCTTTCATTATGATGGAACTGAAAAGGATGCCCTCACTTAGCTTAGCAATTTCTTTGACAATGTTATTAGCTATTCCATGTCTATGATCTCTACATAAGTGTTAGAAGATTAGGATTTGACCTACTTTATTTAGATTTAGTGTGTAATTTTGACAATTGGTGCCATATAAAGAATTTATAGGTCCACTTGCCTAGGTTTTGTAGAGCCTGAAGTAGAAGGGTCAAGCCTTATAGTTGGCCAATTGTCTAAAATGGTATGTTGAAGATAGGAAGTAGCTGCCTCTAGATGTATCTTGTTCTCATTGAGGTAATTTGAAACCATGTTGTTTCAAACCACCAATAAAATGGTGACTCTACTAGGGAATTGTGAAGAAATTTGTTGTTTAAAGTACTAGAATCTATTATATAAATAGCATTTTCAAAACTTGTATGATAGAAAAACCTTTAGAATTAAAAAAAAAGATTCAATGTAGCAATAGCAGGGTTGTGAGGTGTTTCCTATTTCTTTGCTAAATATTCATGTCTCCTAGTGAAGTTTTATCCATTTTTAGTAATAACTTTGAGGTTGAATGTAAATTGTATTGTTAAGAGCATTCATCTTCAATCAATTTAGTTAGATTTTTTTTTTAAAGTGTTGTTGTAAAATTAGAGTCACAAATGAACAAAAGGTTTTGTTCTCATTTCAAGTTTGTAAATCTACAAGAGTGGAATGAGGGTTTGTAGTTCTCCTCCATCTAAAGGTCTAGGTCAAATTTTTCAAATGAAAAATTATGTTTTATTTCTCACAAGTGTGAGTGGTGACTCTAAATATCTGCACCAGTTATTTCCTAGTTGATTTCATTGTAATACTTTGAAGGATTTTTAGTTGTATGGGAATATTTGAGGCTTTTGGTAGTTTCTTGAAAAGGAAGTTTAAGTTCTTGATAAGTTTTTAAGTTTTTTTTGCAATTTGTTTTTATAAGAAAGTGAAGTGTTAAAATGTAAATCATATAAATGATTTATTTATCCTCTTTCAAGGAGATGGTGACTCTACAAAGTTTTATCAATGGTGTGAAAGAATTTAATTATACACTTATGTCAAATCAATAGATCAAATTCTTGCATTAGCACTTGAGGTATTTTGATTTTCATATTTTTCTTTCATGGAAGTCAAGTGTTAAAATTGGTTGCCTCTATTTAGTGATTTTCAATGCTTGAAGAAAGATGTAGAAATTTTATTTTTAAGATGGAGTCATATCTCGGATCTGAGATTAGTTTTCCAAGTTTTGAAAGTTTAGAGACTGTAGTTAAGAACATCGCTATGTTGAATAAACTAATCTACAATAAAATTGTTAATGCAATAAGAATTGAATTAGGAAGTACTTAAGGTCTAAATGCCAAACAATGTTATCTAATGCTTAAATCAGTAATTAACAAGTGCCTTTTCACTTTAGACATAGGGAATCTTCCATGCCTAATGTTTTCCTTGATGTTCTAGTGCTTGGTTTAGTTAACTAGCCAACACCTATAAGACTACAAAAGTTTTTCCAAGTTGAAATATTCATTGAGGAGATGGAAAGTGATAATTATAGAAATCATGTTATATCTTCAAATGATACAAATGGATATGCTGACAGTCAAGGTAGTAATGAATATAATGGGTCCATATAAAAAGATGATTTATTTTACAAATGTGAAGAGGTGAATTCAAATACAAATGAATTAGGTAATTGCAATTAGCATGAGGAAGATGGAAATGGAAGCGAAAATAAAATTTCTTATAGTGAACATGAAGATGAGAAATTATATAACAACATCAGAGGTAGTTCTTGCCCTTATGAGAAAGATTATTGTAATGATTTTGATGTTTCATATTGTTATACTAATGATTGTGTTGTTGTAAGTTCTTCATGTCATCCAGATGATAATCACAACCAGGAGAAGATTTGTGAGGTAGTCTTCTTCAACCCTGATCAAATTTCAAATTTTTTGGCTTGTGGTTTTGGAAAGCATATAAGTGTTCCTAAGGATGCTCTTATTTTCCCTCATAATGTTTCTTGATTCAGTCAATTCACTTCCCCAAAGTTTGATGTGGAAAAAGATATCGAATCTAAAAAATCTTTGTCAAATTTTGGAGGTGTATATGATTGTGCCTCAAATGTCTTTACACATGACAATTTATTGGATGTGGGGGATGTTAGTGAAGGCACATTCGATACTATTAAAAATTCTTCTAATGTTGGTCTTTCTGCAATATGTTTTGATGTTTCATGTGATGAAGAGGAAACTAATGAAAGTTCTCAATTTGATTGTAGATTTTCTTTATGTGCTGATAAGTCTTGTAGAGATAAGTTCAAGGTTCATTTTGACATTTTTTTAGATGAAGAAAATGATTGTCATTAGCATAGTTTAGATCAATACTTTTAGGATGAGTTCTCATACTTGGTGACTAATCAATTGTTTGAGTGTGAAGAGGTTTTAGCAAAAGATAAATCTGATTTGATGAGTAATATGACTGCAAGTAGGCAGTGATTAGATTTACAATACTCTTCACATCTGGTTACATAAGGTGTGTTGCAAAATTATGACACATGCAAGTTTTTTAAAAAAGTAGAATATGAATCATTTGTGTTTCTGATTGTGAACATGCACTAGTCATATGTAGATGTTTTTAGTTTTATCCTAGTTTACATGAGCATGTTGATCTATGTTTTTATAGTGAGCATAATGTAGAAGTTAATGCTGATTTCTACATTCACCATGAGAATAAAGGTGTGAACTCATTTTTTTCAAGTGATGTGATTGAAGATGCTAATTTGATTGTTGAAATTGAGAAAGATGTTTTCAGCTTACCTCATGAAAGTGCAAATAAAAATCAGATCTATGATAGAGGTAAGATGTTTTGATAAGTTGTAGTGGCCCAAGGCCGTCATTTCTACATTTTAGGAGTAATTGTTTTTTCTTTCAATAAAGTTGTTCAAGATAAAAAAATTTAAAGTGTGTGGTCTACTTCATCTGGAGATCTGAATCTTTGCCATGCTTACAAGTGACATGCATCACTAGACAGAGCAACTATTGGTCATGTTTTTACCTCATGTTTTAAGAGTATATTTCACTGAGAGTGCTCCTAGTTTTATATGTAGTTTAGGGTTCATTGTTTTCTAAATTGATTAACCCTGAGAAAAACCCTAATTGAACAAGTTTCATGCCCTAACCAAGTCTTTTAAGTCATTTTTTTCAACCTTATAAATCAAGCAGGAAAATCATTTTGAAATAATATATGCATATTTTTATGGAACCTTTGAAAGAATTTTTACTTTATAAATCTCCCGAAATGATCTTTACCATAAAATCTTTTAAGATCTACAATGGTTTCCTTGTCACCATAGAAAGCTACATTTATTTTATCACAGGCCTAGTTCAATTTTCATAAGGCTTTAGTATGTTTTACCTATGTCATTAGATCTCTTTGAAATCTATGATAAGTTCCAAGTCGCTATCAGGATTTGAATGGTCTTTTACTACATGTGACATGATGACTATTGCAAAAGAGAGAGATGGCAAGTCAAAGAGTAAATAATGGCATCATAGTTATGGTTTATCATTAATAAGCCCCATATGTTAGGCACAATAAAGGATGCATTATGACAATAATGTGTTATTATTTCATGATACCAGATTTTTTTTGAAGTATATGGCAGTTGCTATGTTGCTACAATTTTTTTTTAAATTTTTGTTGTACATGACATAGTGACCCCCCATAAAATTAGAAAAGCGGTGGGAATTGATTAAGAGATGGCACCATAGAAAACTCTTTTCATAAAGAGGCTTGGCCAACATGTCATTGTGGCATTATGTCATGTGCCATGTGGATTTGCACTCAAAAAAGAATATGCATTGATTGGTACTATCAAATCTCTCCTAGGTTGATGGTGTGCACTATGTCGTTATAGGAACTTGCTCAACCTTTAGTGCACATGACATGGAAACCAAAGGAAAAATAGGACCCACCATAGTTACAATAAAACACTCATAAGATGTACATCATCAGATGAAAGATGCATTAATGATGGTTACTATGTCGCATGGAAAAGTTGCTTGATGTTTATGCATAGCAACATAGTGAGAGTGTGACACATGTACACAAGTTCCAGTGGGTCTAGAATATTTTTCCAGTAGTGGAAGGAAAGGCTTATATGAAGAAAAGGGAAAAAAAAATTAACATGGATACAAAATTATATTTTAATGGTTTCCTTAGTTGAGTGTGTAGCAATTTTAAATAAGTTTTGATTTAATCCTAAAGTTTTGACTTTAGGAAATGTAAAATTTCTTGCATAAAATTTAAAATGAAATGTTGTCTAGAATCATAGAAAGGAGCCTAATTTTAAAAGCAAGATTCTTAGACTTTTTGGTAATTCCATATAGCAATATTATATATAGATAGAATTGGGAAAAAATAAATTTTTTGTTTGTGAAGTTTGTTTTTGCACAGGAGATCACTAGTTAGAATTATGAAAGGATTTGTCTCAAGTGCCCAATTATCAGTTTAATTCAGTTGAGGTAGCACAGATCTGATTTCTAGTGAAAGGATGAGCTAAATGCATATAAAGGACAACATGAATGTAGTTATGGGTGAGTTTTGTGACATCCAAGGCACTTGCATCAAGGTATTATTTGCATTTCATGATGCTTTTTAGATATTTTATTAACAGAAGGGTTTTCATGATTGAGGAAGAGATATTTTGGGTTTGTTACAAAACAATGATGAAAACCTCAGATCTCATGCATAAAAAGATGAGATAGGTTTTACAACAACAAAGAATGGAGGACACATGTCACTTATGGATCAGGTCTAGTACTCCATTCTTCTTCTATATCTTTCTCTTTCTCATCCTTTGTAATCATTCCAATTTGGGATAAAATTTCTCAATACTGTGATACTAGGGTTGGCAATTTTCATTGTGAGATCACATTGTTGATTCTAGTTTTTTCTATGAGACCACATTGTTGGATGTAGGACTATGATTCCACCCCATTCTTTAGTATATCTCTCTATTATGAACAATAATTTTAGTTTCTTATAAGGAAATAGATTATACAGTTGTTTATTTTGTATATTCTGAGTTTTTACATATACCATGATGTATTGGTTTCAAGGAAATTAATACAAAGCTTCCTTTTCTTAGTTTCATTCTGATTCTCATCTCCTTCCTCTACTATCTAAATTTTTTTAGTGTTTAATAACAAAGAGCTTAAACTCATTTACAATCCCTTAAGGTTGTATGTTTGGATAGGGTTGTTATTGGAACAAAGAGCCAAGTAAATGCTTATTTATCTTGATAGGGTTGTAGGTTTCACTAAAAGGATATTACAATAAGTATGAGAGTTTTTATGAAGATGGATGTTTATTTACAAGGTGAATGTATAGATTAGATATCTAAATATATGACTATATCTCAAGTGTCCATATATTCATTTTGATTTAGCTTATGCCCAGTGAATAAGGGACTAGTTAGTTAGGAAATTGCATGTATTTTTTGTTGCATACTTGGGTTGTGCTGATATTCAACATCATTAATCAAAATATTTTATTTTTCATGTTGAAGGAATTGAAAAAGATGCAATCACATATCTTAGAAATTTTTTTGACCATGTTATTGGCTATTCCATGTCTGAGATCTCTACATAAGTGTTAGAAGATTAAGGGTTTTATCTACTTTGATTAGATTCAGTGTACTCTTTTGACAACTGGTACCATATAAAGAATCTATAGGTCCACCGGCATAGGTTTTGCAAAGCCTAAAGTAGAAGAAGGGTCAAACCTTATAGTTGGCCCAGTGTCTAAAATGGTATGTTGAAGATGGGAAGTAGCTTCCTCTAGATGTATCTTGTTCTCATTAGGGTAATTTGAAACCATGTTATTTCAAAAAACCAACAAGACCTATATTTTTTGAAATGGGGACAACATGGAAACATCTAATCAAGATGATAGTCTAAAAGCTTCTTTTATTTCAAAAAAAAATTGTAGTTTGTCAAACTTAAATCAGCTAGAGGAAAAGGAAACTAGGGTAAAGGATTTTAAATTTTAAAATGATTTCCAACTTGTTACTAACAATGTAGAAGTGAATGTACTAACTAGAAGATTACTTCAAGTGTATCACCTAGAAATAGACACTCTGCACTAGCCATTAGCATGACACTCCACTAATAGATGAAAAGCTACCAGTTATAAATAAATGAGCCAAAAAGAACAAATATTGAACTATTGATAATCCATACCATCTGTGTACCAATGAATACAAGAATGTTTTCTTGTGCCTCATATTTGCAGTTATCCACCTCTAATAATTTCTATAAACTTAGATGTTAACACTAATAATACAATGAGAGTATTTACACCATAGTAAATAATGGAATTGAATAATATTCTTAGTTCATGGAAATAAAAATCTATAAAAACTTAAATGTAACACTAAAATATAGTGAGACTATTTACACAATAGTAAATATTGCAAAACAATGTTCTTAGTGCACCAACTTCTTCAAAATTAGCTAAGATCATTCATAAAATAAAGTACCATGCTCTATAAAGTCTACAATAACAAATAATCTAGAGCTAAACAAGGATAAAAATCTCAAACCATGTTGTTTAATTTCACTCCTCTAACATGTCTTAGTTTCTAATTTTCATATATCCAAAATGTTTAAGAAATAAGACAAACAACCACCAAGAAATTGAATGTCACTTGAATGTAATATAAAGAGAATATTGAGAAAAAATGGAACTAAGTGGCAAGAAATCCATAAATAAGCCCATCAATAAAGAATCAAACCCTTAATTAGGACATTAATTTTAATAGATCACTTAACCCTTAGTAAAAATATTTGAAAATTATCTGCATTGATGTTTGAAGGTTACAAAGACAACTATAAAGATATCTTAATCCAAGAAATCTAGGTAGGTTGACATAGTAAAATTAGAAGAATAAGGCAAAATAAATACTTATCATGATAGGCTAATTGGTAACCTATAGCACTACCAACATTGATAAACAAAATATTTTACTTATCAATAATCAATAATTTCCAATATACAATTGGTAATAAAATCAATTAGTGACATGATGTTTTCTTAGACCATTAGATATAATTGCATGGACATGGTTCACCCTCTCCTCTTCATTGGTATGATTTATGAGAAGCATTATAGGATCCACACTCTTGATAAAATCAAAGTTCTCATATGCTTCATGTCCTCAAAGAATAATAGCCAAGTGGGTACCTGCATAAATGTGAAAATGACTCTTAAAGTATTATAGACTATTTGAAACTATTGAGACAAAGAGGAATCATTAGCCCTAGCATAGGCCTTTACAATCATAACTTCTTGTAAAATCTTGTGTAAACTAGCTAAGAGTTCATTCAAATTTACAAGGACTATAGCATGTGCCAAAGGTTTGGTAAGTTGTTCTAACAAAGGTACCAAAACTCCCAAACTTATATCCACTAGTCTTTTAGTTTCTAGCCTCTACACCAACACAAGTGTTGAACATAAGTAAAGCATCCATAAATATGTTTCTTCATTTAACTTTTTCAAATTTTCATAAAAGTAAAATTGATCAAATCTAATAAGTTACAAAAATGAAATAGAAAAAAAATTACTCAAATAGAATCAATATGCATCTCTACAATTTTTGTATAGGAATGAAAAAGTTAAAAAAGTTGAAAGGACAACCTACTTCACTGTCATCCATAGGGGGAACCTCCCTCAATAGGATTAATTCCATTGTTGCAAAATCCTAGAAGACATAAAGTTATATATCAGTTTGAGAATATTATATTTTATAATAGTGATGACATTATGACATAGTACATGGATAATGACTACTAGGGCCATACCATAAAAGGTATGTCAATGATGAACTTTTTTGCAAGTGAATTGTATAGAGCTTGGGAGTCTGCAACAGAAGATAAATAGACAACAAAGCTTATTTATCAGACAAAACATACTATCATAACAAAGAGTCAAAGTTAAGAACAACCCATTTCATGGACTAGGAAGTTAAGAATAATCAAATTAAATCTTACACCTCGACAACTATTTGGGGCCATAGAGACATTATAGAAACTATCATTAAATAGAAAAAAATTATATACAAAATTTCACCTTCAATTGATCAAGAGTGAAAAATATTAAAACTGCACCATCTCAATGCAGAACACCCCTATAATCTACCTCATCATCTTGTACAAGTGAAATGAATTTAATTAATTATAAGTATAAAAACCATCTATAGAAGGATATACACAAATAGAATGTAATTTTCTTTAAAAAGTATTGACATCAAGACCAACTCCCTTTTACAATTTGAGCCTCCCAAATCAAGTGTCAAGATTTTAAATGACTATGAACAAGAATGATAGGATTTAATGAATTAATTAAGAAGTTCAAAGAAAACAAAATTGAATTCCTTTAGTCAAGACATTGGCTGAGTAGTAGTACAAAAAGAAATAATTAAACAAGACTTCCACGTTGGCAAAATAAACAATAATATAATTTGAAATGAAGAATTATCAAACAAATGGGAAAAGGGAAGTATATAGATTCTAGAAAAAGTAGGTGTGCAAGAATAAAGTGGAACAAACATCCTTCTATATGGAAAGTTTTTTGGTTCTCCTTTGGAAATCAAAGTAGTGACAACTTGCATTCCATGATTTGTAAGTCTTCTACATGGATCTATCTTCTTTTCTAGAGCTTCGATTAGGGAAATCTATTCATTGTATCAACCAAACCATCTTGCATAGAAAATTGACAAGTGGCAGCATATATCATGATAAGATACATAAAAATTGGTGATACGTTGACACATAATTGAGGAAGAGAATCATTAGGAGAAACCTGTAAAAGTGTTGCAATGCCAATTGTAGATTTTATTCGTACATCTTCACCTTCACTAGCTTTAGCAACTACCAAATGCAATGGATAATCCCATCCTAGGAAATTCGTCTTTGAAACAAGGTTGGGTTTCTTTCTTTCGTTGAGAAGACAAAGTTGTGGAAATCTAGCTTCTGACAAATGCATGCAAATTCAAATGTTGATTCCACCTATTTTTTTAAAAATGGACCTTAGTATGTTGGAAATAAATAACCAACATTACTTATAAACATAAAAAAATTTCTAATAGAGTAAAATACAATTTACTTAAACATATAATATATATGCACAACTTAATAAAAATAAAATAACAGATGAACTTACCATTCCCCTAGGAGAATCACTATAGCAACTCATGATATAATCAGAAAGACTTCCATGGTTTTTGCCAGTGTAGATCACCCTTGCAACGAAGTTAATAAGTCATTCATTATGCATATGACATATGAGTTCACCACTATCACTCCACATCATCACTACATCATAGGTTAGAAAATATTTGATGACAAAAACTAGGTTGCTGAAATCATGTTTTATTGTTCACTCCTTCCTCTAGGATATATATCACTTTTCCACCTTATAGTTCTTGACAACACCTACTCTCCTAACTCTACTTAGGACCATTCTTTGTCCCCACTTATCCCATTCCAAATCCACTATTGTCTTAAGCCTTCATCATTACCTAACTCTATTGTCAATATACCACATTCCTATTACTTCAACACTTACATTTAGAATTCTACATTATAAAAACCCAAGTGTCTTCCTTAAACTCTAAGCCCCCAAAAAAATCTAAGTCATCTTAGGCATCCTTAGGCCTTTCCGATACCCATTTCTTCATTTCTAACATGCAATCCCATTGTGGAAATCATAACTCTATTATACTATCTATCTAGTTTTCTTGATAGTTCACTTGCTTTCTCTATTATTCTATAGTTGGGAACAATACTAAAGCATCTGGAATGAAGAGAAACTAAATTTGAGTTTTTGTAGAATAAAACATAATAACTACATGGAATCATAAATTGAATTTATATTTTATAAATTTACCACTTCAATTCACCCAAAATAAAATTCTATGATTAGTAATCTACTCTAAAACATTAATATTTGTTGTGATAAATTAACTGAGATTTTATGTTAGAGCAATGGTAACTAGGTATTTATGATTTTTTATTAATGTTTTTACTTCCTAAAATTTTACAATATTCTAGCCACACATGAACCATTGTGGTGTTTCTACCAAAGAATTGAGATACAAAGATTAAGTGCCAACTTACCAATGAATATTTTGCAGTCTTTTGGATCGTACAATTCTAACATATCTTATCATGTTCCCATACACTAGTTGCATCACCCTCATCTAAATTGTTTTTTTGATATACACTATCATCCACAAAAAAATCACTCTCAATTAATCCATTTAGTAGGGATAATATAATAGGCTTTATAGCCTTGAACTACTGCTATATTCCACCCTGTTAGCAGACAAATAATTAGGATAGCATATCATTATATTTTGAGCTAAGAAGGATGTATCTCAAATTTTTAGCTAATATCACATTCAAGATAACACTTATAGGCCAATCATCAAGGTTAGTTGCCCAATCAATGGAAGGAGAACTTCCAATTGTAGCCTTCTCAATCCATCTTTTGTTGCATATCTACATGTTGACTTAGCCTAATCAATAACAATGAAAAATTGTAACATTTGTTAGAAATAGTTGACATCTAAGACCTTTTCATCTAGATCCCGAGCCTATCTTCTAACTTTGTAAGATACCTTTACATCTAGATCGTGTGCCTATTTTATAACTTTGTATGTTGCATCTTTAACTTACAAATATGGCATCAACAACTTATGCAGATCTTAGTTTTACAACTTAAGGACTCTCTCATGGACGTCACTACTCTCTATTTTCTATCTACAACCACTTCGAAATAGAACATGAAAAAATTTGAGACTTATAAAAGGAAAGTAAATAAAACAAATAAATCAAAGGCTACACCATATTTCCAAAAAAAAAACTGCTCAATTTGATGGCTAAGACTTGAAGGTCTCATCTGAATCTACAATTTGAGGTTACAAATGCACAAATCCTATCCTAGAATTCATACTAAAAATAGTACTAGGGGCTAAGAGATGCACAACCTTTCAAATAAAAAATGTCAAGGTCCATGCAACCTCCACTTATAGTGATCAAGTCAATTGATTGATTGATATTCAACAACATCTAAATTTACTTACCTACCTACTACTAAAGAAGTTCTCCTTCATATCTTTTAGAAACTGGTGGTCCTTAATGGTGCTTTCATGTATAATCAATATGTTGTGCTTGGTCACTTAACATACACCAAGTCTCAACATTAATTAGTACCAGGCATTTGACCAGATTACTATGTTGTTGGCGTAGGAGTACCTTCCATTTTATTTGAAAGCTAAAAAACCTTTGGGAACATTCAAATGATCAAATCATTAGGTTATTTTGGATAGCAAGTCAAATAACACCTTTTGGTCCACTTTATAAGACCTAGTCCCAAGATCTGGCATTTATAAGCCACTTGGTCAGCTATGGTCAAAGGACCCAATAAGCTTTAGATTTTTTGGAATTTTGGTATTTCTTGTATTTTTTCATAGTTAGGATCTATCAAGAATCATTTATGATTACTCAAGGATAAAAATTGCTCTTGTAAGGAAAATTTGCAAAAATGCTCAAAAAGTTGCTTAGCAAATTTTGTTGCAATGTTGCAAACTTAGCGAAATACTATAGAAATGCTCCCCAAATGACTAAGTGGTTTGAAAAAAAAACCATTGGGGAAGGTGTTTAAATTTCCTTACTAGGTGGGTGGAAGGTAGAAATGTAAGATTTTTGCTCAAGTTAATAAAATCTATCTATTTTCTTGCATTTTGTGTTGTCATGTCTGGTTGTATGAGCATGTATGGATATATCTCTTGAAGTGGGTCACCATATTGGATTCCCCTATTAACTAGCTTCCTTTTTCACTTGGAATCATGTTTTGATTTTGTCTTTAACTCCAAATACTTAAGCTTTTTTGAATGTTGTTCTAGATTTTCTAGTAAACCGAGTGTTTTGGCATCTTTTGTGGATTCTGAGCATTTCCACCATGAAAAAATCACATCCATTGGTGGAATTATTTCCTATATTCCCTTCCATATTCTATTTTTAATTATCATGTACTTGTAGGGAGATAGGAGAATCAACAAGCCCTAGGTGTATATCTCTATGTATACACCATGTATATTGATGCAACCAAGTGCATAACTTTTAATGGATCGACCCTCTGAGGCTAAAATCCTAGACTTCACACTTTCCCATGACCCCCTAGATGTTCCAAGTGGTTTGGGGAAGGGAACTAGTCTAGATAGGGTACTTCATTTGTAAGTGGAGGCCTAATTAGTCCTCTAACCTAGAGTTTTGTGGTCTAGTTGTTGAATTGTTCCCCCACTTTTCATCCTCTAATCAATTTGTAAAGTGAAATTTTGTCTTTTAGTAAGGTCTTAAGTGTATTCAAGTCTAATTTCCCTTAGTTGGAAAGAATCTTCATTGTATTTTTGATTTCCCCCTTCTCCATGTTTCATAGCCAGGTGGTTTCTTTCGTTTGTGTTGGGGGACATTGCAAGTAGCTTAGTACCTAATCCAATGGGGATTCATGAAGCATGTAAATATTATTCACAAGAATTTTACTAGCTTGTGGCCCATCATTTTTTTAATGAGAATGAAATGTTTTGGAAATTTGGACTTCATCTTCCCCTTGACGGGTTTTCAACCCACGAAGGCAATTTTCCACGAATAGCACTAAATGATGCATACGGGTCAAAATAAGAGGATATTAAGACACCCTATCAAAAATTGATGTTCCTCTTACAAGTATCTACTTCAAGAATCATTCATGATTTTTTGCAGCTCTTATAATCATTCTAGGTGGAAAAATGGAAACTAACTTCTCCTCAGTGAATTTTCAACCCATGAAGTCTATTTCCCACAAAATGTAATTCTGATGGAAAAGAAACAAAAGGTGAGACCCTAGTGATTTTGAGCATTAATTTTCTACATTTCCAAGCTCAAGGGAAAACATACCCAAAAGGTAAAGTTAAAAGAAAATACTAGGTAGAGAAATAGAAATTATCTTCTCCTTGGTGGATTTTCAACCCATGAAGACAATTTTCCAAATTTTAAAGAAAATCAAGTTGGTGATTGGATTAAACCCTTATTTCATGTCCAAAACATCTCAAGATGATAATGGAAAGAATCTAACCATTGTGAGAAATATCTATTAGGTAGAATTCAGTTCAACATATTTTTTTTTATATAGTACTCTATTCATAACTTTCAAAACTTAATAGAAAACAAGAGAGATAGAAAGTTACCGTTGGCCCAATGGAATAGTGAAAATACACCTAAATACTTGTTAAAACTATGCACTTACTATCTCAACAGATCTCTCCTTCAATTCATTTATGTAGCATGAAGTCTAAAGATCAAGAGGTGAATTGAAGTCCCTATATAGGTGGAAACATGAACAATTACAAAACTACCACTCTTTTTTGAACTGTTATTCTATTAAAATTGCATTACTTTTTCAAAAGGCTAGTAAATGCACATTTTCTATTCCTTTCATTTTCTAAATTCAAAATTCATCTTCAAACAAAATGGTAACTAGATTTTTTGGTTTTTATGGATTGAATGGGATCAAGTCTTCATTAAAGAATTTCATGGACACTTCTCTTCATTTCTATGACATGCAAGATGTTTAGAAAAGAGTGAGATTAGAGCCTATTCATATCATTACTGAGAAGCTTTGAGGATGTATGCTAGTTGAAGAAGTGAGTTTTCCAGTTACGGTCCAATATTTGAAGTTAATATATGAATGCATAAATCATTATAACTCGAACACTAGATAGATTGTATTGCCATATGACATAGCATTGATCTCCATCAATTGGAAAATTGTGGTAGATTGCCTTTGAGTTCCAAAGGGGAGGAATTTTTAGATTTTACAATTGACAGAGCTATCTCATAGTTTTCTATGAAGAAAATGGTTTGCACAAAGGAAACCATGCAATGATGGCTTCAAAAACCATAGAGCACCAAGAGTAAGGTCCCTAAAACTCCTTTTTGTACTAATCTCAAGTTGGATATTTTTGACATCCTATTTCTCTTGTATAGATTGGAAGGTGATGTAGAAGCTTTAAAATTCATTAAGCAATATTTATTTTTGGTGCAAGTTATTTTCTCTAACATCCAATATATTGGTTGAGCTCACGAGGTAAGCAAGATTTTGTCCAATGCTCTGAGTGCTACAAAATTCTATAACACCTTCTATATGTCCTTCTTTCTAATTTACATGTTAGCTTCTCTACAATTATGGCTATGTCTCCCAAGGGTAGAAAATTTCCCTGATGATGTGAAGTCTTATGATTTCTAGCCATCTTTAAAATTGGAAAATAGTTATGTAGAGTATAAAGGAGTTAATGATGCATTTACCATGAGAATTTTCAGGGAGCTCCAGGGATGCCCAGAGAGGAAATTTAATCCCAAAGCTATGGTGGCCATTAGTCAGTTTGGGAGTTATTTTATCCACTTCTCATCATTTTCATATTTGTGCCATGTAGCTTTTGATGGATTTCCCTTGAAGCTATTGAGATATCCAATTCATATGATCATGTTGACCAAAATCGTGAGGCAAGACATTCAAGTGAACATGCTGAGCGAGAGTCTAAAGAAGAAAGGTTATGAATTTCATATGAAATGGGAAGCTTTTAGGTGTGAGTCCTGTTCTGATGCAAAGAACATGTTAAAGGTGTTTGAGATGAAATATAAATTGGAGCTAAATGAAGTTTTGAGTTCTATGTTTAATCCAAATGGATATGCAAGGGAGGTGTTGTAGGTTGGAAGTGTTATCAAACATATCACCACTATTGAAGACAAGTAGGCTAATTACAAGTTTGCTAGACTCACAGTAGATCAAGTGAAAATGTATAAGGTTGATATCAATATGGAGGGAGTGGAAGATGATGGGAAAAAAATGTATAGTAATACCTATTTAACAAAGCTAAGAAATATCACTATTAGCTCAGAGCTTTATCAAGATATTGGAGAAGATCCACATGTCATGATGGCCTAAATTATTAAAAGGACTAGGAAGTGGGTTGAGTGGACTATAAAAATAAAAATTCAAAGAAAAAGAACCCCCACTCAAGCTTCTCTAGCATCTGCTCCCACTTCTTCCTCACAAGGTGGCACATCAGATGTAACTCTATCCATAACTCAAGGACTAGCCCAACCAACAATTGAAGGTGATGAACCTCCAAAAAAAAATATCCCTTTGGCTAAGACTTGTTAAGACAACTCCCCCATAGTGATTGGCGCTTAGAAAAATGCTGAGAAGAAGGTGGATGAACCAAAAGATAGCACCATTGCTCCAGTTCCCTCACCTCATAGTAGTCCAATTCCATCTGCAAGCACTACACTTCTCCTCCCAAGCAGCCCTCATGTGCAACTAGTGGAATTAGGAGATGGAGGTAGTAGTGATAGTGAGTCCACTAAGTTAGATGAAGTAGCCAAGAAGAGTGTAGAGATAGAAAAAGACCAAGAGTCATCAAATCTAATTTCACAAGCCCAAGAGAATCCCTTCTCTTTACTTACAAAAGAAATCACTTCAACCAAAAGGAAAATTTTTAGCATAGAGTCTCTTAGGATGGCCTCAAAGGTAATAGGAATAGATTCATGGTTGGAAGATACTCTAGATAGGAAAAGAAAGAGGAAGGATGGAGGTGCTCCCAACAAGGATACCTTATTCCTTGCTATCCATTCTGGATCTACATTGACTAAGGTTTAGAAATAGAAGACCTTGTCTATCCTTGGGCAAGACCCTAAAACAAGGCATTTAACAATGGAGATAGCCAAACCTACTAAAGAAGGAAGGATTAAGGACATGGCTATAGATGATTTCACCATGCATTTGGTGGATCTGTCATGGCCCTGATAGTTTTATATCTATCACCTTGGAATTTGAGATTAGTTAACTTTTCTAGATGGTTTGATACTTGTTAAGTTACTTTAATTCTGGTATCATTATGTTAAACTTTTTGAGAAGTCAGAGATTACTCAAAATCTAATTCTCAGAACAGATATTTTAATATTTTCAATATTGTGTTATATTCAGAATCTTATTATCTGAATTAATCTGGATTCGGGAATAAAATTTTATAAATCAATTTTAGTATGGTTTCAATTTTATTTTTTTCTGATTCGTACTTTCAGTTTAATGTATAAGGTGGCTTTAAAATATTATCAATGCCTTAAATCTATTGTTGCCAATTTTTAAGTATATATATATATATATATATATATATATATATATATATACGAGTTTATATTTATTATATATATATGTATATGTAATTTTGGTATATTTATGTGTTTGTATTTATATTAATACAAGTTGTAATTATACGTATCCATATATGTATACTTATTGATTACAAATGATATTAATGTTAATTAGGATTAATATTAATATTAATATTAGTACCTAATACTATGTTAGTAAGAGTTAGTACCTAGACTAACCTATCATATGGAATTTAACTAAGTCTTAAAACCTAAACTTGAGCATAGCCTAAGTTATCAATGCCTAACTACACTTGGCATTATCAAGGACTTGGCAAGGGGTTTTGGGTTTTGGTGTGAGGCGGCAATGCAAATGCAATTTCAATGCTTGTAGGTCATATATGGTACTTCTATTGCCATGTGTTGGAGAAGGCTAAGAAAGTGGGTTAAGGGTTATGCTCGCTATTATGAGCATTGATTTTTCACATTGCTTGAGTTTGGACCGTCATTGTTGGTTTTTCAGTTGGGGTTATGGTTGCTCTATTGAGCTAGTTTCTCTGCATTTTTGTGGGGAAATTGATGGCTGTAATGGAGGTTAATGTCCCTTACTTGCCTTATAGATATTTTGTGGGTTTGAAGGCTTGGACTGCGAATTTGAAAGCTTGGGGTTACGAGTTTGAGAAAAGGGCTCTTCAAGCAGCTTCTATTGTGTATCATTCCACACTTGCATAGGTAGGGGGCTTTTCTTTAACTCTTTCCTATAGTTATTGTTATGTTTCATTTAAAGTTGTGAATATTGAATATCAATTTTTTTTATATGGATAGACCTAGAATCAAGTGTACAAATGAAATTACTCTGTGTTGTGTGTTGTAATTGGGTTTATGATGTATATTAAGGGAAAATTGTTACCCTATTCTTTATCTCGATTTACTATTGCATTGTTATGTCATTGGCATGTTGTTTAAGGTTAACGGTCTTGTATAATGTGTATCGACATTCGAGAATGGACACATGCAGAGCATGGCATTATGTACAATGCATAGCTCTGTATATATCCAAAATCGAATGTGAAGTGTGGACTTGTTTTCTAAGTTTTATTTTTATGTGGGTTTTGTCCCAAACATGCATTTTCATTAGTAAGCATGCATATGATTTTGGTAATAACATATGACTTACAGCTGTTATGAAGCCGAGCCCTGTATGTTTCAAGTTTTGGGTTTATAATTTTGGTCAAATGTGATGCCTCTCTATTAATCTTTTTGTTATACACAACTCGGCCATGGTCACGAGTTTGCAGTCTTGAATTCACGACTGTGGACAAAGGGCATAAACATGCGACTGGGGTTAGTGAGTTTTGTCAATAGTTGGCTTGATATTCATATCACTGTTATTATTTTGAATGGCTTATTTAAGTTGGAGTTTGGACTTGTTCTCGATTATGGTTGAGGGTTTTAGACAAGATTTTTTATGGCTATTTTTGTATTCAAGAATAGTTTTAGGCATTATGTCAAATAGTAAATAAGTAACCGTGTGCAAAAAGTATTGTGTCGAACATTAGCAAGATTTTGGGATTTTGAGTTTGTAGTGCTCATTCAATTTTATAGTGAATAGAAAGATATGTCCTTTTGTTTCTTGAAAGGTATTTTGATGTGTAAAAATCTGAAGTTTTTCTTTTTTAAATTATATACATTTTGCTGTGTAGATGATTAAATTTCTTGTCGATCTATGCACGATCTATTGAATTCAGGTTTAATTGCATATAGTTTTGTTTGATATTTGCAAAACTCTAGATATGTCATTATCTGGAATGGAAAGAGGCATTTTGTAAACAGATCTTGTAGATGAGTAAAATTGGTATTAGGGGCACTGTGTGTGTCACAATTTTGAACAGAAAGGTGTTGTTTTGAATTAGAAATGGTGGTTATTTGGTAACAGAAAGTAATTTGATTTACAAGTAGAAAAGTTTATTTATCTAATTTTACTCTGATTTTAAACTCATAAGGTTATATATATATATATATATATATATATATATATATATATATATATATATATATATATATATATATATATATATATATATATATATATATATATATATATATATATATATATATATATATATATATATATATATATATATATTTTCATTTATATGTATTAATATATATGCATTCCCTTATGAATGGATTGTTAGAGTTTAAATTAATATTAATAATCAATAGGCTGGTATGATAACTTGTTTCAAAAATGGAAATTTATAAAAAAAAAAATATTTTGATGTTAGTATGTATTAGGGTTTGTGGATAATTTTTATATGGGTATTTTAAAATGAAAAGTAGTTTTAGTGATTTTGGAAAATTCAATTCTTTATTATTTAATTAGAATATAGTTGTTATGTAGTTGAAAAGCGTGCTTACAAATATGGTTTCATTTGGTTCTTTGAAAGATTAAAAAAAAAAAATTGGTTTCATGTGATATTTATGTTTGCTGGTGCAATTGTAAATTGAATCAAATGAAATAAGTGTATTAGTTGGAATTGGAAAGTTAATCTAAGTTTTCTTCCAAATAGTATAACTAGAATTATGTGTATGTTAGATTATAAAAGTGTGATCCTTTAGATTGGGTGGCTGTCATAAAGCGAGTAACTTGTGATAATAGAATTATGTTGCTGGATGCCCTCCGACACTAGTCTAGATCATTATGGGAAATTTTATGAAAGTTAGTTAATTAAGTGGTAATATTTAAAATTTCATGCATTGGCAATCATATAAAAAGATAAGAACATTATGGTCTCACCTGACATATTGAGTTCTACGAGTTGCTAAATGTAGATTCTTATGTTGACACTCATGGACTATTGGATCATTACCTTGTCATGTTCTATGCAAGTTTATTTCTGCATATCTGAGTGTAAGAAATTATGTACTTGCTTTATAATTTGAATGTGAAAAAAAAATTGTATTTTCAGTACATTTGTTATTTGGATTAAATGAATACAGTTTTGTTATAAAATCTAACATGTAGGTATATTGGAGTTTATCGATTTAATTAGTGTTTGTAAGCCTTGTTTGATGTTTTTTGGTTGTGTTGTCTTGGATTTTAGGTTCGTGATAGGATTGGTGAAGGACCTAGAAGAAATGACTGTTTACATTTTGAATCAGTGTTAATTCGAATGTATCTAAAGTTGTTTTACTTCTAATAAAAGAGTATAGATAGGTTATATACTCTGATGTAATATTTTGAAATGTTACATTATTGTTATGAGTACTTTACTATACTTGATTTATAAAGATTTAATTGTATTAGAGAATTGAAAAAAAAAATACTTGGGGTTTTAATCTTATAATTATGTTTGGATTATTGTCATTTGGTTATCTTTTGGTTTGAATAGTTTGAGGGTGTTACATTTGGTATCAGAGCCCAAGGTTTAAACACTCGAGACTTGATAGGTTTTATTAGAGGTTTCATTATGCTTCCTATGAGATTTTAGTTAAATCTCTTTTATAGGAATTCCAGTATGCCTCCTGTTACACGAGGAGCATGGGGACGAGGTATCCCTAATGCTGATGCCAATGCAGGCAGAGGCAAAGGTGGATGTAGAGGCCGCGGTCAAGGCCTAGGTAGAGGTCGTGGCCTAGGTAGGGGTCAAGATCGTCAAGATAGGCTTGATGATGAAATACCTCATGTTGAAGAGAAAGAGGCATTTCAAGCTGGGATTCTTTAGCAAATTCTTCGATGTTTGGATGGGATTTAAGCTAGAAATAATATTCTTGGTGGGGGAGCAAATGCTCAGGGTATTTAGATTCCCAATGTCAATCAAGTTGTAGTAGTAGATCCTATTATCAAGACTCAGCTAAAAGACATATCTAAACTCAAAGGTCCATATTTTAATGGAACCGAAGTTGGTAATGAAGCTGAAGCTTGGCTTTTGAACATCAAAAGATATTTTATTCTACATGATTATCACAATAATGTGAAAGTTCGCTGGACTGCAATGCAGTTAAGGTCTTTTGCTTCAATTTGGTGGGAAATGGAATTAGAACACCTTGGACTTCACATTTCTTAAGTCACTTGGGAATTGTTAATTGAGAGGTTTTGGGAAAGGTCCATGTCTTAGTATTGGCAGAAAACCAGGTCTGAGGAATTCTTTAGCATTTCTCAAGGGAATTCAATAGTGGAAATGTACAAAAGAAAATTCTTTTAGCTTAAGAATTTTTCTAGTTGGAATGAAGGTGATAAAACTTTGGTGCAACACTTTTTTAAGGGATTAAATCCTAGGATTGGTGAGGAAGTGAGAACTTTTAAACCAAAGACTACTAAGGAAGCTGCTGATTAGGCTAAGCTTGCTGAAATGAAATCTAGTTTTTCAACCAAGAGTGTTGTTAACCCGTTTGTTCCTAGCAGTAGTAAAAGTTAGAAATCCTTTAGGGATGATTCTAAGGTAGCACCTATTGGCTATGTTAGTAAATCTCAAAAGTATAAATTCAACAAATTTACCAAATTAGATAAAGGGTTTAAGGTTCCTGAACTACCTAAATCCATTAAGCCTGCTAAAAGTGCGAAATAGAGTTTTGCACTGCCACAAGAAAATTCCTCACAGTATAAGAGTACCAAAAGAGGAGCAGAATGTTGGCATTGTGGGTAGTTGGGTCATTTACAATGGAATTTCCCCCTTAAAGGCAATAATCAGGGTAAGCCAAGAGCATCAGGTTCTAAAGCTACTATTGGAGATTCTGGAAGGAACCACCTTATTTTTACTACTGTGGATCATAATCAAGCAAAACATTAGAACACAATGATTGAGGCTAAAGGTACTTATCAAGGTACAAAAATTTCCATTTTATTTGACTCAGGTGCCACTGATTCTTTCATTTCTACCAATTTGGTTAAACATTGTAATATTCCTGTGAGAAAGGCTGAGTTGGCATGGCAAGTTGAGTTAGCTTTTGGATCTAAGGTAGAAACTGGGCTGATTGTGGTAGATTGTGAAAGCCATCTTAAGGCATTTACCACTATAGCAAACCTCAGAGTTATTCCTTTAGGAACCTATGATATAATTCTAGGAATGGACTGGTTGGATCAGCACCAAGCTGTAATTGATTGTAGCAAAAAGATTATTGAAAGCATTGATGATTTTGGAGCAAGTAGATTCAATTCAAGTATTAAGAGGCCTATTTCATTTAGAACTATATCTGCTAAACAACTTCAAAGGTGTTTACAGAAAGGCTGCAAACTGTTTTCTATTTCTATCAATGATTTTTCTAAACCTATGACAAAGAAAACTAGTTTAGACCATTCCTTACTTAAGGAATTTTTTGATATTTTTGTAACAAAAATTTTGGGTATTCCACCCAAGAGAGAAATAGACTTTAGGATTGATCTTGTGCTTGGTATTGAACCTATTTCTAAAACTCCTTATCGTATGATAGAACAAGAATTGGTAGAACTCAAAGTTCAACTTGAAGAACTTCTTGAGAAAGGGCTAATTATACCTAGTGTCTCTCCTTGGGGTGCACCTGTTATCTTCATTAAGAAGAAAGATGGATCACTTAGACTATTTATCAATTACAGACAGTTGAATAAAGTTACTATCAAGAATAGGTATTCATTGCCTACAATTGATGATTTATTTGATCAAGTGAAGGGTGCTAAGGTATTTTCTAAAATTGGTCTTAAATCTGGGTACCATCAGCTTAGAATTCATGAGGCTGATATTCTTAAAATAGTGTTCCAAACTAGGTATGGGCATTATGAATTCGTTGTTGTACCTTTTGGTTTAACAAATGCCCCATTAGTATTTATGAGTTTGATGCAAGGAGTTTTTAGAACTTTCCTTGATAAGTTTGTAGTTTTCTTTCTAGATGACATTCTGGTTTATTCTAACTCCATGGAGGAGCATGAACAACAATTGAGACAAGCTTTTGAATGTCTTCAAAGGAATAAGCTGTATGCTAATTCTGGTAAGTGTGAATTTTTCAAATAAAAAATAAGTTACTTTGGACACATTATAACAAGGGATGGAATAGCTATGGATCCAGCTAAGATTAGAGCTATTGTAGAGTGGCTAGCACCTACAAACGTGTCTGAAGTAAGAAGCTTTATGGGTCTAGCTAGTTATTACCAAAGGTTTGTGGTTAATTTCTCGAAAATAGTACATCCTATCACTTCTCTTCAGAGAAAAGGTAAGAAATTTATCTGGTCAGATAAGTGTGAAGAGGCTTTTCAGCATCTTAAAGAATGGTTGACTAGTGCACCTGTATTGGCAGCACCTGATCCTTGTAAAGAATTTGTAGTTTGCACAAATGCTTCTTTAGATGGATTAGGAGCAGTTTTAATGCAAGATGGCAGGGTGATTGCGTATGAATCTAGGAAACTCAAGGATCATGAGATTAATTATCCTATTCACGATTTAGAACTTGCTGCAATAATGCATGTATTGACCAAATGGAAACATTTTCTCCTTGGACAACATTTTGAGTTGCGTACTGATCACAGAAGTCTTCAATATATTTTCGCACAACCAAATTTGAATGCACAGAAATGCAAATGGATGGAATTTTTGTGTGAATATAACTTTGAAGTTAAATATATACAAGGTAAAGAGAATAAGGTGGCTGATGCACTTAGCGAAAGACATCACAAACTTTCTCCTTTAACTCTCACAGTGGATTTGAAGGAGAAAATATTGTAAAATCTGATTTTTGATCCTTGGTTTTTAGATGTCAAGGCTGTTATAGATAGTGGCAGCACATTAGAAGGTAGATTTGAAGGTTACTCTATCAACACTGATAGGTTGCTGATTTTCAGAGGTAGCATCTATGTTCCTGAGGTTGGAGAGCTACGAAATTTGGTTATGTCTAAAGTTCACAAGGCACCCTATTTAGCACATCTTGGTGTTAAGAAAATGAATGCTGATCTTAAACAACATTACTATTGGATAGGTATGAAGAGGGATATTGTTGGCTTTGTTGCTAGATGTCTAGAATGTCAAAGGGTGAAAGCTGAATATCAGCATCCTGTTGGTTTACTTCAATCTCACAGTGTGGCTGGATGGAAATGGGATACCATCTCCATTGATTTTATAGTGGGGTTACCTTTATCAGCTAGGCATCATAATTCAATCATGGTTGTCGTTGACAGGCTAAACAAAGTTGCACATTTTATTCCAGTGATATTTTCTTATAATGCTGCATCGGTAGCACATATTTTTATGGAGCAGATAGTACGACTACATGGGATTTCGAAGAAGATCATATCAGATAGGGACCTAGTTTTTACATCTTCTCTTTGGAGGTCTATGCAATGTGAACTTGGTATTCAACTGAATTTTAGTTCTGCATATCATCCTAAGACTGATGGGAAAACTAAGCATGTAAATCAGATTTTGGAAGACACGCTCAAGATGTACGTCATGGATAGGCAGAACAAATGGGAAGAATTCTTGCATTTAGTAGGGTTTGCATATAATAATGGTTATCACAGCTCTATAGACATGGCTCCCTTTTAAGGTTTGTATGGACAACCTTGTAGAACACCCTTGAGCTAGGATAATTTGGAAGATAGAGTTCTCCTAGGTCCTGAAATGCTCCAAGATATGGAACAACAAGTGAAACTAATCAGGGAACACCTTGTTACAACATAGGATAGACAGAAAAAGTATGCAGATTTGCATAGGATAGAGCATCCATTTCTGGTTGGGGACAAAGTATTTCTGCGGGTCAGACCTAGAAAAAGTCCTATTAGATATGGTAAAGGTTCCAAATTGTCTCCACATTTTGTAGGACCATTTGAAATTCTAGAACATGTTTCTCTTGTTGCTTATAGACTTGCTTTGCCTCCTAGCCTATCTCGAATCCATGATGTCTTTCATGTGTCTATTTTGAGGAAATACATACCTGATATGACTCATGTTTTGAATTGGAATACATTATAGGTAGTGGATGGCCAATTGATGCTGGAACAAGTGTAGATCATTTAGCAAAGAGAGCTAAATCTTAGAGGTTGCAAGGTGGAATAGGTAAAGGTATTATGGGATCATAATGATGATACCTCTACAACTTGGGAATATATAGGGTCAATGAAAGCTTCACATCCTCATTTGTTTTCAGGCTTCCAGGAGTAAGCCTAAGCTGGTGGGAGAGGGTGTCATGGCCCTAACAATTTTATATCTATCACCTTGGAATATGAGATTAGTTAACTTTTCTAGATGGTTTGATACTTTTTAAGTTACTTTAATTCTGGTATTATTATGTTAAACTTTTTGAGAAGTCAGAGATTACTCAAAATCTGATTCTCGGAATAGATATTTTAATATTTTCAATATTGTGTTATATTCAGAACCTTATTATCTGAATTAATCTGGATTCGAGAATCAAATTTTATAAATCAATGTTAGTATGGTTTTAGTTTTATTTTTGTCTGATTCGTACTTTCAGTTTAATGTATAAGGTGGCTTTAAAATATTATCAGTACCTTAAATCTGTTGTTGCCAAATTTTAAGTATATATATGTATGTATATATATATATATATGTATGTATGTATGTATGTATGTATGTATGTATGTATGTATGTATGTATGTATGTATATGTAATTTTGGTATATTTATGTGTTTGTATTTATACTAATACAAGTTGTAATTATACGTATACATATATGTATACTTATTGATTAGCAATGATATTAATGTTAATTAGGATTAATATTAATATTAATATCAATATTAATATTGATATGAATATTAATATTAATATTAGTACCTAATACTATGTTAGTAAGAGTTAGTACCTAGACTAACCTATCATATGGAATTTAACTAAGTCTGAAAACCTAAACTTGAGCATAGCCTAAGTTATCGATCCCTAACTACACCTGGCATTATCAAGGACTTGGCAAGGGGTTTTGGGTTTCGGTATGAGGTGGAAATGCAAATGCAATTTTAATGCTTGCAGGTCGTATATGGTACTTCTGTTGCCATGTGTTGGAGAAGGCTAAGAAAGTGGGTTAAGGGTTATGCTCGCTATTATGAGCATTGGTTTTTCACGTTGCTTGAGTTTGGACCGCCATTGTTGGTTTTTCAGTTGGGATTATGGTTGCTCTGTTGAGAGAGTTTCTTTGTGTTTTCATGGGGAAATTGATGGCCATAATGGAGGTTATTGTCCCTTACTTGCCTTATAGAGATTTTGTGGGTTTGAAGGCTTGGGCTACAAATTTGGAAGCTTGGGGTTACGAGTTTGAGAGAAGGGCTCTTCAAGTAGTTTCTATTGCATACCATTCTACAATTGCACAGGCAGGGGTTTTTCTTTAACTCTTTCCTATAGTTATTGTTATGTTTCATTTAAAGTTGTGAATATTGAATATCAAAAATTTTTATATGGATAAACCTAGAATCAGGTGTGCAAATGAAATTACTTTGTGTTGTGTGTTGTAATTGGGTTTATGATGTATATTAAGGGAAAATTATTACCCTACTCTCTCTCTCTCGGTTTACTATTGCATTGTTATGTCATTAGAATGATGTTTAAGGTTAACAGTCTTGTATAATGTGTATAGACATTCGAGAATGGACACATGCAGAGCATGGCATTATGTACAATGCATAGCTCTGTATATATCCACAATCGAATGTGAAGTGTGGAGTTGTTTTATGAGTTTTATTATTATTTGGGTTTTGTCCCAAACATGCATTTTCATTGGTCAGCATACATATGACTTTTGTAATAACATATGATTTACTATTGTTATGAAGCCAAGCCCTGTATGTTTCAAGTTTTGGGTTTATAATTTTGGTCGAATGCGATGCCTCTGTGTTAATCTTTTGGTTATACACAACTCGGCCATGGTCACTAGTTCACATTTTTGAATTCATGACTATGGACAAAGGGCATAAACATGCGACTGGGGTTAGTGAGTTTTATCAACGGTTTTCTTGATATTCGTATCACTATTATTATTTTGAATGGTTTATTTAAGTTGGAGTTTGGACTTGTTATCAATTATGGTTGAGGGTTTTAGACAAGATGTTTTATGGCTATTTTTGTATTCAATAGTAGTTTTATGCATTATGTCAAACAGTAAATAAGTAACCGTGTGCAAAAAGTATTGTGTTGAACATTAGCAAGATTTTGGGATTTTGAGTTTGCAGTGCTCAGTCAATTTTATAGTGAATAGAAAGAGATGTCGTTTTTTTTCTTGATAGGTATTTCGATGTGTAAAAATCCAAAGTTTGTCTTTTCAAAATTATATACATTTTTCTATGTAGATGAGTCGATGTCTTGTCGATTTGTGCATGATGTATTTAATTCAAGTTTAATTGCATATAGTTTTATTCGATATTTGCAAAACTCTAGATATGCCATTATCTTTTATGGAAAGAGGCGTTTTGTTAATAGATCTTGTAGATGAGTAAAATTGGTATTAGGGGCACTGTGTGTGTCGCAATTTTGAATAGAAAGGTGTTGTTTTGAATTAGAAATGGTGGTTATTTGGTAACATCAAGTAATTTGATTTACAAGTAGAAAAGTTTATTTATCTATTTTTACTCTGATTTTAAACTCATAAGGTTATATATATATATATATATATATATATATATGTATGTATGTATGTATGTATGTATGTATGTATGTATGTATGTATGTATGTATGTATGTATGAATATGTATTCATTTATATGTATTAAAATATATGCATTCCCTTATGAATAGATTGTTAGAGTTTAAATTAATATTAATAATCAAGAGGTTGCTATGATAACTTGTTTTAGAAATGGAAATTTAGAAAAAAAATTATATTTTTATGTTAGTATGTATTAAGGTTTGTGGATAATTTTACTATGGGTATTTTAAAATGAAAAGTAGTTTTAGTGATTTTGGAAAATTCAATTCTTTATTATTTAATTAGAATATAGTTGTTATGTAGTTGAAAAGCGTGGTTACAAATATGGTTTCATTTGGTTCTTTGAAAGATTTAAAAAAAAAAAAATTGGTTTCATGTGATATTTCTGTTTGCTAATGCAATTGTTAAATCGAATCAAATGAAATAAGTGTATTAGTTGGAATTGGAAAATTAATTTTAGTTTTCTTCCTAATAGTATAACTAGAATTATGTGTATGTTAGATTATGCAAGTGTGATCCTTTAGATTGGGTGGCTGTCATAAAGCAAGTAACTTTTGGTAATAGAATTATGTTGTCGGATGCCCTCCGACACTAGTCTAGATCCTTATGAGAAAGTTTACGACAGTTAGTTAATTAAGTGGTAATATTTAAAATTTCATGGGTTGTGAATCATATAAAAAGATAAGAACATTATGGTTTCACCTGACATATTGAGTTCTACGAGTGGCTGAATGTAGATTCTTATGTTGAAACCCATGGACTACTGGATCATTACCTTGTCATATTCTGTGCGAGTTTATTTTTGCATATCTGCATGTAAGAAATTATGTACTTTCTTTATAATTTGAATGTGAAAAGAAAATTGTATTTTCAGTACATTTGTTATTTGGATTAAATGAATATAGTTTTGTTATAAAATCTAACATGTAGGTATATTGGAGTTTATCGATTTAATTAGTGTTACTAACCCTTGTTCGGTGTTCTGTGGTTGTGCTATCTTAGATTTCAGGTTCGTGGTAGGGTTGGTGAAGGACCTAGAAGAAATGACTGTTTACATTTTGAATTAGTGTTAATTTGAATGTATTTAAAGTTGTTGTACTTCTAATAAAAGAGTATAGATAGGTTATATACTCTGATGTAATATTTTGAAATGTTACATTGTTGTTATGAGTACTTTATTGTACCTGATTTGTAGAGATTTTATTGTATTGGAGAATTGAAAAAAAAAATACTCGGGGTTTTAATCTTATAATTATGTTTGGATTATTGTCATTTGGTTATCTTTTGGTTTGTGTAGTTTGAGGATGTTACATGATCTTGGGGAAGCCAGACATGATACCAGAGTTGGCTTATGGAAGTGTACAAATGAAGTAATTGAAGGACAATTGGAAAGCCTCGAGTTGTCAAAAGCTTAGATGAAAATGGAAATATAGGAATATTTGAATAGTTTCATAAGGAAATTAGTCACCCTTTTGGAAAGCATCTCTAAGATGCCCATTACTAGAGATCCCACCACTGCAGATGTCCAGGCACTTATCTCCTAGCTCCAAGAAGATAACTATTTTGGGTGAATTGATAGAGAATGGAGTGAGAAGATCAAGGTAGAAGGACTATCCATTATAGGGAAAATTGGTAATGCCATATTAAGATTGTTAGTAGAGAAAGATAACATATCGTTAAATAGAGCCACCTTGGTTGTAGAAAAAATCAAGATGAATGATTGTGTTTCTCTATTAAATTTGATCATCCAAATGAAGGTAAAGGAGGTTGTTGAAGAAAAGACTTTTCCTAAAGGAGATGAGCCCCTAGCTGAGTTGTTTTAGAGCATGCAGTTCAAATCTAAAATGATCATGGCAGTAGAGGAGGGACTTAAAGACACTGAAGTGAAAGTAAAGGAGCAAGATAGAGATTATGAGCTACTAAGAGGTTTGCATATACATTCATATTCTAGTGGGAAAGGAAAGACAATAATTAGAATAATTTTCATGAAGAAAAATTTCTCCAATTTCATAGATGATCTAATAGGAATGACTTCTAATCACTAGGATAGAATCTTTGAACTTCGGAGGCTTGGTGGATGTGTACATGTGGCCATGAAAGAATTACAAGTCTAGTTGGTGCCACTAAAAATCTATCCTTAGAGCATTCTAAATGGTTGTTGAGATATACTAATGTACATGTCCATAAACATGAAGAGCTAATTCCAATCATTGTTGCTACCAAAACCTATAGAGCAAAGGAAGACAAAGGAAAGAAGGCAAAGTGATTCATATTCCACCTTTATATTTTTGTTATGTAATCATTGTAATAGAAAAACTGGCTCCTTGCCATTTGTCATTTTTGAGGAGATGAACTGATTGAACTTCCACTATAATGGTCATCTCAAAATCCCATATGTATGATAATGAAAGATTAATAAAAGGTTGGAAATTTTTTTGTGTGAAGTACTTGATGTTGCAGAGTCAATTGAATGGTATTTCTATATCAATTATTTTCTATTCCATTTTGGTTAATTGTTAATTTCTTATTTTCTCTTTATGATAAGTATTGTCATTATAGGCCTAAAAGAGATCCTTTAGATGTTTTCATTCAATCTAATCTCTCTCTCTCTCTCTCTCTCTCTCTCTCTCTCTCTCTCTCTCTCTCTCTCTCTCTCTCTCTCTCTAGTTTCTAGATAGATCAATTAGCCTTAGTGGATATTAGCTATGAGTTCATATGATGTGTGAGTTCATAGACTTAATCAATCCTTTAAGTATTATTTTTTGCATAAATTAAATCACATATAGGTTTGACTTGGTTTACCTCTCCTATTCTCTAGTTAAGAACATACCCTATTTAGATTTAGGAGTAAACAAAATTCATTCCAAGTTTTACAATAGGGAGCTATACCTAATAATTTAGAGAAAAGTAAGTCTTCTTAGAAGCAACTTTCCAACTATTGTAATTAGATGTTGTTCACAAATTAGGGCATTGAAGAGTTAAAATCAGAAAGAACAAATCTATTTACCAATAGGAGTCAACCCAAACCCTCTGAGGGTAATACATATTCCCCAAAAGGGTACTCAAATCAGTAATTGGTTTGATTGGTCAATAAGGTTAAATTCAATTTTAAAAGTTTGCTAGCCTAGTTTTTGGTTTGCATGGGAAGTACCCTCCTTATGTGTAACCAATTTATGGAAGTGATTACTTGGGTTACATATGATCTTCTCAAGTTTTGTGATGATTCAAGCCTTAGGGTTTTGGTTGGGTTTTGCTCCAAAATTTCTTACTAAGGGATCAATGAACCAATGATTCTACTTAAGGGTTGATCCATGAAGATGACAACTTCAACCACTTCTTTTTAAAAGGATGAATAAAACTATAGGCAGATCATTAAAGGTGTAAGAACCTAAGGGAAAATCTACTTAGAGAGTTTCTAAAATCTTAAGAATGGGATTCATCCCTATTCCCCTTGGGCTCTTGCATTAGTTGTCTTGTTTATTGTTGATGTATCATCAATCAACATATGCAACACAAAATAAATGCAACATATTTTTTAGTCGTTTCATATCATTTTCTTTGATTTTACCCAATGGATTTAAAGCAAGCTATTGAATAATGATCTCAGTATGATTTAGCCTGAATTTTAGAGGCCCTAGTCAAACTTTCCATTGGAAACCTCATGGGAAAGAGCTCTAGAATTCCACCAATAAAACTTGCAATCCTAAATCTCATGGGGAAGATCTCTATCTCTACGGACCTATGTTCATTCCCATCTCTATTCAAACACTCAATATTTTTCAATGGTTTTGGCACAAGCCTAATGCAAATCTTGAGGTAAATTTACTTTTAAAAGTTTACATTAAATCCAACTTATCATCTCCAAATTAATTTTATATTCTTGTGAAGGTGATTTCCATAAAACAATACCTTAATAGGTCATTTGAAATGATGATGATTTTCCAATATTGCTAAAGTAGAGTACTAATCACGTTAAGATGGTGCATTGTTCAGTAAAAGGTAATTCTTTGTTCAAATTTTTAAAACTAAATTGTCCACTCATTTATGAGACTTTTTATGTCATTTTGGGGGATTTGAACCTACATCTCCATCTTTAGAACTTTGTGTACTTGATATTTGAGCACACACCTTCAACTATGTACTTGTGATATTAAAAAGTAAACACCAATGATGATTTTTACTAAGAAAATTTTGAAAGATTAGAAGGAATCAGTCAAAATTATTTGTTAGTGACCATCTGATTCTACAAATATTTTACTTTCTTGTTAATATACAATTAATTGAGCAACATTGACTTTTAATGTACAGTTAATATCGAGTTAAGAGCTAGTTTCATACCATGGTTGTTTTGAAAGGATGAGTGTATTAAGAAAAGAGAATACAGAGTTAAGAGTATTGTATCAAAAAAAATTGAACAAAGTATGGTTTAGAAAAATGCCTACTCTAGAAAATCAATAGTGTAAATGATGTAAACACCTCTAGAAATAACAAGTGCAATAGTGGATGAAATCCTGCACCTCCACAAATAACGAGTAACAAGAAAGAAATAATAAATCGATGGTGAAGAAAAATACAAGTAATAAAACAAAAACTACTGAGAAAAAGGTTGATGTAAAGGGTAATGCTTTTTTCATTTCAAAATCTTAGAATGACATAATCAAAACAAAGAGTTTTACTATCAAAACTATGAAAAAGAATGTGACATACCCATTAGGGTATCGACCAATTTTTTGTGTACTTCACTATTTGATATGAGATCAAGCGAAAATAAAAGATACATGAATCTACTACAACAAGAACCAAAAAAAAAAAATTTCTACAAGTTCAAACTAGAGATAAAAGTGCTGCAGTGGCAGAGAAGAGAAATGCTATAGGAGGCAACATTGTTGAAAATGTAATAAGAAATTTAATGTTATGTTTTAAATACTTTTAGTTTTTGAAGTTTGTAATAAAATCCTACATGTGGTGGCATACCTAGAGTAGCAGTTCGATAAGCTCTCCAGATATAGCCACCTAGGACCAGGTGTGTGGATCTTAAATTAGAATAGTTTTTTTTAGTTGGTAGGTGGAGTGTTTAATGATTTTTAGAATCCAATAATAGGTAGTAGGCAGTTTTTGGAATATTCCTAATTTAGACTGTCTAATATTGGTAGGAAAAGAACGTTTCAGATTCTTATTCTTTTCTTGGATAGAAGACGAAAAAAATGTGGATATTTAAAATGTGGCCTACTGCATGATTGTTAGATTCCAATAATAGGTAGTAGGCAGTTTTAGATTCTTATCCTTTTCTTGGATAGAAGACGAAAAAATGTTTCTCATCCTTTTATTAGAAAAGGAGAGTCAGTTTTAAATAAGCCAGTTGGCTATGTAAGAGAGGCATTTGAATTTGGGTAATAGAGAAAGTTTTAGTTTTTGCCTTAGAAAGGATATAGATAATTGACTATGGAGTTTGGAAGAAATTTGATCTTGGTCTCTCTTGTAAAAGTGCAAATATATTTTCTTTGAGGACATTTCGGGTTAAAGATCTTGGTGTGCAGGTGAAGATAAACTATGGAGATTTATATATTCTGATTAATCCAATCTTGAGTTTGGTTCGAGTTCGATCCTGGCTGATTGATGTCGTGCCCCTTGAAGTTGCTGCAGTGGCAGAGAAGAGAAATGCTATAGGAGGAAACATTGTTGAAAATGTAATAGGAAATTTAATGTTATGTTTTAAATGCTTTTAGTTTTTGAAGTTTGTAATAACGTCCTACATGTGGTGGCATACCTAGAGTAGCAGTTAGCTAAGCTCTCCAGATATAGCCACCTAGGACCAGGTGTGTGGATCTTAAATTAGAATAGCTTTTTCTAGTTCATAGGTGGAGTGTTTAATGATTTTTAGAATCCAATAATAGGTAGTAGGCAGTTTTTGGAATATTCCTGATTTAGACTGTCTAATATTGGTAGGAAAAGAATGTTTCAGATTCTTATTCTTTTCTTGGATAGAAGACGAAAAAAATGTGGATATTTAAAATGTGGCCTACTGCATGATTGTCAGATTCCAATAATAGGTAGTAGGCAGTTTCGGATTCTTATCCTTTTCTTGGATAGAAGACAAAATAATGTTTCCATCCTTTTATTAGAAAAGGAGAGTCAGTTTTAAATAAGCTGGTTGGCTATGTAAGAGAGGCATTCAAATTTGGGTAATAGAGAAAGTTTTAGTTTTTTCCTTAGAAAGGATATAGATAATCAACTATGGAGTTTGGAAGCAATTCAATCTTGGTCTCTCTTGTAAAAGTGCAAATATATTTTCTTTGAGGACATTTTGGGTTAAAGATCTTGGTGTGCGGGTGAAGATAAACTATGGAGATTTATATATTCTGATTAATCCAATCTTGAGTTTGGTTCAAGTTCGATCTTGGCTGATTGATGTCATTCCCCTTGAAGTAACTCAGTTGAGTGAGTATTCCTCCTGAGTTTTCCAAGGTGTGGCTCTGCATCAAAAAGGAATCCCTACCCATTACTCTGTTAGTGATGGTTTCTACTACATTGTAAGCCTAGGTGTTGCAATTTTCCTTGTTAAGATTCATAAATAGATGTGAATCTAAAAATAACCATATCAAATAAACTAGTCATTCAATAGTAAGTTGGCATTTAGGGTGAGGGTGGTGTTGTAAGAGGTCCTTACTATACCCAAACATTGTATTATGGTCTTAACTACCTTGTTAAATAAAACCTTAGTTCTATCGATTACTTGTGTTGCGTTTAGGATATTTTATTATATTTATGAAATTAATATATCATTTTGATGTAAACTATCCCTATTACCAAATATTTGAGCATCATGATGCAGCCATGTAAATATATATTAATTTCTCATCAATAAAAAACTATAGATAGTTGCAAAGTTTCTTGCAAAGTGCAATCTTTATCCTCAATATATATGAAAGTATCATTAAAAGTAAACCATATATACCTATTTTTCTTGTTTACATATCAATATTAATACTATCAATGTGATACTATATAAATCCATGAAAGATAGCATGTTATCAAAGTCTAGGATTTTGCCACGTTTTATATGGAATCAACAATTACATTTAAACAAATGAAAATGGATAAGGCACAATATTCTTCCACAAGTGAGCTTGGAAAATTTCATCAAAAATTGATTTTGATTTCTTACCATGTGGTAAGGAGCTCAAGGGTATATATTACTAAGACATTATACACATGGTCTCATGCACCATGTGTAATCACCCAAAAAGGCTATATTTCATTGCTAAGAACATCGATGACTGATCAATAGAAAATATAAAGAGGATGAGACATGGGAATCATTTAATAATTTGGGGGGATATACACATGAAAAATTCTAAGTTATAGATACCTCACAAATTGCATTGTGTGTAATCATTTTGTCAATGACTATTTTTAAAATATTATGGCACATACCAAATCTATCTAGACAGATGAGTTGAACTACTAAAATGATCGTTGAAGGATTGGCCTACATTCAAATATTATACATGATGAGGTGTAAAAAATTGGTGTGCCACATTAGGCATTAAAAGCTAGGTGCAAAGATTCCTAGTAGACAAGATGAGGTCTACCTTAGTAGACAAGGCTAGGTACAAGTCCTTGGTGACTTTAAAGGAATTACCCAAGTCTTCAATTAATGGAGTAAATAATTCATCAATTTCATTATAAGAAATAGGACCTTAATGGAAACACCATTGAACTTGACCAATTTCATATTGATTAAATAGACCACTACCCTTCACTTACATGATACCATTGACCACTCTTCCAAACAATAGTACTTCTAAATTCAACTTACTATACCAGCCTTATTCATATTCATACTTTTTTAGGACTCCTTCTCCCCTTTTCACATTAACATTGAGTATCTAGACTTTACTATCACTAGGCATTGTTCACTCTTCCCTTTTCTATCCTAGAATTATTTTCTAACTTTTATCCAATCAACTAATCAAACTTACTTCTAACTATCATATTGTGATAGATTTTAATCACTCCAATCTTCCCAAACATGATATGATTCTTTATGCATCACCACACACACTCCTTAAGATCATGAAGATAATTTATCCTTATTCTTGGTATAGGTCATTAGTTCTTGTCTCTAATTTATTGGATTAATATCACTGCTTCTTTGGAAAACATGAAATTAGCAATGTCTTGCTATAATATTTTATCTATAGGACTATCATTCATAGTTGGAACAATTGATTAATTGTGCATTATCTTTGATGTTACACAAAGTGTCATATTATTACCATTTTGTGTATGGCGAGCTCACTTGGGCATGCAAGACCATTTTCTATTTTCGTCGATTGTTCTAGAGCTTTCCTAGTTTAGAAGGTAGTGTCTATTGAGTTCACTTGGGCATCAAAGGAATGTCTACGAAAAATGAGCGTTAATTGAGCTCACTTAGTTAATGAAGAAAATGTTGGATGGAACTAGTGTTAACTAAACTCACTTAGTTACCAAAGGAAATCTGTGAATATGTAGTGTTAATCGAGTTCATTTGGTTAACATAGGAAAATTGTTTCTGAGTTAGTGTCTACCGAGCAAGGTTGACTAATGAAGGATTTTCTTGTTTTGGCATATTGAGTTCAATTGATTTATCTATTGGTTCTAGTTGACTAAGAAGATGAATATTAAATATTCTAAGTTGTATTTAAGCTAACTTGACAATATGAAATATATGAATAAAAAGTTAAGTTGAGAGTTAGAAAGTGCACGAAGTATGTTAATGCTAAAATATTTTTGAAGATCTAATGATGTTGGAAGGAATAAAATTAGAAAGATAAATCAATTTATCCTTGTAAAGCTAAAAAGATATATTCAATCAAGAAGGATCAAGTATATAAGTTAGAATTGAGATTTTTAGTCAACAATTCAATTACATCTAAATTATTTCATCTCATTATTACTCTCTAACCATTATAGTAATGATCTAAATCTCTTAATATAGTTGGCTTAACAACTATTTGTAAATCCTATAACAAGCTAGCATTTCTATTGAAGTGTCTAAAGACCTCTAACATGGCCAATCCTAATAGGGTGATTAATCCTATAATAGGGTCAAACATAATAGTGTATTTTGTAACCTTTAATAAGGTTGGCTCTTAACAAGGCTCACTTCAGAAAAGTGAAAAAATAATAACTAGTTGCAATTGGTGGTTTTTTCTCGAAAGAGTTTTTTACATTAAATCTTTGTGTCAAATGTGTTCATTCTATTTCTATTACATGCTTGCAACTAAGTTAAATTAAAAATTAATTTTAAATAACAACTTAAAATTTTCATGTTAAGTGTCTACCGAGTTACAACATTTTTAGTGTGTTCACTGAGCATCAACAAAGGTTAGTTTTTATAGTTTATATTTGTACTAACATCTAATGGATTTGGGATTTATTTTTAAAGTAATTGATTCACCGCTCCCCTCTCAGTTACTCCTCTTATATTTCCAACAATTGGTATTAGTGCTTTTGGTGCTTGTAGTGAAAGTTTCAAGGACCTAAGCTAAAGATCATGATGTTGTATAGAATAAAGATTCCCAGGTTGAATTGACACAAATTTGTAGCATGACAAGGACTTATGAGGTTATATCTAGCAATGATCAATGATTTAGGTTGTAAATATCTTGATACTAAATACAAGACTCCTACTAGAACATTATTGGTTGAAGACATTACTAAAAAGAAAAATCATAACATCATGATGATTGATATTGTATCTTCTCTTAGTTATGCTGAATTTGATTAAGTAAAAGACTACAAATTGGCACATGCAATGCGGACCAAACTAAAGGACATTTATGCAGGAGATAACAATGTAAGAAGAGCTAAAGTAGAAAGTCTTAGAGGTCAATTTCATCATATGAGAATGAGAGAGGATGAAAACATTGAAAAATATGTGAAAAGAATCAAAGAAACTTTGAGTGCAATCAAAGCATCTAGAGGAGACATTGATGATAAAATAGTTGCAAGCAAGGTACTCATAACCCTTCTTCCTATCTATACTATTAGTGTCCTCTATTGAAGAAATGAGATGTGATCCAAAAACAAAATAACTTTAAATGCTCTAGTTGGAAGGTTGATATCTTTTGAATTGGATAACTATGATAACTATGTTCCTAGTTCCAAAGGTATTGAGTCTACATTTGAAGCCAAACTCTCACTCAAGAAAAAGAGTAAGAAATCAAAGACCAATCATTTACAAAGTGAATAAGAAATTAAAGAAAGTTTAGATAGTGATCTTGACATTGTTGAAGTCCCATTTTCAAAGAAATACTCCAAAAGTAGAGGAAAGCACAAATGCTATAATTCTCTAATCTATTTTTCTTGTGAAGAAATTGGTCACATTGTTGCTAGGTTCCCAAATAGAGAAAAAAAGGATGAGAAGAAAAGAAATAAGTACAAAGGCAAGAAGGAATTCAAGAGCTACAAGGACAAAGGTAAGAAATATTGTTTTATGGCTAAAGATTATGATAATAGTGAAGATTAAATTTTATATATTATTGTAAAAGATGAATCTAATGATGAAGGAGATAAGATGGCACTTATCTCTCATTTTAGCAAAATGATACATGGATTATTGATAGTGGCTATTCACATCATATGACTGGAGATAAAAAAAAAATGAGCACATGGAATATTATAATGGCGGTAATGTAAGATTTGGAAACAATGAACCTTGTTGCATAAAAGGAAGAGGATATATCTCTTTGACTAATGGACTTATATGTGATAATTCTTATTCGATTGAAGGAATAAAAAATAATCTACTAAGTGTGGCACAATTGAACAACATTGGATTCAAGGTAGAATTAATGAATGTGAATGCCAAACTATTGGATGTAAAAGAAAATCTGATTGGATCTGGCCAACAAACAAAAGGTAACCTATTCTATCTTGATCTTAGTGAAAGTTCATGTTTTATTGCTCAAATAGAAGAAATCTAGTTATGGCATGAAATATTATGTCATGTAAATTTTGATAAACTAGTCAAGATAAGAAAACAAAAAAGAGTAAGAGATATTCCTATCTTGAGGAAACCTAATATGGGTCTATGCAAAATTTGTCAAATTTGTAAGATGGGAAAGACTAGTTTCAAAGCCAAGAACTATCATTCTGAAGAAGTGTTAGATCTTGTGCATACAGACTTATGTGGAACTATTGGAATAGAGAGTTACAATGGAGAAAAAAATTTCATTCTTTTTGTTGATGACTATTCTAGAATGATGACCATAATGTATCTAAAAGAAAAATTAGAAGCTTTTCAAAAAGTCAAGTGGTATTTGGTAACAACAAAAAAAGAAAATTGAAAGAAGTTAAAATTTTTGAGATTAGATAGAGGTGGTGAATTCATCTCCAATGAATTCAATAAATTCTACATAGAAAATGAAATTAAAAGACAAGTATCAACTCTTGGTACACCTCAATAGAATGGTATAGCTGAAAGAAGGAATAGGTCCATCATGAATTGTGCAAGAAAATTGATGATAGAAAAGAATTTTGTAATCAAATATTGGAAGGAAGCTATCAACACTATAGTTCATACCTTGAATAGAGTACAGTTGAAGAAAGACTCAGTATGGCTACAAACCTAATGTAAGTTGCTTGAAAGTATTTGGTAGCAAATTTTATATCTTGAAAGAATCTAGAACAAGAAAATTTGATGTCAAAGGTGATGAAGGAATATTCCTAGGATATTATTGTAGAAGTAATGTATACAAATGTTTTAATTTGTCTACCCATAAAATAATAGAAAGTGCACATATGGGAATTGATGAGTTTGTAGAAAAGAGTGAAGAAGAAAGAAACAAAGAAGCTAAGGATTATACAAGATTTTTTTACTATGAATTTTATGCCCTAAAAAATCTAAATGAAAGAAAGGAGGCTTAACCTCCCAAATCTCCAAAATATCCAATAGTTATCAAATTGTAAATAATGCAACTTGAGTCATAGTCTGAAGGTCTTGAGTCACAATCAAAGGCTACCGAGCTAGAGAAAACTAAGTTTGATGGACCCAAGTCATATCTAATGGGACCAAAGTTTGATGCTAAAGTTCATAATGAGATTACTTAAAATCATTCCATATCCAAAGACCCTGTGTTAGCAAGATATTTTAGAAGGCATCATGCACCTAATCAAATTATTGGAGACAAATTAGAGGGAATAATGACATGAAGCCAATTAAAAGGTACATGTTTACTTGCTTAATTTGAACCTAAAAATGTTAAAGATGCATTGGATAATGAAAGTTGGATTGAAGTAATGAATTAAGAAACAGAACAGATAGAGAAGAATAAAACATGGACTATTGTTCCTAGACCCAAGGATAAAAATGTAATTGACATAAAGTGGGTATTTAGAAACAAGCTGAATTAAGATGGAAAAGTTTTTAGAAACAAAGCAAGGTTAGTATGTAAAGGTTATTCTCAAGAAGAATGTATTGATTATGGTGAAACTTTTTCTCTTGTTGCAAGATTAGAAGGTGTTAGAGCTTTACTAGCATATGTAGCTCATAGAGGATTTAAAGTCTATCAAATGGATGTGAAATATGCATTCTTGAATGGAATTATCAATGAGGAAGTCTACATTGAACAACGTAAAGGTTTTGTAGATCCTAACATAAGGGACATAGTCTACAAATTACACAAGGCATTATATGGTCTCAAGCAAGCTCCCAGAGCTTGGTATGAAAGACTTCATAACTACTTGATATAGATTGGTTTTCAAAGAACTATTGATAACAATAGTTTGTATATCAAAGAAGGACTAGAAAAAAAGATTGTGTTGGTGAAAATAACTGTGGATGACACTTTATTCATAGGAAATGATGACTTGTGTAAGGCATTTTCAGAAGAAATGAGTAATGAATTTGAGATGTCTATGTTTGGAGAGATAAAATTATTTGTTGGATTATAGATTCAATAGAAGAAAGATAGTATCTACATTACTCAATCTAAATATATCAAGGAGATGCTAAAGAAATTTAGAATGGAAGACTCAAGACCAATCAAAACCCCTATGTATACTGGACATGAGCTTTCCAAAAATGATGATTCCAAAGAGGTAGATTAGACAACATATAGATCAATGATTGGAAAATTGCAACATAGTACACAGAAGGCCTAATATTGCATTAGCAGTTGGTATGGTGACAAGATTCTTAGAAAATCCCAAAGAAAATCATATGATGCTAGTCAAAAGAATCATGAGATATTTGAATGGTAATGAAGAATATGGTTTATGGTACAAAATAGGAGGCAATTTGGATTAAAAAGTATTCATAGATGTTGATTGGGCAAGAAGTACTGATGATAGAAAAATCACTTGTGGTGGAGCATTATTTCTTGGTAAAAGACTAGTGTCTTAGACAAGAATGAAACACAATCATATCTCTTAGTCCACAATAGAGGCAGAATATGTGATAGTAGTAGTCAATTATTCTAATATTGTTTGGTTCAAATGATTGATGGAAGGTATGAAGATAGAGATCAAGGATTTAGTAGTTATATACTATGATAACACCAATGCAATAAAATATCAAAGAATCTAGTAATGCATACCGAAACAAAGCACATTTCTATAAAATATCATTTCTTGAGAGAATTGGTACAAGATAAAGAAGTTAGATTGGAATATGTAAATATAAAAGAACAAATTATAGACATATTCACCAAGCCATTACCTAAGGATGCATTTCTGTATCTAAGAGGAAAACTAGGGGTCATTCCCCTTTCTAAAGCTCACTAAATAAAATTTAGTGATGCATCAAACAAAGCATTATTGAAGATCAATCAATTGGTGCAATATTGATGAGGGCATATTGTAAATGAATCAGAACTTGAGGTACATTTATATTAACTGACTATTGTCTTTTGCATGAGATGTCAAAGAGAGAGAAGTTTGCTATCATACTATCATATCACATATAAATTTTGTAAACAAAAAGAAGAGATGTCAAAGAGCGAAAATGAACTTGGTAGAATCAAAAGAAGTATTTTGATAGAGGGAGAAATTGAAGGCAGAAAGAGTTCACACTCATAGAGGGAGATCTCATGGACGAGAATTAGAATCAAACTCAAGATATGTTCCTTACTTTATTCTTGTTCTAAAATTTTATCATACTATGACATGTCGTGTTCCCATCAATGCCAAAGAGGGAGATTGTTGGAATAATTGATTAATTGTGTATTGTCTTGATATTACAAAAACTGTCATATCATTACCAGTTAGTGTATGTTGACCTCACTCAAGCATGGAAGACAATTTTCTATGTCTGCTATGCATTCTAGAGTTTGCCTAGTTTAGAAGACAATGTCTACCAAGTTCACTTAAGAATCAAAGGAAAGCTTGGAGAAAATTAGTGTTAACCAAGCTCACCTAGTTAATGAAGAAAATGTTAGATGGAAGCATTGTTAACGAAGTTCATTTGGTTAACATAGGAAAATCGTTTCCGAGTTAGTGTCTATTGAATAGGATTGACTAAAAAAGGATTTTTGTGTTTTGGCATATTAATTTCAATTTATTTATCTATTGGTTCTAGCTGACAAAGAAGAAGAATATTAATTATTCTAAGTTGTATTTGAGCTCACTCAACAATATGAAACATATAAATAAAAGTTCAAGTTGAGGGTTAGAAAGTTTGTAAAATATGTGAATTCATGGAAGATTTTTGAAGATCTAGTGATGCTAAAAGGAAGTGAATTAAAAGGATAAAACAATTTATCCTTGTGAAGCTAAAAATATATATTCAATCAAGAAGGACAAATTATACAAGCTAGAATTCATATCTATAATCATCAATTCAATTGTATGCAAATTAGGTCATGTCATTATTACTCTCTAACTATTGTAGCAGTGATCGAAATCTCTTAACAGAGTTGTCTTAACAAATATTTGTAAATCCTCTAACAAGGTGGCATTTCTATTGAAGTGTCTAAAGACCTCTAACAAGGCCAACCCTTATAGAGTGATTAAATCCTCTAACAGGGTCACACCTAAAAGTGTTTTTTGTAACCTTTAATAGGATTGGCTCCTAATAGGGCTCACTTCAAACAAGTGACAAATAGTAACTAGTTATAATTGGTGACTTTTTCCCAAATTGGGTTTCCACGTTAAATTTTGTGTCAAATATCTTCATGCTATTTTTTTATGTGCTTGTATCTAAGTTAATGTAATAATTAATCATAAATAAACTCTTAAGATTTACATGTTAAGTATTTATCAAGTTGCAACATTTTGAGTCTGTTTATCGAGCATCATTAGAGTTCAGTTTTTAGAGTTTATTTTTATACTGACATCTAAGGGATCTAGGATTTACTTTTTTAGTAACTAATTCATCCCTACCATCTCTGTTACTCCTCTTATATTTCCAACAATTAACTATATGTAGAGTAAAGGATTTTTCTTATGCTATTCTTATTATGTCTTGTTTTTGGACCCTATGCTTCATATAGTGGCTATGTTGCAAGAACTTGTGAAGTGAATGAAAATATATGTTGTCCATAATTCTTTAGCACTTACTTGAAACTAGATCTAAGGGTAAAAGAACAAACATGTGTCACCCTTTTACAAAGGAAAAGTCTAACAAAAGTATAACTGTTCACATTCAATGACATAAAACTGATATTATTATTTAGAATTTGAAAATGAAGTAAATTAATGAAATATGTAGAAATGGATGGAGTTAAGGATTATAATTTTTAATAATTATTTGGAATAACAAATGATATATTTTCCAATTTTTTAAAGATAACATTTTAGTTGCTGAAAAATGTTAGAAATTAGGAGTCTAATTCCCACCACAAAATGACATTGAAGCAAACTTATTTACCTATGATCTTAGATTATGTTATAGATAACATATGTAGCTAGAACAATAAAAAATAAAACTTGGCTTTAGACCTATATTTTCTCTTTAATAATGATTCAAATTTCAACATATTCAAATTGATGGCTTTCAACTCCAACCACATTTTTCAAAATAAATCTATTCCAACCAAAATAAAAATTATAAATTCTAGAAGAGGACTCTCTCCTTGAGAATGTCATGTATAATTTTTATTATTTTTTGGTACGATTTAATATATTTTTCTTTCTCAAAATTGACATCTTCTTGAGTGTTAAAATATATACTTGTAATTTTTAAAATTACAATATATTATATCTAATTAAACCACTATTAACTCTATATAAGAATATTCATGACTTTGAGCTCTATAAAATGGTGTTTATATGATATTATAGAAATATCATAAAAAATAGTAAGAGTTATTGAAACATCAATTTTCTAAAATAATTTTATTTCTTTAGTAATTGGAAAATAACTAGTAAAAATTATGCATTTAATAGACATTTCTAATAGGAAAAGTGTAAGAAAATATATGACTTAGCTAGAATAAATTTATCAAGATCATATGTTTGAAAAAAATTGATATTTTGGTAGAAATACACAAATTTAGTCAGTTTGATAAGTCATCCTGAAAGGTGACAGCTTTGTACATTTACCCCTAAGGTAGAAGTTAATGGAGATCTTCCTCCCATTAAACTTCCCCAATACAAATAGTGGAACTGTAGAAAATGTTTGGATGGCATTAACACTTTAGAGATCTTAGCTAATAAAACTAGTACAAGAATTTTTCGTGGTTACTCAAAGGCATGTGATGGTAACATTGCTAGTGGTCATTATAATTTTGGGAAATAATTGCCTGCACCCAATACTAACCTGTGGGAAAAATGTAGGAAATATACACCAAGTGATACAAAAGTGGTAGAGAATGCAACAATTGAATTAAAATCAAATTTTTTTTTGAGTTTATTTGCACTTGAAATTGATGCAAGAGCATCGAGCTTGGATTTTGTTTGAGTTACGATTTGTGTGGTTGTGGATGTGTTGGAGAGACATTGGGGAACCTTTTCTTATGTGCACATAGTTATTGTAGTTATCATGTTGAAGTTAGAGTTATTTTGCCTTGTTGCTTGAGTTGTATTTTTTGTATTTTACATGCCTATCACAGTGATGTAAATAGTTTTAAGCAATGATTCAGAGGCTGAAATTTTTTTGAATTGAAGAGGGCCTAGATTAATATCTATGGCTAAGAGCACATATTTTAATTAATTAATAATTGGGATTTATGGAAATTCTCCTGGAACATCGATTTATGCTAGTTTTTCATGACGGGTTTGTGTGTGTGAGTTTCCGGATGAATGCATAGTTTTCCTTTAGGAACCAATATTTGTGCACATAAGAGCTTGAAGAGGACCCAAATTATTACCTTTATTAAAGAACAAGTCATTACTCAATTGGAGCTAGGAGATATCACAAATTTTCTTGGGTATCAATTTTCATGTAGTTTTCCTGTGAAATGTGTGGTATTTTCATCTTACACAATTTCATATGAGAAAATGGGATCTTGTTAAGATAGGAACATGTTACTGGTCATGTGTGGAACTAAATGTAACTTGTTATTTAGTTTTATTCATGGTTTTTAGAGTTTTTCTTTTCTCTTCTAAGGTGGACCTATATTGTAATTAATTGCTTAACTAGTTGACTTGTGGCTTGGTTGGCTATACAAGGAGCTTGTGTTGATCTAGAAATAAGTATGGTGGATGATAATGAGATAAGTATGGATCATTGGAGGATGATTCTAGAACATGCTTTGGAGGATTCTATATCATCAGTAGAGGAATAGTTGAGATAGTGAATTCGATGAAGAGCTAGTGGTTGTGGTTTAGAAACAAGGAGGTTGCTTGGTGGCTTTCAAGAAAAAGTTGAGATCTTGGAGGTTTCTACTAGATTGATGTTATGTTATAGATTTAGGCTAGCTCAGAATTTATTTGGATGTTGGAGAACTATTATTGTAATTGCTATTGTATTTTTCCATATTTGGGACGCTTTATAGCCTGACACATTGCATGTAATCAATTATTTTATGAATAAAGAGCCATGAATTGGTATCATATCTTGTGATTTTTTTAATATTCCACTATGTGGTTATTTTCTAGGGGCAAGGACATATCCATTGGGGATTCTCCTAGCTTGCACTACATTAGGTGTTATTAGAGTGAGGATTGATCTAGTTGGTTGATCTTATAATAGCTTAGGTTTTCCTGATCATGTAGATAGATAAATGAAATTGTGGTAGTTTTCACTAAGACCTTGTGTTGAGAGAAGCTGATCTAAGAAGATATTGATCTTGTGGTGGATTTCTCTTTCTAGAGTCCTAGTCTGTGAGGTGGCAGATTATAATTTTGACTTGTAATTGCAAAGGACTTGCAAATGGATCAATGGATGCAAAGTGTTGGAAATACATATGATAAGCTAAGTTACTAAGAGGGGAGGGGTGAATCAGTAAACAATAAAGCTTACTCCTTAATTAGCAATTAATCTATCATGTGTACTATGATCTAATTGCATGCACAAGAAACTAGAAACATAAAAGCATTCATAACACTTTTGAAACATAATTTGGTGACCCAGAAACCTTCCAAATAGAAAGTAAAACTAGGGTGGGGATGATACCCACAAGCTTTAGTATTGCAATATAATGTTGGCTTGTTAAGACTTACAATGATCACTTTTGATGATCTACCCTATTAGGAGCAATAAGGACTAATAGGTCCACCTTGCAAAAGGATTTACAAACATACAATGAAGTACAAACCTGGTAAAGAGATTTACAAAAGGCTATTAAGTCTACCTTATGAAAGGATTTAGCTAATCCACCTATTAGGATGAAATAGTAGCAAATGTTTGATCTATAGCTTGGTTTGTTAAGTGAGATACCTTTAAGTGTAATAATCACCTTGCTATGGTAGATAAATCTTTGTTTCTTCTTATACAACTATAGCCCTTGTAATTTTCTCTTTTTCTCTTCTCTACTTGTTATATTACTTCATACTTCACATTGGATGTGATACAAGTACATTACATTTATACCAATCCAAATTAGAAATTGCAAAGTTTGCCACAATACAAGATTACACAAAATCACAAAGTCAGCCCAACTATAGGAATTTAGGTTCTAAAGACTAGCTTGGTGAGGTTTTGATACTCGACATCCACTATCAATGCTTGACATCATCATGCACTTGGTAGATGTAGCAACTCAGTTTACATTGATCATTTCCAAGTAGTCTTGAAGTCTATCTATACTGGTGACTTAGCGATACTATGAAACTTGGCATATAAACCAAATCACTGGATTCACATTGTATAGCTTGGTTAATGCTATCACTACAAGTTTGGTATAAATCAAGTGGCTCAATTAACACTAGACTCACATCACAATAACTATGAACTTAGTAATCATTGCACAACTTGATTTTCATTGAGGAGTTTGGTAAACCTTACAAAGCTCGATTTACATTGTTGATCACCAACTTGGTAGAAACTTCTAATACAATCCCTTAGACTAGGTAGCAATTGTAGAACTTGGTAGAGTCTAATATTCTTGGTAGATATTTACAATCTAAATAAGTGTATATCACTAATAACAAACATGATTATAATGTCAAAAATCTCCCCCTTTGGCATTAGTGACAAAAACACTTATATATCAAAATTGAATTCAAAATAAATGTCCAAGAATACCTTATAGTCATCATGTTATGTCTCCAACTTATTAGAGTATTCTACTGATAAGTAGAAGATAATTTCCAAAGCAAGTCAAATTGTGATATGATATTTTTGAGATTTTTGAGATTTTTCAAAACTGGTTTTGTAAGAGATGTTTCTCTAAGTATTTGTGCATGCATTATATGATAATGCTCCCCCATACATAATATAGAGTATACTTTACATATTTTCACATTTGATATATACATTTTCTCCCCCTTTATGTATACTTCCTCTTATAATATACATCTTCTCCCCCTTTTTGACATTAATGCCAAAGATGTATACTATCTATACTATACAATAATGCCTAAATGTGACAATAAATTTTCATGTACATTTAGGATTAGTGCCATTGTCTTTATCTAAATTCTCTTGTAACACCTTGCATGTGCTCAATGCAATCTGCACTTCTACTGATAGTTCTATCATGTGGTCTACAATTGAGAAAGTATTTTCATGGATGAGCATTTTAGCATGTGCAATGTGTTTCTATAATGCACCCATGTTTGGGAGAATCATGCCCTGTATGTCTATCAATGTAACTCTTATTCTAGCTTCTTCTCTAAGCAATTTTCCTTGTATATCAGTTAAGAATATGATCTTTGTATAGTGGATAGAGCTACAACTCAGGTCAAGTTGCAATTATTGTGCATTTGACTTTAGATCCTCATCAATCTTTGAAAATTTATCTCTTATTTCTTGGTAAAAATTGATGTACCATAGAGTTTACCAAATAGTAAAGACACATTGTTGCAAGAGGTCTCCAATGAACCTCGAATAGTAGATAAATCTACTTTTTGAATAGCAATCTTCTGGGCTACTAGTTCCAAAACTTTATCCTTAAACTTCTTCTCAGCTCTCTACAAAAATTTCTAATATTTATTCAAAGAGTCATTGAATTTTTGGACTAGCTCTACTAACTTATTCAAAATTGGTTGAGAAGTGTCAACCTCTATGTTTAGTGCCTCAGCTATGATATTCTTTGCCTCTTCAATTATTTAAAATTCGTTATTTCATTCTTCTCTATGCCTCTACTACTTAACTTTGTTTTGAAGAAACTCTACAAAAATATGCATTTGATTAGGATTGAGGTTTGAGATGTCCCAATTTAGAATAATAATATCTTCATCAACATCAATATCCTCTTGTTTTTGTTTCCCTAGTGTTACCAAAACTAGTGTAGAAGGAAGTGTTTGCTACTTGGTATATGAAGTGCTTGCCACTTTTGTCAATGAAGTAATGAGTTGAATAGGTGTAAATATTGATAGACTGCATGTACTTACAGTGTTTGGCACAATCAATCCTATAGTATACTTCTTTGGCCTTGATGTTTTCAATGCTTTTCTCAAAGAATGAGGAAGTGAGGCTATGACCATTTTTGCAATTTTCTTTGGGTTAATTTCCTTAGTGTTCTAAACTTTTGGTAAGTCTTCTTTGATAGCATCCTATCCTTGTTCCTCTTCTTGATCATCTATGTTATCATATTGTGTAACTCCTTTGTCATGAAATTTCTCATCTTTTTCAACATCATCTTCATCCTTGTCACTAACACTAACTAAAAAATCACTTGGGTTGTCAAGAAGATAAATGTTTTTCCATGTGTTTATAACATTCTTCACTATGTGTTTAATGCCTTTCAACAATACAAAACAAGTATTGAATCTCAAGGTAAGTTTTTCTTCATTCTTCTTTAGAGATTATTGTACCTCCTTATCATTCAAACTTGGCATGAGTTGCCTCAGGGTCTACTCATATGTGTCTTTTGCAATTTTTTGAGAATTCTCCCATCTTGGCTTGATCATTAGAATATTTGGAATCTACTAAGCAAGCTAGCCTAGAGAATACTTCCATTTACGCATTTAGATATTATCAAGTCCTTTATTTTATTCTACTCATCTGCAGTCCTAGTCTCATACTTCAGTGCTTTGAAATTTTTTATGCTAGATCTTGACTCTAATTATATCATCCTTTCTTGGAATGTGGTTGGAGGCCTTTAAAGATCACATCTCCTCCATCTTTATCTAGTTTCTTCTTGGATGACCTTCTTGTGAACATAATAGTAGATGTCTTGGCAAGCTTGGTAATAATTACCTTACCTTTCTTCTTCAATGGCTCTTCTTCCTTTGATTTATCTTCATCTTCCACTTCATCATCTTCAATGTCATCTCCTTTGCCCTTAGTCAATAGAAGAGTGGAGCTAGTTTTTAGTTTTGCAATCCTCTTTTTCCCTTTGTTGACTTCCCAAGCAAGTTTAATTTCTAATTCAATTCTTGCCTTTGCTTCATCATAGGTACCAAAGTATGCAACATTAGGGTCAATAGGCTCATTAATTATTGCCTCAATAATGTCCTTGGTTTCATCTATGTTTACCTCATAATCTAGATGTTTAACCCATAAATTTTTTTGTCTAACTTCCTATATATATATACTTTGTTAGTATCAACCATGAAACAAACATCATCTTTGTAATCATCGACTAGTTTCTTTAGTATCCTAAATCTGTTATTCATCTTTTCTTTGAATACATTAAAGTATTTGTCCATAATACTCAAATAGTTTTCTCTCATTTTATATATATGTTAATTAATCTAATAAAGAATAGGTAGATCCACAGTAGTGTAACTTTGGATGGGAACTTTTGCACATATAAAACTAGACAAGTTAAAAATGAACCAAACTTACACAGATTTCTCTTGGAAGTTCTTATACTCTCCATGTTCTTGTTGAATTGGTTCAACATGAACTCTGCAAGGTCAAGTGATATGTTATTGTTGACCACTTTATATGTGAGATCTACTACTTTGCATGACACACTGTTGAGCTTACTTGAGCTATATATCTTGTGTGCAATGATACGTATCCTAAACTTTAATTCCATGCCTATGGCATAGCTAATCTTCATTCCCCTTCCACCCACATGGCAAGGGTTTTCTTCTCTAGCTTGACCTAACTTAGTGTTTTGATTCTTTTTTCTTTTGTCAACATAGGAAGGCAAGTAATCCTATGGATCATCTTCTTGGTTATCAAAACAAGTTGTTCCAACCATAGCTAACCACTGTGTACATGACTAGAAATTAATCTTATCCATTTTATTTGAAAATCCCATGGCATATGTTGAATGTGTGTCATACCTTTTGCTTCACAATGTTGATGTTCTAGTTTCAAGACACCATTCACACATAACTCCTTCAAAGATTATCCATTTCCAAATTTCCAATGTCTTGAACAACACACTTAAAAATTTGAAGAAATATCATTGATTAACAATACCTTTGATGGAATTTATGATTGAGCTCTACTCAAATCTAGGTTTTTAGCGATGGTAGGACATAGCTTAAAATCTTGCACCTTCCATTCCATGCCTTGAACTAACATATCTTAGCCTTTCTTCTATTTTCTATTGGTGTATACCATTATTGCTCAATAGGGTTTGAGTGAACATGGAAATATTTAATAGTAATTTTCTCAAATTGCTTGAACACCCTAAAATCACTCTACATAGATAGCTCTTCAAAAATTTGTGGTGAGAAATGGCTTTGATTTCACATTTTTTAACAATGTTCTCCTTTTGATCACAATACATTCCCTGGTGTGATTTTTCTCTCAAATGACAAACTGTCATCCACTTCTCTTGTATTGAAAAGTTGGCGAAGTCATTCATGACTTGGTAACCACACAAGTACAGTAGCTCTTGACCTTGCTTGATAGGGACTTACAACCTAACCTTGCTCAATAAGATCTACAACCCAACCATGTTTGGTAAAGACTAACATCTTTTGAATACATGGTGATCCCTTTGCATCTTGAATGCTAATATGGATATTTCATTCTACCAATTGGAACTAATGTGAGATATCTTCTTTAGAATACCAGCTCTAGTTCTCCTTTGAGAGATTATGAGGAAATGTTGGAGTCACCCAAATCTTGAATGACATTATTATTATTGCTCAAATTTTCTTTCTTAGTAAATTTTGGAATCCATTGTTGTCTCATCTTCTTTCTAATGTTATTATCTTTTTCCTTCTTTTCATCTTCAACTTTTCCAATAGTCATATAGTTCTTGACAAGATGACCAAGTTCTATACAAATGAAACATCTTCTAGTAGTATCTTTTGTCCTCAAGTGATGCTTTACACAATTCATTCCAATGTGTCCAAATTCTCCACAGTAATGACATCTACACCAAGTGTTATAGTCCCAACCAAATATAGCTTTTACAATCTATTCTATTGGGTTCAATATCTTAGTTTTGTATTCTAAAGACCTGTGGCCATGCTTCTTACATTTGTAACATTTGCCTTCAAATCTAGGTTTCTCCTTACATTCATTAGCCCTATGACCATGTTGATTAAAAATGTTGCATTTTCCATTGAATTTAGCTTTCCTATTGCTCCAACGTTTGTCTAATCTATTACCTATCTTGCCATAGTGACTGCAAGTAGGTCTTTGATTCTTTTGAGCTCATTGCATGGATGATTCGCCTTCTTCTATATATCCAATTCCTACTTTTCCTTTTTGTCTGTAATGACTTTGATTATTCAATTGGTTCATGTCTCCTTGAGATTTCATCATCCTTTCATTGGTTTTCTTTTCAATATTTAGATCATTCTACCATATTTCATTCTTTAATCTTAGATTCATGATTTCTTCATTTGCATTGGTGAGATGATTAATCAAGTCGGCTTTTTGAAGGGATAGGTGCTAAATTTCATTGTTCTTTCCTTCTACCTCTTGTTTAATCTTTTATTTTCTCTCTTCCATGGCTTCAAACAATCTTATTGATTGAATTTCTTTTTCTCTTCTTAGTTTTCTTAATTCTTCTTAAAGTGACATATTCTTTTCCAATAGTTCCTTGATTGGACCATTAGCTTCATTTGAATTTCTTTTTGAATGGATGTCTTTAATTGTTTCTTCAATGTAGAGTTGATCATTGACTTGAATTGTAAGATCTTTTCTTCTTTTCAAGGATTGAGAGAGTTTCTCCTTTGCTTCCTTGAGTTTTCTAATAGCCAATTCCAAATCTAGTTTCTCATTGTCAATAGCTTTGTCAAGTCTAAATACCTCCATAACCTTTGATCTTTGCTCAAGTTGTTAAACTTTTCTCTTAGAACCATAAAGATTTGATACCCATTATTGAAAATATATGTGATAGGCTAAGTTACTAAGAGTGGAAGGGTGAATCAGTAACCAATAGAACTTAATCCCTAATTAGCCTGATCTAATTGCATGCATAAGAAACTGGAAACATAAAAGCATTCATAACACTTTTGATACACAATTTGGTGATGCATAAAAATTTCAAATAGAAAGAAAAATTGGGGTGGGGATAATACCCACAAGCATTAGTACTATAGTACAAAAGTATAATTTTTCACGTTTAGTGACATAAAATTGGTATTATTATTTTGAATTTGAAAATGAAATAAAATAATGAAATGTGTAGAAATGGATGCAGCTTAGGATTATAATTTTTAATAATTATTTGGAATAAGAATTGATATACTTTCCTAATTTTAATAGATATTCTTTTTTTTTGCTATGATTCAAATTTCTACTAACCTAAAATCAATAGTTTTCATCTCCCACCGCATTTTTCAAAAAAAAATCTATTCTAATCAGGAGAAAAATTATAAATTGTAGAAGAGGAATTTATCCTCTAGTATGTCATATAATTAAAAAAAAACATTGATATGATTTCATATTTTTTTCTTTTTCAAAACTAACATGTTTTTTAGTGTTAAAATATGTGCCTGTAGAATTTGTAGAATTTTTTATTGCAATATACTATATTGAATTAAAATAATGTAATATATATGAGAATATTGTTGACTTAGAGGTCTATAAAATGTTGTTTATATTTTAAAAAAAAAAAATTCATAAAAAATAGTAAGAGTTATTAGAATGCCACTTTTCTAAAAAAATTCTATTGCTTTAGTAATCAGATACAAACTAGTAGAAAATATGCATTTAATAGACATTTCCAATTGGAAAAGTGTGAGATCATATATAACTTAGCTATAATGAATTTAACTAGATCATATGTTTGAACAAAATTAATTTTTAGATAGAAATACTCAAATTCGGATATTCTTATAAGTCAACCTAAAAGGTGACACAACTTTTTACTTTTACCTGGCTTACAATGATCACCTTTGATGATCTACCCTATTAAGAGCTATAACGACTACTAGGTCCACCTTGCAAATGGATTTAAAAACATACAATGAAGTATGCACGAGAGGTAAAGAGATTTACAAAAGACTATTAAGTCTACCTTATGAAAGGATTTATCTAATCCATCTATTAGGATGAAATAGTAGCTAATCTCTAATCTACAACTTGGTTTTTTGAGTGAGATACCTTTGAGTGTAACAATCACCTTACTGTGATAGATAAACCTTTACTACTCCTTATACTATTGTAACCCTTGTAATATATTCTTCTACTCTTCTTTGCTTGTTACATTACTTCTCACTTCACATTGGATGTGATAGAAATAAATTACATAAATACCAATCCAAATTATAAATTACAAAGTTGGCCACAATACAAGTATATAGAAGGTCACAAAGTCAGCCCAACTATAGGAACTCATTTTTTGAAGACTACCTTGATGAGGTTTTGATAATTGACATCCACTGTTAATGCTTAGCATCATCAAGGACTTGGTATATGTAGAAGCTCATCCCATATTAATCATGCTTCCAATTAGTATTGAACTTGGTCTATACTAGTGACTCAACGAATACTATGAAACTTGACATATAAATTGAGTCACTATATTCACACTGCATAGCTTGGTTAATACTATCACTATGAGCTTGATATAAATTGGGTGGCTTGGTTAATACTAGACTCACATCATAGTAATTGAAAACCTAGTAAACACTAAACAACTCAGTTTGCAATGAGGTACTTAGTAAACCTTATAAAGCTTGGTTTACACTGCTGATCACCAACTTGGTAGAAATTGCTTAGCAGAAATTGAATACTATTCCTTGGACTCAGTAGCAACTATAGAATTCAATATAGTCTAAAATGCTTGGTTAACACTATTAACTATACAATATACTCAGTAGATACTTACAATCTAAATAAGTGTATGTCACTAATAACAAACATGACTATAATGTCAACAATGAATATGGAAGGTTGATCTTTTTATGGCATGATCATAGAGAGTTTCTGGATTGTATATCTATGTTCTTTGAGTTGTGATTTAGTTCTTTATTGTTAATGCATGGTGGAAGGTTACAATATAACTTGCAAATGATTTGGGGTTGTTACAAGGACCATACAAAGAATATTTTGTTGAGGGCTTGCTAAGATCTTGGGAAATGGCTTCAAGAGGATTGGACCCTAAGATGATTGTGAATATCTATAATATAGTGGAGAGAAAGATTAATGAGACAATAGCTTGGGTGGATGTTGTTTTGGATTCAATTTTTTCTAAAAGAGTTCAAGATCCTAAGAAGAAGAAACTTTTATGCTACTAGATTTGGTGTCTATCGATCTAGAGGAGAGTTGGTTGACTAGTTAGAAGACTTGTTCAAAGACAAGATGGCATAAAAAGGTCACAAAGGAAGATGTTTGTTTTGATTATTAGTTTGTGGAGTCTAATAAAGAACCTATAGAGAAACTTGAGGTTGTTACTAAGGATATTCCTAAGCTTGATGATGCTAGGATGGATATTGTTTTCATGATCAGGTGGTTGACTTTGACATGGAAATTATAGAGCACTTGGTTGTGGATGATGAGGTTGCTATTGGTGATGACTTGTATGTTGTAGAGTATCTTTTTGTGAGAAATGAGATTGTTTAGATTGTAGATTATGATGATTTACCTATTAATGAGGATTTTCATATGGTTGTTGATGTCCATATGAATTCATATGTTGGTGTTGAGTTGATTAAGGATATGGACGTTCCTACTGACATGGAGCTTGATGTTGCTAATGTGGATTCAGTAGTTGCTGATTTGTTTTTTGATCTACATGACACTACAAATCTAAATGTTCCCGATTTGCCTATGGTTGACATGGATGAGGATTTACATGTTGTGTTTATTAGGGATTTGAACTTACATATTGCTGACTTGGTTTTGCAGTTACATGATGTGTCTAACATGGAGTACATGTTTGAGGATATTGTTGTTGTTGGTTGTGATTAGTAGTCGAGATTCTTGGTGAAGCATTATGTTGAGTTTTTTCTTTTAAGTGAGCATGCTGATTGGGTTGCCAAGATTAATTTCTTTCTAAGTTTTTAGTAGATGAAGTATAGATGGTTTATTTTCAAATTGGTTCTATTGATTTTGATGAGTGGAAGCCTTTGGTAAAGATGAAGTTGGTTGCAGATCTTTCTTTGTTCATCGAAGTATGTGACCTACTTTTCTATTTACTTAGGGAGTTTGATGTAGGAGAATTGTGCTTGGATTTTGGTGGATTTATGATTAGTTTGGTTAGGGATGTATTGGAGAGACATTGGGGAACATTTTCCTATGTGTGCATAGACCTTGGAGTTATCATGTTGAAGTTAGGGTTGTTTTACATTGTTGTTGGAGTTATATTTTCTATATACTATGTGCATGTTGTGAGTGATGTATCTAATTTTATGCAATGATTTAGAGGCTATACCTTTTAGGAATTAAAGAGGGCCTAGATTAATGTCTATGTTTAAGAGTTCAAGTCTTAATTTATATGATTTGGGAGATATGGAAATTCTCCTAGAGTATCAATTTTTTGTCAATTTTTTGATAGGTTTCTAGGTGTGACTTTTAGGATGGTAGCCTTGTGGAATCAGCCTTTTTGCACTTAATGGATTACAAAGCACCTAAATTAATACCTTCTTTTTAAAGAAAAAGTGTTGATTTAATTAGAGGTATGAGATATCATGATTTTTCTCGAGTATCAATTTTTAGGTAGTTTTCATGTAAAATGTGTGGTGTTTTCATCTTGCACAATTTCATATGAGGAAATGAGATATTATTAAGATAGGGACATGTTATGGGGTCATCTTTGGACCTAAATGTAACTTTTCATTTTTATTTTTTTCATATTTGTTAGAGTTTCAGTTTACTCCTCCAAGATTACCTATATTGTAATTAATTGCTTGACTGGCTAACTTGTAGCTTAGCTAGCTATATAAGGAGCTTATGTTGATGTAGAAATCATTATGGTGGATGATTATGGGATATGTGTGGAACATTGGAGGATGATTTTGAAACATTCTTTGGAGGATTCTATTTCATTAGTAGAGAAATAGTTGAGATAGAAAATTTGGAGAAGAGCTAGTGGGTGTGATTTAAAAACAAGGAGCTTGGTTGGTGGCTTGTGAGAATAAGTTGAGATCTTGGAGGTTTCTACCACATTGTTGTTATGTTACAGATCTGGGCTAGCTAGGAATTGAACTGGATCTTGAGGGATCTTCCAAAACTTTTACTATAATTTCTATTGTATTTAGCCATAACCAAGAAGGCCTTATAGCCTGACACATTACATATAATCAGTTATTTAATGAAAAAAGAGTTGTGAATTGGTATTAGATATTGTGTTTGTGTTTATATTCCACTATGTGGTTATTTGCTGGGGGTTAGGACATCTCCTTTAGGGATTCTTCTACCTTGCACTACATTAGAAATGAAAAGACAAGATAGATAGGAGTGTTATGATAGAATAACTGGAATGAAGGGATAACTCTAGTGAAACTCCAAGAAGGTAAATCCAAAACCCAAAAGATAAAAAGGGAAAAAATATTAAGGTTGTAGTGTTTTTCTACGTTAGTAGGAAAGATTAATATAATTGGAAATAGTTTCCATAAAACATGATTGAAAAAATAAATTTGTTGACATGGGGCATTCAACAAAACAACCATTATCTTCCTTACTAATGAATGAAATGGATGATGTATTCAATTCAAAAGAAAGAAAATTTAATGCTTTCAAAATTACTCATCATTATACAAATTTCTGGGAATATTTTCAAAGAACAAAAAAATAATTGAGTGTATAGGTAAGAAGGTGAGAGAAAGTAAGATAGTGCAGGATACCTCACAACTACTATCATTGCATTTGGAAACTTGTGATGTTGATCAACTTGATGTAAATGGAAATATGCTAGAAAATATTGATATTCCTTCTTTTCTCTCTTTCATTTTTGATAAAAATGTTCAACCCGGTCAAGAAAATTAGGCATGCAAGAATAATAATGAAACAATTTCAAATGAGGAAATAAAAATGTAGATAGTTTAAACTATAGAATTGAGCATAAAAAAAGGGCATCTTGCAAATAGAGGAACATATGATGAAAATGATGCAGTATGGATTTTACTAGTTTATTAATAATCAATTAGAGATAATTTTATAAGGAGACCAAATTAAATTAATTTCATAGTATCTATATTAATGGTTAATTTAAAAAATCTGATTTATAGGGGTGTCAGTTTTCTAATTGGGCTTATAAGTTTACAGTTGGAATACTTATTGTGTGAAGCCTATGGAATCTAGGCTATTGCTACACAAAAAGATGGATATAAGGACATAGAATGGTGAAGTGTAAGAAATTTAACAAAGAATACAATTTGCATCTACTTCTCTTATTTAATAATAGAATAATGTTGTCTAAATATGCAAATTTGAAGAGATTATTGTGATGCATTTGGTCTTGTGTTGAAGCTCTCTCCATCAACAAGCCTCTATTATTCTCTATCTAATTTTGAAAAAGTCATCATCGATAATAGAAACAATTCCTAATCATAATTGCATTCTAATAAGATAAAAGATATGAAAGTTGCAAATAATATCTTTCTTTGAGTTTCAAATAAAGGTGAGTTATATATACAATAATTAATAGATATCTAATTAGTATGTTATATCCACACATGTACATACAAACTATTTGAATTTTGTATACAATTAGTTTTATAATTCCAAAGGGTTGTGTCATTTTGTCACTAGACATTTTTTATTATTATATAGAATCCAAAATTTTATTTCTCATGCTACTATAATCTTATATTAATCCTCATCCAGAGGCTACAACAAGGATGAAACATTATTTATGCATGTTTTAAATTATGTGGTCCATAAGGCTATGTTTTGCATTGTTGCCTTTTATATCAAAATCACTACCAACAATAAATTTCTTACTCTTGCCATCACTAGATTATCACAAGTTCTTTAGAAAATTTTATTTTTCTTTCGAACAATCCAAGAAATGTATCTATATAGATTTAGTTGACTTTTGTACACTTCCTATTCTATTCAATTGACCTATTTTTTGATATCATAACTCTTGCATTTCATATTTATATAATTCTAGCTTTATGCCACTTCATAGGTTACCCATTCCAATTAATTTTTTATGAAATAGTTCATTAAATCAGACATGTGTCCATTATTACATTGATGTAAAAGAAAATTTAAAGTAAATAAATAATTAGTAATAATATATATGAGTTTGACTAAAAAACTATATAATTAAATCTTGATAGAAATATCACAATTTGACTTTTTGTGAAAACTATCCCCTACTTATATAATAATACATACATATATATGTATGTATATGTATACACACACACACATGCCAATGTATATGTATATAATGGCATTGATGAGGTCAAGTACAAAAAATGTCAAAATATATTAGCCTATACTTCTAATAAGTTGTGCCTCCTAGCCCACAACTTCTAATAAGGAAAATATCTCCTAATAATATATACATATATATACATATGTATATATGTATATGTATACACACACACATGCAAACAAAATAATGTGTGTGTGTGTGTGTGTGTGTGTGTGTGCATACACACACATGTATACGCATATAATGGCATCCTTCTTGATAAGTTCAACTATAAAAAATGTCAAAATATGTCAGCCTATACTTCTAATATGTTGATTTTGGAATTTAGAGTTAGTTTAATGCCATCTAACTGATCCATCCAACTATAAAAGTGAAAATCTTCTAGATATAGAGCTAACACCTAGAGAAAATATAATAATTTTGATTAGGTTCAACATGTTAAACAAATAACATTCCTAAACATTTAACTTTTGTAGCACCAACCCAAACCAATAGTAAAACTTAGAATCTAAATGTACATTACACAACATCCTACATAGAAGCATAAACATGGAAAAAAGAAATATAAAAAATGAACATGCACCAAAATTCACCAAACCAATATCTAGTTGACACTATTTAGTCCTACAGGCCTAGAAATTGCTCAACATGAGCTTGCATTTTACTTTAGTAACATGCATCTTATCACAACTATTCACCATAACAATTATAAATGTTTGCTTAGTAAGATAACTTTACAAATAAAATTATTCACTAAATATATATACATTAGCATATTTGAGCATCATTGCATTTTCTTCTCACTAGTAAAATGTTAAAACTAGGAAACAATATGATATTGCACAATAGGAGCTTGCATTTTATTGTAGTAACATGCATCTTATGACATAAATGTCTTCTTAATAGGCCAACTTTACAAACAAAATTATTTATTAAATATATATACATTAGCACATTTGAGCATCATTGCATTTTCTTCTCACTAGTAAAATGTTAAAACTAAGAAACAATACAATATTGCACAAAATAACTAGTTTGGATAGGTCTAAACCAAAATGGAGATTTAAGCTTATTAGATTCTACAACAATTAATTTCAAGAGTGATATAATAAGTGCATGACTCTTCTATTATTTGTATAAGTTTGTAAAGGATATCATTTGAGAAAGCCCAAAATGTACCACCAATAGTGACAAAAGCTAGAATAACATTTAGTACACCACTTCCATTAAATGAGGCTATAGATATTACCCGTGACATGGAAAAAAAATTTAGTTAATTTTTTTCTTATGTTTTAATCCAATTTTCTAATTATCAAATCTCACAACTATAAAAAAAATTAGACACTATATTTATTAAACTAGATTAAGGTAATCAAATATAATATTATAATATTTCATGAATAGGAAAGTGTACATTTCATGGCATGATTCCTACAAGCACTAAACTAACCAAATAAAGTTTTTTCATATGTGTAATGGTGGATACTAAAATTAGTAAACCAAGTTACTTTCATTAATCTCAGATTGATTTTGACACATGAGTGACAATATACTTAAGTCATTTACTCAGTTCATGTTGAACAAGCAATACATGTCAAGCATAAGTTGTTATATAGTATATGCTGTGTGATAGATATTTAGTATTTTCCAACTAGTAGGTGTTGAGTCACTCAAGTGTCGAGAAAATAATATGTGTCAAGGTTTTTAGATGTTAAGTGATCAATGAATGTCAAGTCATTCAGAGGCCGAGTTACAACATTGAATTTGTAGTTGACAAGAGCATCAGTGACATCAATTGTCAAGTTATAAATTTTTGGCATAGTTGTTTGTAATGGCACAAGCTTGCATGCAAAACATTTTTGGGCCGACGTAAGGATTTTTTACAATCTTAGATGATACGGATGATTCTTAATTATGAATTCTTATGCATTACATTCATCCAATCAGAAAAATGGAAGGATTAAGAGGTAATATGGGTAAATCACAATCTTTGAATCATACCTACCCCTAAGTCACCTAGGTCTTCTTGAGGAGGACAAAACCTAAATGTATGATGAATGTTTAATGAAAATTGAAGAGAATTTACATGTACAAATAGAGAATTCATGCTAACTAAGGAGTTATAATTTGAGTTACATTGTAGAACTATTTAGAGGAGAATAGAGGAAATGAATCAGAGGATAACATAGATACATCTTATCAAGAAGGATCAAGTACACATTTTGATAGAGGTGATCTAACATCAAGAACTGTAGTGCTACTCGAAGGATCATTGCTGAGACATTCTAGTAGGCGAATAAGTTAAATCTCTTAACATAGTAGTCTGGACAGGCTATTATAAATACTTTAATAGGGTGCTTACTTTATTGTAAGTTAAAGTTCTCTTACCAGGCACACTTCTAATAGGGTGTTGAAATCCCTTAATAGGGTAAGATCTAACAATCTTGTAAGCCTTTAACATGGTGAACCTTTCATAGGGTAGACCCTGTTTCATGATCAAAACATTGTAACCTTCATTTGATATAATTTATTAATATAGTACTAAAGATTTGTGGGTGTTATACCAGCCCAAGTTTTACCTTCTCCTTGGAGAGCTTCTTGCTAACCAAATATCTTGTGTCAATACATGTGTAGAATGTTTTACTTTCATGCCATGGATGTATATACATAATTTGGTATTTTAGTTTATATGCATAGATTGTAAGATGGATGTGTGATGAGTGATTTTGATGTTGAAAGTTTTAAGTACTGATTCACCCCCCTAGAGTTTACTTTCCTATTGTATTTCCAACAATCAGTATCAAAGATTAGTTTTCTAAAAGAAAATATTTAATAGGTTTGAGGAAAGATCTTGGAGTTGGAAGTCTACAAGTTGGGAAAGAATAATGATAACCAGAAGATTGAAATACAACATTCCCTAAAATAGTTGAATGCAGAAAGAAATGAGTTAAAGAGATATTGCAGGGAATGATACACAATACCAAGAGATTGACACTACTAAATTGTTTACAGATGGAAACATGAATTAATTTGATGCAACAATTGCAAATCTGATGCAAAAGAATAGAATCCTAACTAAAGAGGTCCAACATCCTTAGAACAAGAAGTCCAATCAGTATTGCTATGTGAGGTGATCGAGCAAAAAAAGAAAGTTGAAGAGGAAAATTAATGATTGAAGATGAAAAAATGATTTTGACCAAATAACTTGAAGAGAAAAAATCATAGTTAAATAGGATTTCTAACATTCAATATGAAATTTTTAGTCAAATGATGATTGCAAATCATGAACTAAATGCAAAGGATATTGAGATAACAACACTAAAGTTGCAGAATGAACAACTAAGAAATGATATGAAAAGACAAAAAGAGTTTGCTAAAAGTTTCACTAAACATAGTGAGTTCATAAAATACTTTGAGTAATTAATGAGATCCCCTAGATCCAATAGCGATAATTCTAGATTGGGTTATGCTAGTACTAAAGAAGGAGAATCATCCAAAATTGGTGAAGAGAGAAGTAACAAAGGTAAGAATTTCAAACCTACTTGTCATAATTGTGGTAAGATAGGTCATTCTACTAATGTTTGTAGGAGAAAGACTATAAATTAGAATCCTACGTAGAATTTCATGGTTCATTTCCACAAATGCAACAAACAAGGACATGTTGAGTTGTTATTCTACATGATGCATAAAGTGAAGAATTCTTTCAAACTCCTCTCTTGAAAAGCTAATCAAAGGATCAAATCCAAGGTTTTTGGTGATCTTGCAACTTACTAGAATCCAATTAGTTGAAGATAAATGTGATTTTTCATGAGGATTCCTTTGTCAGTTCTAAAATGATTCGGATAAGATGTATGATTTGCTTACTATCTCAAAAAGAATAGCCATACAAAATGGAATATATTTTTGTATTTTCTATTTTTAACATGATACAACTATATGAATTCCTAATTTAACCAAGGGGTTGGTAAAGGAAATAACAAAGATAAGGTGACAAGAAAATTAATAAAATAACAGGAAAGTAAATCCTAAGGGAAATAAGCTACAAAAGCAACATATTTGCGAGTTAATCTTTTGAAAAGATTGGTGGCTAACCAATGAAAATAAGAGCAGTGATTCCTTAATTCCACTGATGCAATCATCAATGGGAAATCAATAACCATAAGATGTTTTGATTTTCATAATATCACAAGGTCACAAAAAGTGTGCTCATTAAAGGCAAATAGCTATGGAGGAACAAAAGGGTGATCTCTTCTCAAATTACATACATTCTCAAAATTAGTAAACACGTAGCAAACACAAAAATTAAAAGATTGCACAACAAGAAATAATGAAATAAACTTTTGTCTTAATTACATTCCATGAACATACATTCACAAAATATAACATACTTAGGCAAGAATTAATACACTCTAAATGCGAGCACGAAAAGCATATATTATTGCAAAATAATGGGCCTTGAATACATATTACATTCTCATATTTATAAGAAATATTCTCCTCAATTTGTGTTGAAAGTGAGAGATATGTTTGCACAACCATATGCCTCTAAACTATAAAACAAAGCAAATTATGTACAAACTAACTATCTAACTAGTGCTAAGTAGGACTTCATCCATTTTATATTATTAATTGGATGCATGAACCTTTACATGTCATTAAAAAAAAAATCATGAGAGAATAAGAAAGAGAAATCCTTTAGATGATGTAGAAGTGATTGGAAGTGGCAAAAATAGAAGCTCCATCTTCACCAGGTCTCTATAGGAGATAAACTTCTATCAAAATGCATTTTTGATGCATGGAAAGCTCTAAATTTAGAACTGGTAGTTAACTATTGGCGTACCTCTAAATTCTTCAAAATCTCCCATGATGCTACTAAAAAAGTGCATATACACACTAATACACTTGGCGTAGCTACAAAATAATGCACCTTGTGTTGGAAATCTAATTGAAAAGATCACTATTGAGGAAGTTAGATTGTTTGCAAAGAGGATTATTGATAAAGAATGTTTTCAAACATTGTTTTGTCACTGATTTCAAACCTACCATTTGTTGGAATGACAATTGCTTATAAGATCCAAGTACTACCACTTAGTTGATTGATGAAGAGAATTTGATCAATAATACACAATAAAAGCACATAAGGAAAGGTCAAGTTATGGTTTTGTAATGAAGTGAAAGGATTAGTTGAGACAATGGTATAATGATGTATTGATAATTCACTTTAGGATATAGAGGTTGGCCATACTTTAAAAAAATTTAGTTAGTGTTGAGCAAATGCAAAATCTAGTGTGTGTCGAGTGAAACATAAGGAGCTAAGCAAGTAATAAGTGTCAAACATTAGAAAAACTTAGTGGATGCCGAGTGAATCCATAATAAGCATTGAACATCAGTAAAATGTAGTTGGTGTTGAGTAACACACTATGTGTCGAGCACTAAAATTTCAATAGTGTCAAGTTGCTGCATTATTTCAAAAGTGAAAGATTCACGAAATATGAGTAGACAAGTTTGTTACCTTGAATTTTTTTAACAGATGGAGGATAAGGATGATGAGTTGGAGACATAGAATTTTAGGTAAGCCATTTTTGGGAGAATTCAAGAGGATTCTTTATGATGCTTCTAGAAGGAATGAAATATTTGGTAGATTTATTGAATCCTAACTAATCCATTTGAACTAAAATTAAAAGTGGAAGATTCAAGTAGGAAAATGATTTTCCAAACTTATATTTAAGGAGTCACAGGCCATGAAGTAAGAGTTTTTGGGATGCTAAGTTGTGAAGTTGTTAAAGTGTGTCAAGGAGAAGGCATTGAGAAGGAATAAAAGAGCATAGAGACTCTGCTTAAATAAGTGGCCCTATTGGAGATTGTACTAGTGAAATGAGCATGGGGACTTAACAAGATGGATCTTGGAAGGAGAATAAGCTATCTGAGCTACAGAGATTGAAAGCCAGGCAATGTTGTGAGTTGAACTAAGATCTAAAATCTGCAAGTTAAGTTGTGAATTGTATTAGTTCAAAAGCCCTTGTTGTTACTCTATAATTCTTGTATTGATTAGGGTAAAATCCTATGGACGTAGGTTGGTTTAACAACCATTTATAAATTATTTAATAGGGGTGCATTCTAAGTGAATGTTTAAAAGTCCTATAACCTAGCCCACTTCTAACAAGGTGGTTAAATCCTTTAACCAAGTTACATTTAAAAATGTGTTGTAGCCTTTAACAAGGTAGGCCTTTCATAGGGAATCATTTCAAAAGCGTGAGAATTGAGTAGCATGTTACTAGTGGTTTTTCCTAAATTGGGTTTCCATGTAAATCACTATGTTATGTGTTGATTCTTCATGTATTATTCTTACATGCTGATTTTGTAGTAACGTAGAAAAATTTAAGCTTGGATGCATGAACGGTTTAATGAGCTCAATTCACTTGATGAAAAAGTTCTATTGAGACATTTGGACCTTGAATAACTAATTCACCCCCCCTCTCAATTATTCTAAAGTATTTTGGACAATTTCTATCAGAGCCATCTACTGATTTAGTTTAAAGGTACTAGAAGTAGGAAGATCAAGATGTCCAAGAGAGAAGTTCCCAAGCTTAATAGAGATAATTTCACTACATGGAAAAAGTTGACAAAGCTGCACCTTGGATCAGTAAGTGACCATGCAGAAACCTCAATTAAAGTAAAACATGTTGATCTAGCTATACCCACTACAAAATATATGAAGAAAAAGAAGCAGCACAATTAGGCAATGTTGGAGATTGCCTCTTCCCTCAATTATACTAAATTTGATGACACCAAGGGGTGTGAATCTACATTAAAAATGTGGAAAGCCTTGATTGATATCTATGGAGGAGATCAAAATGTTCAAAGAGAAAAAAGAGAAAGCCTCAGAGGAAAGTTTGATGACATGAAAATGGAGGAAGGTGAGAATGTTGCTCAATATGCCTCTAGAATGAAAGAAGTAGTGAGTGCAATAAGAAGTTTGGGTGGTCATTTAGAAGATGATATTGTTAATAGAAAATTCTTAAGAAATTTTCTCCCCATCTATGCTATTAGAGTTTTAACCATCCAAGAGTTAAGGTGAGTACCAGGAAATTAGCAAACCTTTGAAGGAATGGTAGGAAGACTTTCTGGATTTGAGTTGTAAAGCTTTGATAACTACAAACCTGAGAATCTTGAATTTTCTTTCAAGGCCAAGCTATCATAGAAAGAAATTGAGGAGGTGAAACCAAAGAAGAAGAAGAAAAAGGTAAAGTATGCATCTAGTGATAACGAAACAGATGAAGAAGATGTGGAACAATTGGAAGCATTGTTGGCTAGAAGATTTCACAGAGACAAAGGTAAACTCAAAGGTAAGATTCCTATCATTTTTTTAACTGCAATGAAGTAGGAAATATTGCTTCAAGATGCACATAGAAGAAGAACTACAGAGAAGGCAACAAGAAAAAGAACAAAAGAGAAGCTAATAGTAGAGATTACAAAAATAAAGGTAAAAAGTGCTACATTTTTTAAGAAGAGGATTTTGATGAAAACGATGATGAGGTAGGTTATGTAACCATGAAGGATGAATTAGATGAAGATGAAACAATAGCACTAGTAACCTGTGTCAATAAAAATGACAAATGGATCACAGAAAGTGGATGCTCACATCACATGACAGGAGACAAAAGTAAGTTTTTCACCTTTACTCAATATGATGAAAATAGTGTCAGATTTAGAAATGATGCTTCATGTTTAATAAAAGGAAAAGGTTCAATTAAACTTACAAAGAAAATTTCATGTGACAATGCATACTATGTTGAAGGATTGAACTATAATCTGTTGAGTGTGTCATAATAAGGCAATATAGGTTGAAAAGTAGAATTTGGAAACAAATCTACCAAAATCTATGACAGTGATGGAAATCTAATAGGAAAAGGAGAAAAAACTACAAGTAATTTATTTTACCTAGATATGGAAGATGCAATCTATCTTATTATTAAATTTGATGATGTTTGGTTATGGTATAAAAGGCTATGTCATGTAAATTTTGATAATTTGATTAGCATTAGCAAGATGAAGAAAGTCAGGGGATTACCTAAGTTGAAGAAGCCTAAAAATACAATATGCAAACAATGTCAACTAGAAAAGATTACCAAGTCAAGTTTCATAAGAAAAACCTACACTTGTAAAGAAGTACTAGAGTTAGTGCATATTAATTTATGTGGGCTAGTAGAAGTACAAAGCTAGCAAGGAGACAAATACATAATGATGTTTGTGGATGACTACTCCAGGATGATGACTACCATGTTCTTAAATTTTTTTTGGATGCATTTCAAAAGTTTAAATTGTATTTGTCTAGGGGTGATAAAGAAATAGGAACATGTCTGAAGTGCCTAAGATTAGACAGAGGAGGAAAATTCACATCAAAAGAGTTTGAGACATTTTGCAATGACAGAGAAATTAAAAGAAAAACATCAGCACCTAGAACTCCACCTTAGAATGGCATTGCAGAGAGAAGGAATAGATTAGTGATACATTGTGCCAAAACATTAATGATGGACACAAATGTTGCTCTGAAGTACTAGAGATAATCTGTAAGTACAATTGTCTATACCCTGAATCGAGTCCAAGTCAAGAAAGGTACACATGCAACACCTTTTGAATTATGGTATGGTCACTCACCCAATATAAAATATTTCAAAATGTTTGGTTGTAAATTCTATATTCTTAAAGATATTAGAAATGGCAAGTTTGATTCAAAGAGTGATGAAGGAATATTCCTTGGATACTTCACTAGAAGTAAGGCATCTAAGTGTTTGAATACTAACACTAACAAGATTGTGCAGATTGCAAATGTAAATTTTGATGAGCATGTAGAAGCTCAAGTTTATGCAACTAGGAAACTAGAAGAATACGAATCCTTTGTATACTTCTATGAAATAATTCCTATTGAAGATGAAGCTTCCAATCAGGGTGGGAATAAACAACAAATTTTAGTATCAGCCAAATCACAACCAATGAATGCTGATCTACATTCAGAAGCCGAGTTGTAGAATGAAGATAATGCATATTTTGATTTAGGAATAAGTACACATGGTAGAGATGAAAAAAAAATAGATAGAGATGTATATAGTGACTCTAAAGCTAAATGATCAAACATGGAAAGAAGGATAGAACCAAGACTATCCAAGTATGTGAGAAGACATCACCTTGTAGAAAAAATCATTGGTGACAAGGAAGCTAGATCAATGAAAAGGAATAGACTAAGGAATGAATCATATCTGCTGAGCAAGATTGAACTTAAAATAGTTAAAGATGCACTACAAGAGGATAATTGGCATAAAGCTATAGAAAAAGAAATAGACTAGATAGAGAAGAACAAAACTTGGACCTTAGTTCCAAGATCAATTTATAAGAATGTGATTGGTACCAAATGGGTATTTAGGAATAAGCTAGATGAGAATGGTGAGATCACAAAAAGAAGGATTGGACTATGGGGAAACATTTGCCCCTATTTAAAAGATGGAAGTAGTAAGAACACTACTTGTATATGCTACCTAAAAAGATTTAAAAGTCTAGCAAATGGATGTAAAATTTACTTTTCTGAATGGTGTATTGGAAGAGGAAGTCTACATAGAACAACCAGGGGGATTTGTTGATGAAAACAACAAGGATATGGTTTTCAAACTACAAAAAGCACTCTATGGATTGAAGCAAGTACCTAGAGCATAGTATGAGAGACTACACAAATATCTTGTGAAGATTGGATTTGAAACAACATATGACAACAACAACTTGTCTATCAAGGTAGAAAAAGGTAAAGATATTATGATATCTAAAATCTTTGTTGATGACATAATATTTAGATGAAAAGATGCCCTTTACAAAGACTTCACTGATAAAATGAAACATGAGTTTGAGATGTCAATGTTTGGAGAAATCAAATTCTTTGTTAGATTGCAAGTATATCAACTGAAGCATAGCATATTTGTGACCCAATCAAAATATATCAAGGAGATACTCAAGACTTTTGGGCTAGAAGATTCAGAACCAATCAGTACACTAATGGTAATACAACATAACTTATCCTAGAATGATGAGTCAGTTGAAGTAAATCAAACAATGTACAGATCAATGATTGGAAAATTGAAGTATGTTGTGCATAGTACACCAAACATTACATTATCTATTGGAATAGTGGCAAGATTTTTTTCCAACACAAGAGAAAATCAACTGATGGCATTAAAAAGAATACTAAGGTAGGTAAAAGGGATTGATGAATTTTAATTATTGATGCAGGAGCATCCAGAGGTATAAGGGCAATCCTGTGTCACCCCAAAAAAAATGTACTTAGACTTAGTTTTTGTTTCATGTGTTTTCATTTTTGGATACCCATTTGGGTCAAATAAAGGTCCCAACTCTCACAGTTCCACTATCAGTGTTCTAGGATAGAGTATTTGAACACCTTGGGATACGTGTAAATGCCAAAAAAATAGGAGTATGTAATTGAGCCATCATTTTGGTGAACTGGGAGGTATAAATTGGCTAGATGAATGTAATTGCAATTTAGAGCATTCCAAAAAAAGAATCAGGTCAAAAGGCCCCACGGTTTGAAAGTTATCACAATTTTTTAGTTTTTGGAGACCTCCTAAGAATGCTTCAAAGTCAGGTTAGGGGCATTAAATGACTTCAAAAAGGGCCAAAAAATGGGGGATGAGTGAAGCTGGTCCATAGGGCTATAGAGCGCTTCAAGAGCTTTCTAGAAATGTAAATGGTTCGTCAATCAGAGCTATGGTTCAAAAGTTATGCCTCTCGAAAGTTTGGTTACCATTTTTGGATTCTTCTAGATTTGCACCAACTTCTAACATGGCTTCTGGAGCCTTCTACTTGGTCGGTGGATGCCTACTAGCGCTTTCTCAAATATACTCCTAGTCCTTAACCCTTCAAGGTCTATTTAAGGACATTTTTGGCATTGCAAAAGGCAGTTTGGAGTGGAATTTGAGAGGAGGTACCAAAAGGAGCAATTATCTCCAGTATTGTGCTATTGTAAGCCCTTAGGGCATGTTTTGAAGTCTATTTTCTCTGTACTAAATATACTAGGTTATTTTCACAGTTAATACAATTTCCCTTTTCTTGTTGTGGCCATTCTATCCTTGGGTTGTGTCCCCATCAATTATATTATAAGAAGAGTGAAATGTTTGGGTTCAAAGCCTACACTGATGCAAATTTGGGAGGCAATATTGATGATAGAAAAAACACCAGTGGAGGAGCACTCTTCTTAGATAAAAGGTTAGTCACTTGGACTAGCAAAAAGAAAAGTTGTACCTCACAGTCCATAATAGAAGCT